>CM067223.1:27377799-27717798 GCA_034190945.1 Octodonta nipae
TCACTGATTTCGTCCAGCGATATAGCTTCCCCATTTTGTTTGTGTGAGGTGACGTTAATCCCGTGCACCTTAAGATGTTGATGAAGCAAATGCCGTTTGGTGACATTATAAGAACAATGATCACAGCTATATTGTCCACCTCTCGGTTTGTGAAATTGTTTATGGTAAGTATATTGCGATTTGGAATTGGTAACATAAGGGCAAATCATACATCTAAACTTTTTCCCATCACCATCTTGATTACTTTTGTCGTTGAGTTTAGCCAAATATCCCATGGGATCGCTGATGCCGTGCAACGCTAAGTGCGTCAACAGTTCTTCCTTGTCTGAGACGAAAAATTTACAAAAACTACACTTGTAGATGCTGTCAGAATTTGGCAGATGACCAGTGAGATGTTGTTCGAAGTCTTCGTGATTGTCGTTGGAAAACGGACAGTGGTTGCATTTGAAGGTTCCGTTTTGGGTAACATCGTAGTGATCGGGTTCTTCTGTGATTTCCTCAACCTCAATTTTTTCTTGGCCATTTTTGGTGCTCACCACGCGGATATCGCCATTGTGTTTTAACCTGCAGTGCCTCTGTAAGAAAGATAAAACAAAAATTAGTATATATTGCTTCAGAGACAAAAAAACCTTAAACAACATCCACAACTTGTTAGGCAAAAGTATTTAAAAACTGTCTGTTGGCAAGGTCGGTGTTATAATGTGTTTAAATATAAAAAATGAAATTATGTGCTACCCTTGAGGTACTTGTAGGGTCGAAATATCAGAAATTTATTAAGTTATCCACCGAGCATAACTTCCTGTTATGTAAAAGTACATATTAGTATATTAAAATCCCTGCAACCGTTTTCGAGGAAACTTTGTGAGTGTGTTTGATTGGTTCCAACTTGAAAGATAGTTTTGGACCCTATAATTGGTGTTCTTGTCAAGATCTAAAAAATATTTTAAGTGGATAAAATATTATTTCTCGGCGCATCCACCAACAGAAAAATGAAATATGAAACGAGTATAGCCGGGTAATGATGGGTATGGGTAACACCTCAGATTTTGGAGTGCAGACACCCAACACACAGACACGGTTCAGTGTGTCAGTACAGCGTTATGGCGTAATTGTGCCATATAGCATAATAGAAGAGTTGTCAGTTGACGATTATTATAATCCAGTTTTATTACTCTCATTTGTCTTTCCAGGCACAGTATAAGTTAACAAACTATATACATTCGCGTACAGGATTTTGAAACTCTCTCCTTGCCCTATCTTTTTACCTTATAAACAAACAAAAACATCTACAATCAATTATATTCCGAATTGCGAAAACTCTACGTTTAGACTACATACCTTAAATATAGGCAACAACATTTACGCATTCTCTAATTATGGGTCGTCTTAAGCCTAACATTCAGTGAATCAGTAATTTTATAGAACACGAGCCGTTTAAATTTAATGTTATTGGATATATTTAAATAAATACAAAAGATTAGATCACAAACTCAAGGGAAAAACATTCTTGAAAAAAATTATTAATGTGAAAAGAGAGCAGCCAGTTTGAGTTAAACAATGCCGAGTGAGATGGTGCACTTTTTTGGCACTCAATCTCGAGTCTTCCTTTCGGCTATCATAGAGCACAGAGTTGCAGCGTTGCACCACACTTTATTCAACACACTCACGTATCGGTGTCTGTGCCGCTTGCACACAGGTGTCATATAACATGTAAACGAGCTGGAGTTGATAGTTGGCGATTCATATAACTCAGTTTTATTCGTCGTACCAGACACACTATATGACTATACAAAAACAAGAAATAAATGATTTTTTACTATGTTTAATATTTAAATTTATGAATAGGTACATTATTTATTACTAAATAAAAAATATTACTAATTTCAACACTCGATCTGAGGCCCGGCACAAAGTGTGTGATAAAGTGTTATTGGGATCGTGTCACCACCCTGGACACATGTGAAGGTGTTGACAAAAAAGTGCCGCCTGGTACAGTGTTACACATCACTAAAGCCGGGAGGCCTCTGATTATAATATATTAGAATTCAGCCTCATTATGTTTGTGACCACAAAATTCGAAAATAGCCAATAGATTGAGTTTAAATTAGTACATAATGGTGAATTTTTAAATGAGTGTGTTTTTTAATATAAGTTCTGTAGGAAATAGGACGTGAGAATAGCAGTGTATTATGTTTAAGCAGGTTTTTTTAGATTAATAAATAATTTGCGAGTTGGACTCGGATACTAAGGGTTTCGTACCACCTCTAAGATTTGATACCATATAGGTGAATGTATACATTTTTCTAATAATTCAGTTTCCGACAAGCAGCGAATGAAGGTTATTTATATATGATTCGTTTGATTTGTATAAAAATATTTATTTAATTTTCTAATTGGCCACAACATTAAGGAGTTTCGTTTTATTTTACCAATCAATTTTCAGTGAAGCCCTATATAATCTTTTGTCTTAATTTTAGGAAGATAAATAAGAGAATGGGTCAAATTGTAAATAATAAATTATAAATCATTTAAACAAATTATTTTAAAAACATTTATAAAATATATTTGTATTTTTATGATGATTCTTTTCAGTTGATACATTACGTTACCGGTGCACTTTGTAAAACAAAATTTTATTTTCCATTTAACTTTACAAATTACTGCTAGAATGTATGGTTTACTTGTAATTTGTATATTTTATATATGTATAGAATAGTCGATATTTTATATTTTTTTAAACAAATGATTTTAAAAATATGGAAAATATATATTTGCATTACACGATGCGTTTAAAAAATTTGAATTTATTATTTTTCATTTAATTCTATAATTTGCCCCACCCCAAAATTAATATTATGGTTTTCTAATTAATTATCCTATAAAAATCAAGTGACGCCCAATAGCCCTAATTTTCTTCAAAATTTTAGGTGGTATGGCTTCGGAAATAAATTGGGGAATGGGTAGGTATTTTTGTAAAATATTTCTGTTAGTATCCTTTTGAAGAATTTATTTTAAAAATATCAAAAAATATACTTGTGTTCCTCATGATGAGCCCTTTCATTTGATATATTGCATGATGGCGCCCCCCCCCCTAATTAATATGAGAGATTTTTCTTGTAAAGTTCAAGTAAATCCATATAAGCTTATTTGTTTTTAAAATTTTGGGTCTCATAGCTTTGGTGGTAATGGGGGGGAATGGGATTTTTTTTGAACATTTTTGTTAATATCTCTTAAATAATTTGTATTCTTCATAATGAGCGCTTTAATTTAAAATATTACATGATGCCTTAGGAACCATTCTAATTATATATTTTTCATTTAGTTCTGTAATTTGCCCCCAAAAATTTTTTTCAAAATGTTACGTCTTATAGTTTCGGAGATAAGGGGGAATGCGTAATTTTTTAAATATTTTTATGAATTTATTTTAAAAATATGAAAAAATATGTTTGTATTCTTCATAATTAAGCCCTTTGGTTCGATATATACATGATGAGTTAAAAACAAATGTTGTCTTTGGGTACTACACTTTGATTTTCAATTAAGTAATTGCAGTTTTCAGAAATCATTGTGGGTAGTGAAAACCTACATGAACAATCAAAATACAATATCATAGTGGTCTGCTCTTAATCTGTGACACTTACATTTAAGGGCGATAGAAGTTTAGTATGCTAATTAAAAAATACCCGGATAAAGTTCAATTGGCTGCAGGGGCGTAGCTACCGCTGTATCAGCCGTATCAATGATACGGGGCCCCCGAACACAGATACTCTAACTTGTTTAAGCAAAAAATAGTAAACTGTTACCCACAATGTGACTTAATCTCGTGCTTATAGGGTTTTCACTTAAGAATGATAAATCCCTTTTTTTCCGGATTAAGCGTGCGCCCCAAAGTTGGCACCATCCAACATCGGTTATTGCAGGTTTCCCCAGTTTAAGCCATTCATTTGAAGGGCGCGTTCTATTTCATTCCGATTTAGATTGCAAATGTAAGTACCACCTTTTTATCTACCATTACCAAAGGGTGGTTTTTGTTTTCTGAAAGAACAATGGCAATGGCAACCTTCAATATATGAAAATACCTATTAGCAGTTGATTATTACTCTTAAAGCCATTTTTCTCAGAATGCTGGGAGTATATTTAATTTGAATTGTTTGACTAGCTTGATTTCTATGAGGAAGTGATAACTTAGAACCAATAAATATTTATTTTAATTTAATGCAAGCATTTTTGTTTCTTTTGTGAGAATTCTTTAACCTTCATTTGGGCCTCCGACTAATTTTGATACAGGGCCCCTCCAAGGCACGCTACGCCACTGATTGGCTGAGGCAGAAAAGTGTTGCCAATTTAAAGTGCTTTGCCTCTAAAAATGTACCCATAACAACAACCTCAAAAATTGCTTCAAAATCCAATGCCTAAATAAATACCACAGATGAAATTTTGTTATATTGGCGATACCTTCCTAGAAAAAATATAAAATTTCAGCTTAAACAATATTATTTTGACAAACCAACAAATTAACTAGTTTTAAATCAATTAAACCAAGAAGTTAATAAAGTACATATCGAAACCCCTCGTATGCATGCATGCATTTTTCAATATCAATTCACACTACGTGCTCATTTATCGCCTCGATAACTTAAGAACCTGTCCTTAATTCGTTGTAAATTATATTGTTATTATTATTCTTAGAACTAATAAATGATACGACGAATCACGTCCCGAGCAAGGTGTTTGCAGAAGATAATCGAAAACAATTGATTGCTACGTGAAGACTTCTTAGACGTATAAGGTCTCGAAGCGATAATTTGAATAGCACATCGTTATGCAATATCTTTCCATAAAAATAATTTTAATCATAATATTTATATTTGAGCAGTTTCTCACGTATGGAATGTGAAGTCGATAATTTCCACTATTCATTTCTTTTCATGTGAAAATTAGTATAGCATCTGGAATTTGGTCAAATGCACTTCTTTATACTTAAACCAAAAGTAATTTAGGTGAAAAGCAAAAAATAATGCATTGTATATTAAAAATCCAAATGTGTCAAGGTCTGGGTCTCCCTCAAAAAAAAAAAAATATAATAAATTAGAATAGGCCACAAATAAATCTGGGAAAATCATTCGTGCGATATTAGAAACAATAGGTGTTGCAAATAAAAACAATTTCATTAGTAGTTTAAGACATATTTTAGGTAAGCCTTAAATTTTTGTCAGTACCTACTGTGCATAAGAAAATTTAAGGCTTTCCTAAAATGTGTCATTAGCTGTTTACTGGCTCTTAGACTGCAATGTTTTTACTATTTCACTTCATTTGTTTCTTTGTAGATAGCGCATTAACATTGAAAAGATACACACCGGTTAATAGAGCAAAATTTAACTCATTTTCGGACTTAAAATTCAACAGCAATTCGCTGTGTTCAAACTTAAAATCGTATTGCTGTAATTTCTCCTTCCACCTGGCCAGTTGTCCTTCCGGTGTCTTCATGTCAGTAACGTTTATAGATAATTATCGCTAAGATTTTAACAGCAAACGAATTTATTTTGGTTTTTGCTTATATAATGAAAAGTAATGAAGGAATCGTTATGTCGTCTACAGGAAAGTTGTAGAGAATACGAAATCCTTATTGATGATTTTTTTCAAAAAATTATAACTCTCTGGTAACTAATACTGGAATAGTAGTCATCGTCAAAACGATAGTTTATGATATTAAGGTTATATAGGCTCGCGATGGATAGCATTAAATAGTAGTTTATGAATAATTAAAATTTAGTCCGAAGTTCATAAATTCCACTTCAATTTGTCTATTTTGGTTTTTTGCTATAATGCCGAGAAGTTTGTTTAGAATAATTGTAAACATTGCATTACATGTACGAATATGCGACAGCCAGCCACCGTCCAAGCACATGGACGGATCTAGAATTTCCTTAAAGTGGGGGCACGAGATGAAAATTATAGCAAATTATATTATTTTTTTCTCAGCAGTTTATTACGTTTTTATTTACATTACTATTGTCTGTTCATATTAGTCTTTTTTTCATTGGTTTGTTAAGTTAATGGTTACCTGCATACAGTTTACTAATATTAATTAAATAACTTTTTTCCACTGACTGGATTCGTCACTGTAAAAACATCCGGTCCATCTGTTAAGCAAAAATTTCAAAAGCGGTATTAATATATTTTACGGCACTATGACAAAAATCCAAGATATATGAAGTGAAGTGCATTTTATAAGCTTTCAAAATATATTTTGCATATTGCTATCGAACTATTGTGGTTAATACGAGATATCCTGCAAAATATTCAAATTATTTAAGTTTAAATTCTGCAAGAATTACTTAACGTACAATATCGATCTTCAGCGTTATTAATCTCAACATTATAAGCTATCACTAGGAGGTAGATTAAGGTTCCAGCTGTTATTACAACCAAGTAATGAAATTTTTAAAATCACTCACATTGTTTTTTTCTAGCTTTTCTTTATGAAAAATTTTATTAACATTTATATTGAATATTTTCTGATTCTATACAATCTTTCTATTGACGGTATTACGAACAGTTTATTTTACACTATAAGCAAAAACGAAAATGCCCCATATTTTTTGGGGTTTTTCAGGCTCAAATAATGTACTTCTACGAGTTTGCTGTTAAAATTATGTCAGTTATGACTATTATTTACGTGATGGCTTATGCGGTTTACTGTTTATGTCACCTAAAAATCTCTATTGACTGGTGTAATGATTTGAACTACTATCAACCAATAACATACCTAGATTTTTGGAAAGTACCAATTTCCTACAATCTTAGTTAATATTTTGAATTTGATTTTCATTAGCATGACTAAAAAATTGGTAGCGAAAAGTTTCGTTTAGGTTTCATCTTATGTACATGAAGAATAATTATTTTCTTAATAATAAGATTAAAAAGTTTTCCATAGGATTCCAACTTAAGTAAAATGTACTACAGGAGCAGTAGAAACTTTTGAAGTCAGATAATTACCTACCTTTTTAGATACTTTCATTCTAGAATTGAACAAAAATATAATTTGGTGGATGCGCAATAATAAAATTTTCTCATAACAGCTATTCTTCGATTGTCTGAAAAGCGGTATGGTCTACGTCATGGAAAAAAACAGGACCACTTTCGAATCATCGTTAATAGAACATAGTTTAAAATATTCAAATGGTTTAAGCCGTCTTATAAACGACTAGAGACCTCAAGTTTTTCCAGTCGGTTAAAAAATGAGAACTTAAGTCAGGGGAGGATGTAAAACGGGGGCTATGGGGACAATCACCACCACCATATATATACATATAATGATGAAAACTTAACTAACTACAAAATTACCATTTTTTAACAGATTTATACTAAGAGACTACCTGTGAAGCTTTGTCCTGGATTCCTTCCCTATATAATAGCCCAGAGAATATGTGACAGAAATAGATAAAAAATCTACAGGTTTTGTAAATACGAATTTTCTAAAAAAACAAATGAAGTACTAGGGTGTTTGTAGGCGAAATAATAATATGTATTTAACCACATGCATGACAGTTTTGCTGATATTTGTTATGTTCGTAATTTCAGAAAAAAACTTTGAAGGAAAATTTTGAAATATTCACAGGTGACCAAAAATGCTTGACTGACTACTGGTTCTGAACCTTCCTAGGTGCATCAAGATACATTGAGTTCCTCAACCGTATAAGAACGCTAATTTCATTTTCTTTGCCTTACAAGACAATCATATCTTTTTATTTATTGTTTCATTTCTATTTTTATCTTTCTCAGGGAAAACAACTAAGAATGCAAATTGTAAAGTAAAATGACTAATAATAAATTTGTAATTTCCACCAAGTTTGTGACTCGATGTATATTCATGAAACATATTTAACTTTTTTTACAAAACAGTAATAGACTAATTGTTGGACTTTGCAAATATCGTCAATGTGTTACCATGAAAATAGTGAACCCCCTTTATCTAAGGTGATTTTTCAAAACTTACCGGATGGGACTACAAACGTAAGTCGTAAAATTATGATTATATTTCCGCTTCATGAACTTATTTATAAAATTTGTGTATTTTGTTTTATCTATTGCAGCAATTCTCGAAGTCTAATTCAGTCCACTGATAAGAAGCAGTAAAATATACAATCAATCACACCTATGACATGGGTATCCACACTGTCATACAAATACACGGAACTACATTTACGCTTATTACGGTTCAATAAAATTCAGGCTATTTCTTTTTACTTCAGGATTGGATGGTTGTTAAGTTTAGTAGATTTTTTATATATTACATTAATAATTTACACACCACCTTACAAAAAAAATTGTGTTGCAATTTAATGTTAACTTATAAACTAGCTGGTTCGGATGACGTTTTCAATGTGTGGCGTAGTGAGTTTGATTTAGTTCCCTGTACAACAATAAATAATAGAAATTATGAGGGCAATAATACAGAAATGATCTTAATATCTCAACGTTAAGAACGGGGAAAACAGCGCCATTTATTGGTCGGTAGAAAATACTGAAACCATTTTGTTTCTTTTGTTTATTAATCATTTGATTATAGAGCCACCTACCGGATCGTAGCATAACTATGAACCATATTCTTCATGAAACAACTGTACTAAAAATTCTGTGTTAAACATTTTGTAGTAATAATGATTCAGTTCAATTCAGAAATATTGTTTTTTTTAAGAACTAAGACTAAATCGATACCTATGGGATTCTACGATAGCTAACACATGTCGTCGCTTCTACTAAACAAATATATTGTGTGAATATAATCTCAGTCGTGAACTCGTTCAGAAGTTACACGATTACTTATAGACGCTCTTACTATTGTATATAACAAGTTAAATCAAATCCAATATAGGTAGTCTAAAACTCTATGAACTGAGTAGAGAAATATGCAAAATAAGAATAGGAGCGGTCAAATAAGAAGCGGCGAATCAACTGCGGAGAAGAGATAGAGCAACATCTGGAACGGATCTAAAATGGTCTTAAAAGGGCGGGGAGGCAAGATGAAAAGCGTCCCGAGAGTTACAATTTCTAACTAAACTCGTTTATTTTATCCCGAGAATAACATGATGATATTGAATGGTAAATGGAAAAATATATAATAGAATAAAAGAAGTAGAAAGATTAGAAACAAATATCCTCGGAATAAGATGGCCTGCTGCTGGAAGGATAGGAGTTAATACTCACGTGGAATACTGTTCTGGGGGAAATAGTACGGAAGATTGGGAAGGGGGTAGGGATAATACATTATTTTGAACGGACATAATCTGTAAAGAACTACTGTACCCAAATCAAAATAACCATGTTACCACATTAACATGATACTAGTAAAGGCGCTTTCAAGTGTAAAGTAGACGTAGATCAGGTTATAATGCGAACAAAACAAGTATTTACAATTGTAAGCCAATTACGAGGGTGAATCAAATATGAACCGGACTTTTCTGTTTTTCGCCCTGTAGGTAATTCGAGTGGCGTGACGTATCGATATATGTTAGGTAGGGATGTTAAGAAGAGGGGAGTTCGTCGGTTTGGCGTGGCGTAGTCTATGCGCTGTTAGTAGCATCATGTCAGAGCAAGAGGTGCATACGTCTGTTGCTCAACGTGTTGTTATCAAATTTTTGGCGCGAGAAGGCGTTAGACCGTCTGAAATTTTGCGTCGACTATCTGCACAGTTCGGCAATGAAACAGTTTCAAGGACCCAAGTGTACGACTGGCACAAAAAGTTTTCAGATGGCCGAGAGACCAGTCTTTCTGCAGGGAAAAATTCTTGCAACAGTTTTTTGGGATTCGAAAGGCGTACTGCTGATCGATTTTCTGCACGAACGCCGTACAATTAATGCTGAGTATTACTGCGAACTACTCCAACAAGTGAAACTTGCCTATCGGCAAAATAGGCGGGATATGTCTATCCGAAGTGTGATTCTGTTGCATGACAACGCTCGGCCACATACAGCTGCATTGACTCAAGGAAAATTGAACAAAATGCATTGGGAAACCCTTGAACACCCGCCTTACAGTCCTGATTTGTCGCCATGTGACTACCACATGTTTGGGCCACTTAAAGAAGAACTGGGAGGCCACCACTTTGAGGACAACGAAGGTGTAGAAACGTTTGTGCGCAATTGGTTATTGAAACGACCAGTTTCATTCGTTGAAAGAAAGGTATTAAAAAATTTCCGATTCGGTGGGAAAAATGTATACATAAGAGAGGAGACTATGTCGAAAAATAATATGTATTAAAATTTGTATTGATTGTACCAATAAATTTTTTAAAAGAAAAGTCCGGTTCATATTTGATTCACCCTCGTAAAAGTAAACAGTGAACAAGTAAGATCAAAAGGAGACAGTTGATTATAGTTCACGAGCAGTATTCTTCAAACTCCAGAAAAAGGAGGATGTATTCTGTGAATCACTTGATGATACTTCTCACACAAAAAAGAAACAAATATTCTTAACTATTTTTGATGTTTGAATAACTTACATATGATAGGCGGCAAGTTCTCCGGAGATATGCCTTTCAAAAATTGAACATTAGTAGTAGAATTTTCTCTTTAACGGCATTTACTTTTACATATTGTTTAAATTTAATGTTTAATCAATATCTTTCAATCCATTTATTTTAATTGAAAATGATTTGTATCAAAAATAATAAATAATAAACTGAAGGAATAAACTGTTTAGTTATATTTTGTACTATATGATATGATTTTAGTTTTATGTCTATCAAATAAAAGAATAAAATCATTTGAGAAAAGTATTCACACCATGAACTGATTGCTTTTTTAGATAACTATTTTGAATGGAAAAAATATATTTTGCATCACTAATCTTTATATGAATTATGTTTTCTTCGGTACAACAGTATATGTAATTAAGAATTCAAACGTTTGAGGTTAATGTCTGACCCCGTTGTCAATGGAATTATAAAAAACTTAAATTTGAATGCTATGTATATTATATTAACTCTTTGAAGAGTGTATTTTGGGGAAAACGATAAGTTCAATATTTTTTCTTGGCTATCTGATGGTAACCTTGACCATGATACTGAAAGACATTAATGCCAAATTCATTTTTTCGAGTGGGGCGAAAAATTTTATGTTAGAATATGCCCTTGACCATGACCTTCAAGTTCGTATTAAGATCAAATGAATGTTTTAATAGGGAACCCTATTTTTCATGGAAGATTTGCAAAGTAACGGAAAATTTGACGATCGATTATGAATTGAATGTCGTAACAAGCCACAATGAAATCGATTAATCAGCATGAAAAAAGGGTATAAAAACTTTATAGAGTCTAGAAAAACCTATTGAGGCGGTGACGTACCAAGAGATTAGAACAGCATTGTAAGAGAAATAAAATTATGATTTAAACAGATTCAAAACCCAAGCATGAGCAAAATAAAACAAGCAAGGAAGATATATGTAAATTAATATCCCAAGTATTAGGAAAAGACAACGCAATGGAATGATAATTTTGAATTATCTTAAGAAAAGTACAACAAAAAAACGCAGCTACTAGAAGAGGGGCTATGAAAGAAGCAGAAATCTCATGGATCATAAATGTAAAGCCAAGAAGAAAGCTACGTCAATCAAAGCAGACTGACATGTTAGGATACCTATTTGCTAATATACAACAAATACGGAAAGGACTTGAAGTAGAACTACTTGATAATGATGGTGACAAAAAAACAAGTTATTAAAGCGGTACAAGTGGCAAAGAATAATCAAGTTACTGCTATGGAAGATGCTTCTTGACTAGAATAAAATAAAACCAACAGACCTTTTCAACAGTATAACGAAACAAATCAATCAAGAAAATACTGGAAGCTTGAGGTGAGAACTTTTGGTGTAATGGAAAATACTTAAGAAATAATGGTATAGCCTTATGGCTGTCTATGATTATTCTGCCTGTTCATTGGTATGTCTTCTCCTTACTCATTTTCTGTAATATACGTGTTTGCAATTTTTCATGCGGACAGACTGTGTACAAATAGGTGGATTATATATTGTGTATACTTGTAAAGAATTGAAATAGGTATATTGGTATATAGGTGTTTCTTAAGGGGTAGCAGTTACATAGTTAAGAGTGTTGTTTGGGATGAAGTGATCAAGATTAAGCCCAAACTAAGAACAAGTCATTAAATAAATAAATAAAAAGTGCACTTATGGTGTTTGGCGTATATGCGACATCAAACCAATTCAAACATCTTATATTTTATTGTAATATACCGGGTGTCTCTTTTTGGAATTTGGAAACCGAGAATGTTATAATTGAACGTTGGCATTTCAAGAAAAAAAAACGAAATACAGATTATTTATTTAAGGGCTTCTTTCCAGTTTGACATTTGGAATTACTTTGTTCCAAACCCTGAGTTCATGCGTCAAGGGTATGCTAAAACGTAAAATTAAATGCTCACATGAGAGAGTATCCAGATACACGAGAATTATTTAAAAGAACAACATTATATTAATTCTTAGCACAAACAAAAACTATGTCACTTTTACTGCTCCATATCTCAAAAACTAGTAATTTTCAGACGTTTCCATGAGGACTTTTGATCAGCATGTCAAAAAGCATATTACACATATTCATGTTTATTCTTAAATTAAATTGCTTTTTCTCAGTTTGCATTTAAAATTTAAAATAAACTAGTTGTTATTGCTCCGTCATATCTCAAAAACTGATTTTTTCGGATCAAGTTGTCAAGTTTAACAGACAAAATTTTCAGCCCAGTTGACTGTACTCCCATTGTCGTTTGTTTTGTATAGGATCCTTTGGGCATCTCAGCCAATATACAAGAAATAACGCCAGACTAATACATATAGTGATTCTCCAAAGATATGTAGAAGAATAAACAAAAGGTTTAATGTTAAAAGGAAAAATACCCAATTGGAAGAATAAGAAATAAAGAATACTCTCTTCGAGGTGTCATTCCTTTATACGCAAGACAATATATATATATATATATATATATATATATATATATATATATATATATATATAATATATATATTGTTTCTGGTTAGGAAACCTTCATCAGTGCTCTCGAACACTTCTTTATGTATTTGATACATTTCGTTAAATTTGAAGACGAGAGCTGTGAGATCGACATCTAGGATTTTCGAGAGAATTAGCACACAGAGGTTCCGAATCTGGAGCCGTTCCGTGTAATTGCTGTTCTCCCTTAACTCCTAGGACAGAATGTCACGATAAAATTTTCAGGTTACTTCACCTTTCACAGATATTGAACCTCTGTGTGCTAATTCTCTCGAAAATCCTAGATGTCGATCTTACATCTCGCGTTTTCAAATTTAATGTATCAAATACATAAAGAAGTGTTCGAGAGGACATTCAATTGTGGGAAGCGCAACTGATGAAGGTTCCCTAACCTGAAACAATACATATATATATATATATATATATATATATATATATGTATTCGAGTAACTAGAAGCGAAAGCAGAAGTCTACGAGAATTATGCGAACCGAGATGAAGAGGGCAGATGTGACTCTGCCGAAACGTCGTCATTTTACCATCGATCCCGGCAGGGATCAGTTATCAACTACGCGGATGAATTCCCGGAAACCACCTAAAACATTTAGTGCCCGTGAAAACTTAAAAACAAATATATATATATATATATATATATATATATATATATATATATATATATTGTCTTGCGTACAAAGGAATGACACCTCGAAGAGAGTATTCAATATCTCTGAAAGGTGAAGTAACCTGAAAATTTTATCGTGACATTCTGTCCTAGGAGTTAAGGGAGAACAGCAATTACACGGAACGGCTCCAGATTCGGAACCTCTGTGTGCTAATTCTCTCGAAAATCCTAGATGTCGATCTTACATCTCGCGTCTTCAAAGAAATAAAGAAGCTAATCGAAAATATTCGATTGGAACAAAAAATCAAGGACCAAATAAATAAATGGAGGGAACACTTTGACAGGATGGGAGACGACTACCTACTAATCAAACTATACAATTATAAATGTAAGGAAAGAACAAGAATAAGCAGGCCAAAGAAAAGAGAGAAACCGTGACAGGTAATATGCTTAGTATCCGAAGTGAAGTAGAAGACTATATTGCTGTGAATTTCCAACAATGTTTCTATACTTTGGATAAACTCGAACCCGACACATTTCTGATATAAACCGCTGAAAATAATAACATATGATGCATTAAAAATTGTTATAATGTATTTCTGATATGTATAAGAAATATTCTCCAGTTCTTCTTGACATATACATAGTACAAAAAGAAAATGTTAATTCGTATCAACCAACAGACGTTATATTTTTTACGCTGGACGGTTTTTAAATACTTTTGCCACTGTTTCTATTGGAACTCTTAATCATAAATCAAATAATCTTATTTCTACAAATGGTACAATATATCACTTATCACCGACAAAGGAGAGTTAGTTAAATATACAAATAGACTACGTCATGCATTTCTCAATTTTTGAAATTAGTAACACGTAAGATGTTATATTTACCTTTAGTATGGGTAAGAACAAAAAACAGATAAGGAAATGTAATAATTGTGATTAAATAGTCATGCTCCATGTTATATTTCATGAGTTCTTTGGTCTTTGTTAGAAATATTGTTGTGGATTAGTTAATCTCTATCAATAAACGGACATGCACAAGCAATGTGTGTTGCTTCATCATCGTGTTTCTATTTTGCATTTTGCTTTCGAGGTATTTGAACTTTGTACATAATATAATCTTTATAGAATACCAAGACTTCTCAGGTACGAATTTAAGTCACTATGAAATGTTTACATTTGTTGATGTAAAAAAATGAAGACAAATGCTGTTATTAAATATTTTTTATATGCTATACAAAATAATATTAGCCCTGAAAATGTATACGAGTGGTTAGTAAAATGTCAGTAAAATTATAAAATTTGTGTTTTACTAATACCTGTGCAAAACCAATAATAGAGAGTGAATTGTTAAGCATCTAAAGAGTAAGTCAAATGTGTGAATGCGCCAAAGTAATATTACGAGTATCTGCGACATGTAACATCTTTTTAGTACGTCATGTATTTGTGGGAATTTTCAAGATATATTCTATACTCTAGTCCAGTGTTGAAAACCCAAGCTTAAAGCATCCCTCATCCTATAATTTAATGATACCACAAGCTCTGTCTGCTTAACAGCTTAATTGGTGTCATGGGCTTTAATAAATTTAATATTAAAACAAGGTAATTTTAACTCTAAGAACCTAGAAGAAGGTCACTTCGATGGGTTTAAACCTCAGAACGACTATTTTTACTGTAGTAGTCCAAAAAATCAGGGTTTACAATTATACTTAGGTAAATTTAGTACAGGATCGCTCCCCTCAAGCATAAAATCGCCCGCGGAAGCTCGTCTTTGGATCCGCCCCTGATTGGTGTTTTGCTTTTGTTATAGTTATTCTTTCTAGGACGAAACGAAACCTCATATACTTTAAGAGTTATGCTGAAGTCTGCCAAGCGCTGCCAATTACTGAATTTCTATAATACAGTGTAAGTTCATGTCGGTGAAAATTGGGTGGTTAAGTAATTTTAGATATATTATGATTCTAGATTAGTTTTAGTTGTGTATTTTTGGTCCTAACCCTTTGATAAATGCTTCAACTGTATTGATATTTTCCTCGTACTGCAAATTTTGATAAAGATCTTTTCGAAAGCTAGAGTCTGTAACAGTTTCCTTTCTCGATATAAATTTAGCATTAAATTTAAATAATAGATATATACATTTTTTTGTTAGAAAAGCTTGAAACGAACAGATTGGAAGAATGTTAAATGAGAGAATCTGCCATGCCATGGATTGTTTTTCCTCCTCTATTCTAGAATAGGAGTTGCGAATTCTTGTTATTTGAGTGTTAACAGATTGTCCGGGGCTTGCTGAAGCTACAGATGAGTCTCAACCACTTCCAGCAGCTTCAAGCAACTAAGGTTAGATTAGTGAAAATTTTAGTTTCATGTTTGTATTTCCTGTATTCAAAAGCTACTTCTCTCTTGTGAATTTTGTCAAAAGTTCCCTCGGGTATAGGTTTGTTATTACTATTTTTTCTTAAATTCAGGTAAGTATCAGCACTTTTCTTTGTGCTTTAATGCAATCTATGCAGATTGTTTTTTAAAAAAATATTGTTTGAATACTTTAACAGTAGTCACACTTAATTTGCTTTCATTTTTCTATTGAATTTATTTTAATACGATGACAATTCGAATATAAACGAGAATTTTGCAAAAAATGCTAATATTTAAGATGTAAACACATACATATTTATTTTTCTACATGTATTTTCCCAGTGAACAGGTAGTCTTTTCATGCCGTTTTCGATGAGTGACTTCGGGCACGTACTCAACAATTGGACACAAACTGTTTAACCTGAGAGGCTCAAATATATGGAAATCGTATGGTGAAAGCTCATGCCTGTAGGGAGAGTGGTCATTTGTTGTTTAATGCATTTTAACTAATTTTTTTGGTTCTTAAGGCCACAGTGTTCATCGTTATGAACCAGCAGGATGCTTCAGATGAGCTAACGACGCCTGTTTGAATGATATGCAGCTCGAACCTGGTCAAGAAAGTCTCAGTATTAGATATCCTTTATTGTGCTACGATCGTGAAAAAAATGAACTAGTAAAACTCGTTGAGACTCCCAAAAAAGTCGTTCACATCTTCTTCTCGAAATTTTGGCTTTTGTTGGTTCTAGATCTTCTTCTTTTCTCCATTCCACACTGGCTCTTTTCAGCAGGGGACTGTAGTGGTGAACCCACACACTTAATGCGTTGAAAAAACATCTGCCATGTTCAAAATGAGCAAGAAGTTTTGCTCAATCGTTCATTGTGAGGACAACTTAAGCCTGGGATTCCGCTACTTTTCCCGCCGTTTCGCCTATCTTCGACATGCTTTCTTCAGTCAATCAATGGTTATTTCCGCTACAAGATAGCTTAGGGGTGGTGTTTTAGTCATTAGTACACACTTGACCATTTCTTCCATATCACGATCACAAGTAGTTATCTTCACACAGTAACTTTGTGATATTCTATATTTTTAATTTTTCAACCCTTGGATTAGTTTAATCATAATCATACTCAATAACGTTGGACTTAGTGACTTCCCCTGTCATATTATCTTTTACATTTATATTTCAGTTGTTAGTAGTAATATTCTGTTCAGCCTGTTAACGCAGATTTTAGATAGGTACTCGTATCATATAGTCACAAAATAACAACCATAGAATTGCAAGTTAAGCGATCTTAGACTTTACAGTACTATTTTGTAGAGGTTGTTGCTCAATTTTCAAATAAAATCACTTTGATTAAGATGACAATAAAAAGTAACATGTGCGTAAAAAAATCAGACAAGTTTTACATTTTAGTACAAACTAACATTTCGATAATTATGTAATAATGCATTAAAAAAGTGCAAAATTCACAACAATTATCCAATTGTTTTCCACACAATACGTAAAAATTATAATTAAATCGGATGTTTTTCTTCATCATTTGGATTCAAACGTATAAACCTACTACATGCACATACATTAACTAGTTTGGCGAGAATATTTTACGCCTGGAAAACATATAATTTCTTTAACACGTGTACGCGATTACAATATCGACATTATATGCATAAACGAAGCTGGATTGGAAATAAGTGTCGAGTTATGCGGAAATCTGTAATGCAGAAATCTATCGGTTTTTAAAGTGTGTCGGAAAATAATGAATACATAAGGAGGTCGGGGCGTTACTAAAGTCAAAGAATGAAGGAAGAGATCCAGCCGGATATTTATTCTACTTATGGTTATGTAATAAGTACTCATTTTAAAGATGCTTTCCTTGTAACCGTATTTTGTATAATTTGTATTGCTAACAAAAAGTATTATATAAACTTTTGTTACAAATTTACATTTAATATAATCCGACCACAGTTAATAAAATAAAAATGGCACGTAGGTAAGTAGGCACGATTGATGTCAAGGGATTCGCTTTAGTTTCATTTACAATTGCGGCAGACATCTTAAAATACATAAACCCAACTCGTTCATTGTGGGTACTATCCACTCTCCCACCTGCCATATTGGCAGATATCTAGCAGAGCTTTTAAAATCCTATTTTGGAGTGACTAATTCGCATATAAGAGATTCCGACCATTTCATTGAAAAAATAGAAATCCTCAACATCAAACCTGGAAACATGTGTCAGTCTCTCTGTACACCATGGTCCCAAAAAAAAGGAAAAAATTCAACAGCTGCAAAACATCTTCCCTAACTACATTGCCGATCTGTTTCGACATGTCCTGACGACCTATTGTCAATGGAATCAAGAATTCTATAGGCAAGCGGATGACGTGGCCATTGGAAGCCCTCTTACTCCAGTGATCGCCAATTTTTATTTGGTGAACTTTGAAGCAAAAGCTTTAAACACTGCTTCTTTCAAGCCTTAGTGTTGGTTCGGTTATACATATGATACCTTGGTGGTTTCGAGCCATGGAGAAGACCTACTATTGGGATTCACACGACATTTGCACAGCATCCATCCACGGATTCAATTTACAATGGACAAAGAAATAAATGGTCAAGTGCCAAAACGTATATCGAAAACCAACACATACAGACCGCTATCTCCAAAAACATTCTAATTATCATCCCAGTCAAAAGACTGCGAACCATGTCATCTAAAAGACGAATTGAACTAGTCTATTTACCGTATCTTCCAGGCGAATGGTTACTCAGTGCAAGAGATAAGGAGATGGTTTAATTCAAGACGAAAATTTATCCACATAAAAGAGCAACCGTTATCTCAGAATTTGAGGACAATTTACTTATCCTATATGAAAACAAAACCGTTCGCATTGGAACACTACTCCGAAAATACCTTGTCAAAACAGTTTAGAAACCTACGAAACAACTTTGCCAGATATTCTATTCTATTAAAGATCCTAGTGACCCTCTGTTTTCACCTGGAGTTTACAGAATACCGTATCCTGTTGGCCCCGTAGATTTCGGTATCATACAGAATATTGTCAACACGCATGTGTCGAGCACAAACAGAATTGCCGTTTGTTGCAACCTGAAAAATCTGCTGTTGCTGACCATTGGCCATACCTTACTTTCAGAAGAACACATTATACAATATCAACACACCGAAAATCTGTCAAGCCGTCGAAATATACAGACACCAAAACAATTTCAATAGAAAAGGAGACTTAAAACTTAATGCCAATAAGGACAGTAATTTTCCACAAAACTATCGCCCTTTTAGTTTACTACCTGCCATCAGTAAAGTAGCAGAAAGAATCTTCGCGAATAGACTCTAAGAGACTATATAGATGAACTGAACGTGATTCCAGACCAGCAAATCGGATTCAGACATTGACAAACCACCGAACGACAAGTTCTAAGCCTCGACTCAATCGGAAACGAAAAACAACCTTCATCTTCCTGGATGTAGCAAAAGCCTTTGACCGAATATGGCATGACGGTCAAAATGGCCCAATTAGGATTTCCCACTAACATTATCCAACTGGTGGGCTTCTTTTTGAGACATCGACAAGTAAGACTACGAGTAGGCCAAGAGCACTCAAGACACCGGGCCACCGAGGGAGGGGTTCCCCAAGTAGCAGTCCTGTCCCCGATGCTATTTTCATTCTACACTGCAGACTACACCGCCATAGGATGTCAATCTTCTAGATTCGAGCCAGCGTTAAGGCGCCTGCAGCAAGCCACTGACGATTTAGCGGAATGGTGCCTTCAGTAGAGAAGAAACTCAAACTCTGTTAGTCAACGGGAGAAGTCGCACGATCGTTTCGACAGGAAATCTGACCATCACCGGAAGACAAATTCCATGGAAGAACTAAGTGAAATACCTTGGAGTCATCATCAGCAGGAGGTTGACAATAGGACGAGCAAGTTAGCTAGGACTCTTAAACAAGCTGACTTTCATCAAGACAGTTATCTTACCAATGCTGACGTACGCTTCAATAGTATGGGGACATGTCTACGCCTCACAGTCGAAGCACCTTGGTTCGTTCGAAACACGGTGATCTTCAACACCAACCAGTGTTTGCAGAAATGAAAAGGAGGATCAGAGAAGCATACGCCAAACTGGAACAGCACCCAAATCTTTGTCTATGACAGCTAATCGACTATGACCCCAGATTTAGTGACAGATACAAACGGCCTAAGAACCAACTCTGCCTTAGCGAAGGAGAAGATGACGAAGAAGCCCAGAGGTAGAAGACAGAGGAGTATAAAATGAAGTACATAGTTTTCAAAGGGGGCCCGGGGGGAAACCAGCGGTACCAAACAAAGAGAAGACAGAAGAATACACATCCACCAAAATAAACAAAGACAACGTGCCCGCCCACAGAAGTGTACAAATCGCTATAGATATATAGCTATGATAATAGCACAGAATAAGTCACGAACGACAAACATGACAGTTGCTGTACTATCAGTAAGGTAAAGCAACGGAAACAAACCAAAGCCAAGCTATCCCAACAAGAAGACAACGATTATGCAGAAGGAAAACTTTATTACCGTGAGGACCTGAGTTAATTACGAGGTATCAACTACCCCGCGTCGCTGAAGATGTCTGCCGCAGTTGCAGATGAAACGTTCGGAAGAAATTCCTCTAGACCACGACAAAATATTCCGGAAAACTACAGTGCATTCATGCATGTCAGAATTTTATAGTTTTGTCTATCGAACATCATATATATGATCCTATTGAAATACCATTTCACTCAAGTAATTTATAGCCTGATATGTGCAGGGTTACATTTTCTATTATTTGATAATTATGGTTTAAACACCATAAAAAACGTGCTGGTGCATTGTGTATAGTATAGTCACGCGAATTACATAAGCTTACAAAGTTTCAAATCGATGCGACAATTAGATGTAGGTTAAAATCAACTCTCCTGATTCGTTTACGTACACAGTTATGAGTTACATACAATTGAAATTAAAATAAAATATTTGATGTAAAATGTAGAGCTGTTCTGACTTACAGTGTAGCACGAAAAAAAAATATAATAGTCTAGTTACCAAATTCAAAATAGTGACAGAAAACTGCTAACAACTTTAAAACGACCACATAAATAATTGCAAACATTATTGTCAAATTAAAATTAAGATCGGAATTAAGGTTTGAAAAAACTAAAAAAAAACATGTTTTGACAGTTTACATTATTTATCCTTACGTCTACTAAATACTGTGGTTTTACATTTGTGACACACCAAAGGTTCCACAGCATTTCCACTATCTATTATCTAGAAGAAACGAAATCCCGTGGAAAAAAAATCATAATTTTTTCATAAAAGGAGTCAATATTAATTTATAAATTTGCTATTATTATTTTTTAATTTACATTAACTATTGATATGATTTTAATATACGAAAACACTATTAAAATTAATCAATTCTAAGTTTTTCCTCCTCTTTGTTTAAACAACTTTTATAAACAAATAGGCCAAATACTGTACAGCATTTTTACTGAATCCAGTGGGTCATCGCTCGTATTTTTAATAGAAGTAGAAATTATTAACGTCATTTTGAAGTTAAGAACTAGACTATACCACTTTTTTGAGGTATTGATTAGACTATACTTATGACAAATTATATCGTTTCCGCGTACAAATTAATAGATACTTGTTCATTACATGGCTGATGATCAATTTAAAAACTACAAAAAAGATTTTTTAAAACTTAGCAAATATAAATAGGGGCAATTAAAATTGCCATTTTCTTCGATAATGAACTTCGACCATACATCTTTTTTATTCCTTTATGTTTATTGATGAAGTCAATTATGTCTTGTTTTTCACTCCGAAAAAAGCAAACAACTATAATTTATTAAAGAAGGTACGAACTAAGTTCAGGGAAATCGTTTATCGTCTTCGTTACCGTGGAAGTCTTGGACTTTTACCTTAAATATTATGTACAAGTAATTAGACGTTTCAAACGTTATACAATTACAATATCGAATGGCAATTTAGAGACCTCGTCCTTGTGATTAGAAGTCGAGCAATAAAAAGCAAAATGAATCCTTTTTTTTACAAAATAATGAAGCAATGTCACATACGAATGATAAAGAAGCCACGAGCAATTCACACAGGAGCGGTTCAGGTAATTTCTTTGAAAGCTTTAATCAAAGTCAATTAATTGCACACTTTGTACTTGATGCATTTATTTTTATGTAAATGATATTTTTTATGTCTGCTATTCATTATGTAAATGTTGGCTTCTTGATTTCAAACCTGATCTACTGAATAATTAATTATTATTTAAAATATAAGTTTTGAAATAACATTAATGATGGTGTATAAAGTTTTAAACCAAAAATTAACATGTATGACATTTGAAATTACACATTTTTATCACAGCGAAATAAGTCTGACGTATTTCGAGCATTTATCGCACCTCGTATGAAAAGGTTCAATGGTTTTATTATTGTTTCCTCTAGAATAATCTCTCATCAGACTTCTTCTTTGCTATTTGTCTTTATGTTGTACCACCCCGATCCTCATGAGTCCCGCAGATCTCCGCACGAAATGTCAGAGTTGTGTTGGTCCATTTTTCACTTTTATCTGTCGCTACATGGCCTGGGTAGTACCATGTTAATTCTGGTATTGCTTGGGCGACAGCTTTTAATTTTGTTATGTTTCTTAACCAGAGCGATCTTTAAGTGCTCAACATTTGAATTTTTTATGGCAGTACTGGTAGAACATATAGGTTAAATACTCTAGAACGTAATATTTATTTATGTCCAATTTTCTATAGATTTCTGTTTTCTATCATCTCTGGAAAATTTTTTATTTTCTAGGGGTTTACGACAAATGACGTTAGTTTTAGCTATATTCATTTTTCGGTAGATTCTATGTGTTAGTCTGACCAACTCTGTTAACATCACCATTAATTATGCAGCGGTTTTTATGAAGAGAACACCACCATCAGCAGAACTGAAGAATATTGAGCTTTTCCGTTTATTTAGATATTTTTGAAATGCCATTTTTAAGTCTATTTCGCTTTATACTAATCGGTATAATATATATAATAATTGCCCGGTACTCAATTGTTCTTTATTTGTCAAAATGCATATCATAATTTTTCAGTTGTAATTTTATTGTATTTCTTCTAAAACTGTTTTGATTATTTTTCTTATTGAAATGTTGATTATTTTTCTTTCTCTTATTGAAGCTACGTTTTACTATTGAGTTGATTGAGTGTCCTATAGACCCCTATAGAATTTTTCTGTTTCTCTTATAATTTTTTCTCTCTTTCGTTTTCGTCTCTTATTGAAATGTGTCCACTCAGTCTAAGACATTTTATTCCAGTGTTCCTCAATCATTTGTTAAATTCAATATAGTGGTGGTTCCGTACATCGTTTTTCATTATCATTCTAATTTTCTTTGCCATTTGTCCCTGATACTTATCTTTTACTTGTGTTTCAATGTTAGTCTGTTAGTTTAGTTTTCGTATAGCAGTATATTTAATCTCTAGCAGTATATTTAATCGTAAGATTTCAGTTTGTAAAGACTGCGTTACCTTAGAAATTCCAGAAGCATACATATTTCCTTTTTCATTTCGCAACATATTTTTCATTTTCTGTTCATTTCATCCATATTTTTGAACTGAAGCCTCTCATTACTAAGGTGTAAGATTTCTAGTTATTCGTCTAAGTACATATCCATCATCGATTATCTTTCTGTTTCACGCATTCATTCACTATATAAGTGTATACTTATTTCTTGTTCATTTACCAAGCATTTTTAATATATTTGATCTCCATACTCAATCAACTGTTTCTGTTATTTCAATAAAACGTCATCTATCCTTTTAGCTTATTTCATCTGTTTCTATAATCCTCTTACTCAGGACTATAGAATATGTATCGAATAAGTTGTTCTTCTACTTGCCCTGAACTCATTTTATGTCTATCCTCCAAGTCTTTCTTCCCTTAAGACCTTTTCCGGAACAATGAACATTATATAATACCCTGTTTCATAATTTTTTATATTCAGTATCGCTATGTGTATTCCAGTAAAATTTCCTTCGGTTATTATCCGAACATCTTCCACGTTTCTTCTTTGCATCCCCACTTTTCTGTATACTACTTATCTAATAATCTTCATATGGTTCGTCGGTGTCCTTATTTATGTGCATTTGCCAGGAAAGGTGACCAGAAAGTATTCAAGAGCTATACAGAGGTCGGAAAGATGAGATATTGTTAAATTATTTATAGTACGGTATTCGCCAAAATAAATAATACCAGTCAGGCATATTATACGTACTATCGCTTTTTATAATGCATATGTTCGAAATGTTCAGCATTTTAACAAGCTTCATTATGATTTTGTAAATTACTTTACATATTTGCGAGCAGTGGTTGCTGCAAATGTATAATCACTAAATATTGCATTTTTCATCAAGCATGGTGGCGTCAAATCGGGTGAGTCTGTTCGGCGAAAAGTTATTCTGTTACCAAAGTATTCGCTGTTAAAAGCTAACATTCGGCTGTTATGCCATTCACATCATTCTCTTGGGACTAATGTTTACGGCAAAAGTTTTTGAAATTTCCCTCCGGATGATTTTAAATGGATTTGGAGCCAATATTTGATTAAAATTATGACTATTTTTCGTCTTTCGGGTTTGTCTGCAATGTCCGGACATGGTCCAATTTATGTTCGACGAAATATTTCACTTACATTCATTTTATGTGTTGTACATGGTTTTGTGGGATATACGATCGGATTAAATACACATCCTATATTAGCACTGGTACAAACTGTTCGTTTGTCACTACTATATTAAACATTATAGTTCCCTGTTGCGTCTATTTTTCTGAGACTTCAATTTTTTTATGAATGAAAGTAAGTTTTGCCAAAAACATTTACAGTTGTGAGAACTATTGAAACTTGAGTATTACTAATAATAAATAAGGAAAAAATGTATAAATTTTCCACAATTATAATTAAATCTTTGCTAAAAACAAAATTGTTAACCTTAATTCTTTAAAGAGCACTACAAGAATATCTATAAAATTAATGCAAGGTTGGTCAACAATCTAAGATAAGAGAAACAGAAAATATTCAAAAAAAACCTGACATATTTGAAAATAACTAGTTGAAGATGTAGACGTAAGATGAAAAGAAAAATTTTCAGAAAGATGTTCAAAATCATTTTTAAGAAACTGAACATGTCTAGTGTGTCAAATTAACATTAAGGCGTTAGGAAAGATCAATAAAATCAAAATGTTTTTTACTTGGTGAATACTGTTCCAATTAAGGCCATCTGTGTTAATAATTGATATAAAATATTACCATTTCATATGAACACTCTAAATACCTGAACCGCGCCTGTTTATATATGTCAGAAGTAGCACCCATATATTTTGACTATATCAGAAACTTTGGTTTTGTTGGTCAAAATTTTATTCTAGTACAGTTTAAGGCGTTCCTGAGAGTCAATATTTTGTTATTTCTATAATAATTCGGTTTTAGAAGCTATTACTTTCTGATAGTTAATCTTAAACTTTAAATTCTTTAATAGAAAATAAAGTAAGGTGGTTTGGAAATGTACTTTTTACAACTGCACCCTTCAA
This sequence comes from Octodonta nipae, assembly GCA_034190945.1. NCBI lineage: Eukaryota > Metazoa > Arthropoda > Insecta > Coleoptera > Chrysomelidae > Octodonta > Octodonta nipae. The sequence goes on from CM067223.1 coordinate 27,403,441, forward strand.
CGTAAGACTTCACTTCAAAGTATAATCATATACGCTATCCTGAATTGAGTAGTTTTCAAGTGACATACTTGGATAGATCACTGTAATACCTTGTACCTATTAGATATCAAATTAAGCAGTTTTTTGTTTGCTCGTTTGTTAGTTGTTCTGAATTATATGCGATTTTAAAAACTGCACATACCATTTTACTTTCAACCCTTCAACAATATTAATTTGAGTTGAAATTGTTACTTAACTAATACTTCCAGATTATCTCTATGTTTTTTCGTCTCTTCCTTATTATTAGCCTGTTTTTTCTAAGTTTCTCGTGTTGTCTGGTGGTTGTTGATAGCACATGGAAAAAGTTAGGACTCAGCATTCACAGTTATCCAAATAATCTAAATAATCCTGTTATTGATTTAATTAACACGTAAAATGTTCTAACTTCAGAAAAAATCCTATATGGGACATTATAATAGAAGTATTTTGTTAAAGTACCTATTTGCCTTACTTGAAAATATTAAAACAGTAAGATGATTATCCGCTATGGAGAGAATATATCTTTTAAATATGTACTTGGAAAACAAAATAATCAATATTTATATAAAACATAACACTTATTGGCAAATCAGTTATAGCAAAACTTTTTGGAGATCAATACTGAGCAGTTGGTGATAAACAAACATGAACATTTTAAGATCTTAAAGTATTTTATAAATCTGTAGCTAAAAGTCTTCCAATTCTACAATCTACGAGTCAAAAGGTATCTAAACCGCATAAGAAATATTTGGAATTATTTAAAAACCAATTTGTTTGTTAAGAATTTAGAAAAATCTTGTACTTTCATCGTTTGACTAGAGCAGTAAATCAATCAAAGAATATCGCAGCTGTTCTAATAGTCTAAAAGCTGGTGGCTACGGAGAGATTTCTGGTTCAGTTGCTATCGACATAGTGGAAGACGTGTACATTTTGACGTAAAAAAGTGCTAAGAGGCTGTACTGAAAATTTGAAGAATGATCGAATAAAGTGTAAACCCTTAGGGTAGGTGAAAGATCAAAGGCCGCCAGAAAGTGTTGGATCACTCTACAAATTTTTTGCTGAAAATTTACAGCTTATCAGTTTTTTTACCTTACATATTTACGAATATTAAGGCTTCTGTCGTTAGTACCTGAACCTTACCCCTCTGCAGCTAGCTCTCCCCTTTAAGGCCAGTTCATCGAGGACAAAACCACTGCCTAGAGTAAAGGGACTAAAGTTGACTTGTTGTTCAACATGGAAAGTAAGTAAGTTTTCAACAAGAGGTGTCAGAAAGGCTATCACATATAATTTGCCATGCCGGGTATTCCTTTCATTACAAAATAGAATGTCCCGCGTCGGATGGTTCACATACTAACAGGGAATATGAACAAGGTTTAACCGTCGTGAGGAAGGTCAGTTCTGCCATACCAGTTATTCGTCGTTGTGATACTATTCCTGCTCGTACCAGAGGAACGACAAGTATCAGAACGCTTCTGCGGCAGTATTCTTTCGCGCGTCAAAAGTGTTCTAAGACTCGAGAGATTCAAAATAAGGTGGCATTAAAAGGCTAATTGAATAACATATAGAAAGTAGCATCGGTAAGTAAGATTGCAGGATATTAACAGTGTAGCACAGATAAATTAGATTTAACCTGCTTTGGTCAATCACTGCAGGTGGACTAAATTCCACTAGAAAACTAGAAAAACGACTTATCCTATCACTGGTTAATATATTTCGAGTTAGACATTTAACCGTAACACAGTCAAGCCAGCCTTCGCTCTATTTATCTGCTGAAAGCAAGACTGGAATTGAAAATACCATAAAACCCAGGGTTTTGATTTAAGCATGTGTCGTACCTTAGTCTGTCCGAAGAATTTCATAGAATTATGCACTGTGCTGTCTAACATCGTGACTAATGATGAATGTACTGTTTTTCGTAACGAGTAAGAATAATTCTGGAGTACATATGTAATTTTTCCGATTCAGTATACTAACTAACCATTATTGGACTCAATCATTAAATATTCTCATTAAATTTTAAGTTTTCATTATAAACTTTTTGTTTTCGTTTTCTTGGTGCTACTTCTTGACACATATAGAATATTGTTAGTGAGTTAGTAATTGTTAGTATACCTGGATGACATGCTTCCAGTTAGATACCTGGTTGCAATGACCGCAGCGGAAGGGGGATTGATTGTTGGCACCACCCTTTCCGCTTGTCGGCAGGTTATTTACACTTGCCTCATCTCTATCATCAGGACTCGTACCCCTTAAGGTGAAATCCTGAGTTTCCGGTATAGGACTGATTACCAAACTGTTGCTGGTCGACGGTAATCCGTTGGTGACTGCTGCTAATAGGCCTCCAATGCTTCCTGGTGACAGTTGGTGATGCTGCTGTTCGTAGTGGCCCTTCACGTGTTCAAGTAAAGTATCTTTAGAGGCATCTCTGAAAAGAAACAAAAAAGAGTTAGAGCTTTGAATGGATATACAATTTAAACAAAAATATATTATAAAGAGTACTTCGAAGTCAGTTTGAATTAATTTTTTGTGGTATATTGAAAAAAAAGCTCAAGTACGTACTGACTTCATTGAGTGTAACCCTTAGAACCTAAATCATCAAAGATCACAAATGAAAGTATTTATATTTAAAAATTAAACCCGACACCCAGTAATCGTGAGAGTAAAATACAGGAACTGTGAAATTCTTTAACATGTGTTTAGTCTATGAGGGAGGTCTTATCCTTTGAGAAAACCAGGCAATAAAGTACAAATAGAAATTTTATCTTATTTCGACTCATAGGGTTTAATCAAACCTAAATGCGATCACCGGCTGCAGCAGCCGTATTCTGTAAATGTTTAACGTTATAAAATAACGATAGAACTCTATATTATTGAATGTTTTGTGACTCCGAAACGCATTGTAGATTATATTGACATATGGAAGAGACCCGCTGCCAACGACTTGAAAACTTTTCAGCAAATCAGTGATTTCGACAGTTGGCTGTGCCAACACTCGATTGGCGGAGAAGTTAGTTATTGCCTGTAAGACCAAATCTATTACGTTCCGTTTCGTTTTCGAGTCACAGAATACGGCTACTGGTGGCATATTTTAGTGGCTTAGCTTAGATATAGTATCTACGCCACTAGCATAGTCACCAATCGGCAAAAACGGGTTATTAATATCGGTTCACAGTTGAAGAAGATATGAGAACCATTTTCACACAAGTATTCTTGGATATTCTTTTTCAAAAGCAGGTATGGGACAAGACTTATTATTCTACATAAAGTGTATTAATGTAACTACTTTTTCAGCAAAAATGGCAAGCACATCACTAAGACTTCATATATACTTATTTAAATGTTACATTTATACTTTCCTATCCTATGAAACTTGAATTTAGTGGTACATGCTAATATGGGTATTCTTTCTAGAAAATAATTTAAGTGGAATAAATCGTTAAGTGGAATGGTGTGTAACAAATACATTAGTGAAGACATTTTTTTAAATTTTAACCCTAATCCTTAATATTTGAGACTCAATAACGTACTAGGAATCAGAAATCTGGAATAAATAACAAGATCGACTTATTTCTTGGAAAAACTCGATATTTAGACGTTTCAAATGTAATTATTATTTCTAAACGAATAATACATAGCCCAATAAAGTTTTAAGGCATACCATGGAATTGATTTGTATGTAAATGATTCTCCTGTTTGTCTGCAACTATTAGCCGCTCAACAAATGCAGGAAAGGGCATTGTTTATGTCACGGACTTGATAAACGAATAGTAAAAGGCGCTAGAAATACTTGATAGTCAATATCATCAAGAAGAGGAGAAGTGGACAGGGGCAGAAGGTCCACTAGAATAAAGTTCCTTTAGAAAAAAATATAGTGGTAGAAACTTGATCTAGATGGGAGAGAAAGATCAGGGTTTCCTTAGTTGTCAACCTGCAACATAAAGATTTTTTTGACAAAATCCACTTTTTACTAGTTTTCCAGCTTTTCTCGATGAAAAAAAAAAGCTCAAACCTGCACTTTTTGAACCTCAATTTGAAGGATTTTTGATTCTATACAAGTGATCAATTTTCATAATATAAGCAAAAAACGAAAAATCCATATTTTATTGTTTAAATTATTTACTTCCCATAATTAAAATCATTTCAAATACATCTTGTAAAGTATTAAGTGACGGAACAATCTCTATTGACTGGGTTATTAAGAGTGCGGATCTCGCAGCGGTGATCGTGTTGAAGAAGGTGAAGCACAAAAACTAAAAAAAGGAAGAACTGAAGGATCACTTAAATAGAATAAGAAAAAGGTCGTAAAGGTCGATAGTGACACATATCTACTAGATTGAAGAACTGAACATTATATTTTGTACTCAAATTATTTTATTCTGGGTTTACAGAAGTATAGAAGTGAAATTTGACCTAAAACCGGAACAAATCGTGTGTCCTAATCCTAACTGCTTTCAAGGATTTAGATAACTTGCAAATTTATATCGTGTGTTTTCTAATATAGGAGTCACATGGTAATAACCTTACGTGTATCATGAATCTCGATTTGAGGTTTCTTGTGGTTCGTTTTAATAAAACTTCTAGATGTTGTTCTTTAATTTGAATTTATATATAGAATATGGGCAGTGAAGAAAGTATACCTTAGAGTAATGAAAGAATTTTATGTATTAAGGATGGCACATTTGCTGAAAGCGATCATTCAGATGATGATCCTGAGTGAATTAAAACTCATGCAGAAGACCTAGAAGTAGTTTATGTTGCCTTGAAACTGAAATTAAAAAATGCATGTGAAGATGATGTTGTGAATAATGAAATAAATGTCGAGAAAAGTTTTAACTCACACTTAAATTATGAAATCGGTGAGAATAAATCATGTTTAGTTAAAACCAAGAATACAAAAACCACTGTAATGAATAAATATATGATACATGCTTGAAATAATTTTAATAATGTTGGAAATCCGAACATTTTTGCAGTCATGTACAGTTTCAGAAATAGTGAGAAATAGTTTATGTGCTCTTGATGATTTTAGGCAAATGAACATTTCAAGAAGGCTAGTAAACTCATATTAATTTGACTCCATTAATAATATTATATTTTTGCTTTCAATTTTGTTTTAAATAAAACTTATGTATATCCGGAATATGTGACTTATTTTTTCATCGAACTCTGAATGAAACAAATCGATTTGTCTCATGTGGCTTGTTATATCCAGACAGTGACGTATTAGTTAGTGGTTGTTAAAATTCTTTTTTAATTCATTTAAATTTAATCCCTTCAACAAATGAATTTACTAACGAATAAATGTGTTTAACCACAATTGGATTGTCTACATAATTCAACCACAGAGTCATCCATTATTAGAAAACCAGGCATCTACGCTACAAAACCACCAAATTCGTAACGTATTTGTAATTAAAATTGCATAACACATTAGAAGGATGCCTCGTATCATATTCCGTCAATAAAAACAAAAATTTGATGCGTCGTTTGATCGGTGACGGCACACAAACTGTTCATTTTGTCGTTTACCTACAAATATTTTGACAGGATTTCGTGCAACAGCGATATTTCATCATTTACTACTTCTCCATTCTCCGTACCTAATTAAAAATGAACGGCTATCTTTCGAGATGTGAAACACCATTTATCAAAAGTCGAACTTATAAATGTAGTCGTAAAAGTCGAGATTCAATTTGTTTCTCATTTAAACGAGTTGATTAGGTATCCCAGGAGTTAACAATTGGTTGCCGTTAAAAGTGTTGGCTTTTTTTAGTTGAAACTAGGTCGTATTGTGATTGAATTTGCTTTGTGCATTAAAATAATAAGCCTTATAATTATGAAAGTGTCAGGAAAACAATATTTTCTTGTAGAGGTTTCTTTTGCCTTAACTAATCAGCTACGACTGGATAACTGAAGTTCTAATTATCTATGTATACACATACGACGTGCCCTGATCTAACAGTAATCCTTAGGTATTTCGATCTATCACTTGTTTAATTTCAATATTGATGTTACTTATAAATCATCGCAAGACATCTACCGACTTGTGCCTCATGGGTGTATGCATAATTTACATTATTATAAAAGCTACTCTAATAGTCATCTGAAAGTATTTCTGGCACTTCTTACGAGAACGAAGTCATCCTTATTATTGGATTTTAACAGTTTCAATTTCAATTCGAATTATTTGTTGAGAAGGAGTTTGCTAGCCATATATCGCGAAAGTTTGTGAAAAATTCATTTTCCGGCGTTTCCCATCTTTTTCTAACTTTCCCAGAAGTCTACCATTAAGTATATGAAATGCAGTTATGAATGAAGAATCGTACTTCCCTTGTCTTTTTAGTTGCGTTGATGTTCTTTGGTAGCACAGGAGAATGCCTAATTCAATTTCTAGTTCTCCATGATTTGTCCTGACTTCAAAAAAGGAGGATATTGTTAATGCTTTGTTATCTTTTTATGTATGCCCATAGCGTACTCTAAAATGACTAAATCAATTTAGGTAATTTAAACTGCCTTTTTTTGGTACCAGATAATTGTCTATAACATGGTATTTATGGTGTTTCAGAAATTCTGAAAAATAATTAATAGAATCTCAACTGATTTCTCTGAAATGGCTTAATCAATTTCTACATTTTAAATTGCAATCAACTAAGATATATTGTTGCGTCCGTAATACACGTACGTGTGTGAACTTGGGGTGTTTTTAAGTTCTGCGAACGCCTTACGTTCCTATAATGCCAATTAAAGGATTACAGGTAGTTCAAATCAGGAGATAAAATGTCTACACACTAAATAGGTTTATTGAGACTATTGTAGACAAGTTGAGTTAAGCAAAGTTACAATACGAGGTTATTAATACAAAATATCAAAGGCAAGATGTGAATTAACGCGACAATGTTATACTTGGTGGAGTCGCACAAGGCCGGAATCAAATTAGAAGTAGCAGTTGCTCGTCCGACGCTTTGTTTCGATCTCAAATTCATTTAGATAGATTTTTCCCAAAATATAGAAAAATGGGCGTTTCTTTGCTTGTAGGAAATCCACTAAGAAATTACGGAATACTAATAAGAAGGGATAACTGCCAAGAGTGTTTATGGGCGGATAATTTTAGCCTGTCCTACTTTTAGCACGAACCGGCCCATGCCGCCTTTGGGCATTTAGAAATGCTAATAAACTTTATTGGGTTCAAAGAGCGGTTATCAAAGGTAATAAATGACTGCTGGGTGGTCAGTTTCAAGAAGGGTTTGAATTTATAGGTTCTTTAAGGATCTTCATAAAGATAAAATGCTTAAAGAATAGGTTTATATCTTGTAACAAAATTAAAGTAACTGAATAAACGATACAAAGCAGTCATAAATGTAGATTTTTGGAACAATAATTAGGTGCTTGAAAAATGGGATATTTTCCCATGTATGTTGGCATTGCAATTGTTAAGAATTTCTTTTACTACTTAACATACATGCAGATGTGATTCCATACGCGTGCAGTTTTCTATAACGTAAAACATACCGTTGTTCAGAAGATTGGAAAAAACTAAACGCTTTTCTACGCAAATCTCTAAATTTAAATGTAAAGATGTCAGAAAATAATTACTGATCGAACTGGGTGTGGGTATCATTTTAATTTATTTGAAGTCTATTCTTATTTAAATTCTTTATTCATAGCTATCCGATGGCGACCTTGATGGTGACCTTGCCCTTCAAGGTCATTTCAAGCTCGTCGAGTTTCTAAAATGACAACTCCTACTTTTGACACCGGAAATGAAAAAAGCGCAGAAAATTTTATGTCCAGATAAAACCTTCACCTTTTGAAATATTTGACCTTGGAACGTATAGTCGCTTAAAAAATGGTCAAGTTAACAGTTGTACAAAATATCCCGGTCGTGAGCTTAACTTTCACCTTAACCTTCAACTTTTCCGTCTGCCTTGGATGCCGTCTTGGATCGACCACTTCGAAATTTAAAATTGTTAAATTCTGACCTCAAATTCAATATTAGTGATATAACCGAGTCGAAGATTGTCCATCTGCGATATTGGACCCGCCATCTTTAAATTTATAATTCGAAATTAGCGATGTTACATAAGGAACAGAGACTTGGATGCAATTATAAGTGAAACGATAAAACTCTGTACCAGCCTATACGATGCTAAAACTCAACAAGAAAGGAAATCAGGGAGAGAAGAAAGACATATCGTCGGCTTGGAAGAAGACTGTCTAACTCAAAATACACAAATTTTCAGGGGAAGCATGTAAACATTTTACTGGATAAAATGTACTCAGATCTCGATCTCATTAAATAATTAGAAACCATATTCTTTACAGATGGCTTGCAGACAACTTAAGTTGCATTGTTTTTCCTTAAGTTGCCTTTTGTTTTGTACGTTTGTACAAATTCAACCCCTATTTTCAAACATGTGACAGTCTTGTTCCAAATAATATTTATGTTTTTGAATAATATTTTAGAGAAGTTACGATTATTTGTTTACTTCTGAAATAAATTTAAATATACAAAATGAAACATTTATTTTAAGTAAACAAAACCTTTCTGAAAACAACTATACATTTTTATAAATTGTACTAAGACTCATAATAATATCGTGGAACAACTGTTGTATCTTGAAAGGATACAATATGAAAACTTTATTTTAAGTAAACAAAACCTTTGTGAGAACAACTATACATTATTATAAATTGTTATAAAACTCATAATAATATCGAGGAACAACTTTTTTATTTATCAAGGACAGTATTCCATTCTTGTTTGCTTCTGCAATAGGTAATTTCTGTTTATAAGCTTTACTTAGTTCAAGTAAATTAGAGTCTGTTCTCTGGCACCTTGAGTTCACAATATTTGCAGTAAAGAAGTCCTGCTGCTGATAAGAATTTTTATAAAAGATTTTTCCGACCTGATCCTTCTTCATCATGAACATTTTCATGTCTGTGATTTTAACTACTTCACCTTCAGAGTTTTTGAATATATTATTGATGCCCATCTCCACAACAAGTTTTTTTAAGTCGAAAAAATCGTCGTAACACATTTCTTCTATTGAATATCGTTTGCCATTTTTCTTTGCTTGCCGGATGAGTGTCACATACTGTTCAGGAACATGGATCGGAGCAGACTTTTTGAATTTGTTGATATGTCGTTCAATCACTGAATGGGAACTATCTCCTTCGTTTTGGGTATGACCAGTTATGAAATATTTATGGGTCACTGATTGTATATTTGCTAATTTTAAAATGGCGAACATGTACAAGGCGAAAATGCATTTGTTTTTATTTTACCCCGTACAGTTGTCGCTATAGAATATGACGTCTATGAATTTGTTTTCAATGGAAGCCTTAGTGTTTATGGCATTAAGATAGTGCCACACACAGGAACCAATTTCATTAGCCCCTCTTTGTCCTTGTCCTTCATGCCAAACATAACAGCTAACTTCGTTATTTGCCAACTGGTATACGGTGAAATTTAAAACATTCAATTTTGATGTATAATAATATGAAGATGCATTGCCCGTGGGACATGGCAAAACTGCTTGGAGGTCGTATACGGCAACTGTACTCCCTGAAGTTTTATCAATTTCTTTCTCTCTCCGGGAAAGCACTTTTTCTTTGATATGGGTATCATACTTTTCCTGAAGTTGAGTTTTATCATCTGTACTAGCATTTAGAAAAGCAAGGCAAAGTTCACATTGGTCTTTTTTGGGGTTAAAGAAACCAATGTTAGACACAACTGATATGTGACTCTATTGCACAGAATACATGTGTCGACTTGTCAGAAACACATACTGTCACTAGTGGTATTTAGCGGCCGCCAAATTAATTATAACGTATAACTCTCTTCCACATAAAATTATAGACAAATTGAAGTTGTTTCATTACAAAAACATAAAAATGCATTTTTTTGAGTTATGACAGTCTTCTTCCAAGCCGACGATATAGCAACCGAACACCAAATAATGGAAGAGCAGCAAGAGATGACGGAATGGTGATAGAAATGAAAAAGGAAGGATATCGAGACATTTTAACAAAAATAATCAAATCATCGATCACTTCAATGCTTCTTTATTAAAAGCAGAAATCCCAAAAACCTGGAAAAATGCAAATATGACGAACCTTGTTTGAATAACGTCAATTCTGATGTGTCAGCAAATTTAAATTTACAGTTTTTGACTTTTACTTGTCAGCGACACAATTTCACATTATTTGCAACCACTCTTACTTGGTTATTATTAATTCTCGTTTGCACTACTAAGATAGATACGTCCTGAACAGCTGTGTACATGTGTTGACTAAGAAATATAGATATAGATATCTTTTGCTATGTCAATAATTTGCAGGGAAACCAGACATCAATATGTGACATAAACAGGTTAAAACAACAATTACATACAGTGTCGAATTGTCTATGGCAGTCTATGCCAACACTTCTAAATCATTAGAAAGTCCGGAACGTGTTGCTAGTCTAGATGATATCTTAGAGGTATAGTGCGACCAAACTTATCCAACAAAAGAATCACAGCTACTGATACAACTTAACGTAAATTAATATCCTCTGCACATGCAAATTGTGTGTCAGAAAGTAAAACTATCACCACTATTTTGGAAAAAGACGAACCTGGAATCATGGAAGTACCTAATAATTTAATAATAATAATAATCAATCTGTTGTGGATAACATACCTGCATGTATGGCTAATGCAGATAGAGACGATAACGTATCCTCAATAATTTGTACACTGTGGCAGGTGAAAGAACTTTAGAAACATGAGCGAGCCTGTTATGATTTCTAGAATACTCTTGACCTGAAGATGTTGAATATCTACCAATTGCTTTTCTTTAAAATATTCAGGAAGGTACTAATAGACGGTAACGAAAAGTTATAAAAATTGAGGGAAAGGCCCACACGTCGTGTTATACAAGCTTGAAGTTTATGATTTATGCGCTCAAGATTAACAAAAAATACGATTTTTACATTATTTACAATTATTGAGAAAAATGCATGGTCTAATTAGGATTTCACTAAGTTAGTCGAAGGAAAATTGATATAAATGAAGTTTAATCCGTATTCTCACACACAGAACCAGTTGAGTTAATGTAGAACTTAGTGACAATGAGAACTTCTGCTCTAAACAAACCTTCATCTGGCCCAAAAGCCAATTTACATAACAGTATGGCGTGGTCCTCTATAAACTAATGTGAATTGAGGAGTTCTTGGATATTATTAAAGATATCTTTTGATGACAGAATACATTGATTCATGGTTTATTGTTTTGCCTACGTAACCACTTTTGTTAATTTCTAACCATAGATCTGAAGCTTTGAAGAGGCTTAATTTAGCAGAATCGGATAATAATTTTATTTGTGAACATTTTCGCAATACACAACCGCCAAACAACGATCATTTTATGATGTTTAAAAGCAGAAAAAATAAGGAGGATATTTGAATGGTTTAATAATTATTATTGCAGTCTACGCGTCATATTTTCCCACCAATCTCTTGGGACGTTTTCCCTTTTTTTTTCATGACAACTTTTTTGATGATTACCATGTACATTGTTGTTTTTTATCTGTAAAATGAAATGTTATACCAAGACAAATGTGTTCGATATGCCGAAAATTTATGTGGGGCATTATAGAAAAACAAATGAATTACATATTTTTTATATTTATATAACAAGTATGTAGGTACGCTTAAATTATATTTATGTAAATAACTGAATATGCATTTTACAAGAATATGGTGTTGTGCATTTTTAGCAAAATCCTTTCGTAAATTTATAAACGTGAGATTTATGTTTTATTTGTCTTTGCGTCAATATTTAATGTGACAATAGTTGAAATTTTACTACTCGTTTACCTAAAGGCGACAAAAAAACTGAAAAAATGTAATTATAAATCAAATTGAAGAAGATATTAATAATTAATTAATGAAAATACAACTCTACTTAATACAATACCTAAACATGTAACTTCGGAATTAACAGAAAAGTAATTGAAACTGATTGATAAATAACAAAAATTACAGGAATTATGGTGAATTGTTTAGATATACTTATATTTTAAAATAAAAAATAAATAGCCTAAAGCCAAGAGTACCAGGCCATGAAAAGAGTTCTAACACATTTACCCTACCATTGAGGGAAAAGCAGTTTTTCAAAATGTCCACTTTTTCTATTAAATTTGTAGTTTTTACATAGAAAAACCCGATAATTAAAAAAGCGGGTGGAAACCCTAGAAAAGAAGTTAATATGATCGCAACTTTTTGCCAGTCCTTACTCTAATCGGATTGCAGAATTTTTACTTCTTAAAGTACTTACGTTTTTTTTTGCCAATTTAAAAAAAAAACAGTTATTCAAATTTTCTGACGTTTCCTCAACGCTTAGGCTAATTTTGACAATGCAAACGGATTTAATTTTTCATTAAACACTAAACACAATGAAATGTTCATTTAAGATTAAAATAAGATTTTTTGTCGGACTGGTGATATGCCCCCATGTTTTTGTCGGACATTTTATTGGTTGGGAATACAATGTGTTTCTTTTTTCCTCGTATTATTGCCCGCCAAATAGTAATAAGCAAAGAATGAATAGATTTCACTAATAATTATGGAAGAATCAGATAGATGGCAATAAATTAACATAGTTATCTTAAGATGTCTGCCGGACAAAGCAATCACCCACTTTGTTGTCTGACAACTTTTTTTTCCATTTTCATATTATCTCACAGTTTAAGTGAAAAGCAAGATGATGGTCACATATTTTTAATACGTCATAAAATTGACGTGTTTTGTTTGGGCATACTCGGAAATGCCCCGTTTTCGAGAATTTTTGCAAATAAAAAAGTTGTCCGGCATCACAAAATGTAGCTACATATGAAGTTTCAAAATATAGTACTAAATCAACAAAAGGAGTGAAATAAAACTGTGGACCATTTTTCCATTACACATTCCTCGTGCCATGTTGAAAAAAGTACGAATACTTAATCAGTCTAATTCACTGCAAAATCATGTAAAATTATTGAAAAAATCACAAACGAGCCGTCGTTACTCATCTGAAAAATTTCAAGAATACGATTGTATTTTTGACAAACGAATCGCTTCGTCATCACAATGGAATTATAAACAAACTTCTTGCATAATAGAAATTTCCGTCTTTCCACGAGCAATACCACATTTTTAAAGATTCACATTCGTTACCCATGAAACGTTTATAATGACTTTATCCATCTGAAAATGGTAAACAATGACACAATTATTAACAAACGTCCGACTATTATTATTATTATATAATTTATACAAGTCGCTTTAATGTTGTTTAAATTTAATCTGAGGTCTCATAATTCAAGGATATCTTCGCAAATGTTATTCGATGTTATTAATATATTACGTGCATGTTATGGTTTGAAGGATGCCTTTGATAAATATATCACTGAATATATTACGTTTTGTATATATATGTGCTGTGTATAATTGCGATTTGCATTCGACGATTATGCGGTGCTAACTCCGTAGTCATGTTCCAAAGAATTTTAGACTGAAGTGCGATGGTCTATCTAGTTCACAGGGGGGTTAATTCTATTGCTAACAGTAGGATTCGAAATGAGGTCCAGAAAAATGTCCAAAGTTTCAAATCCATACATAGCCATGTTATTAACAAATATAAAATAAAGCAATATTTCTTGCAAATAGCTGGAAAACTCTGAACTCTATCTCTATTATTAATATTTTTAATTTAATATTTAATTAAGTTGTGTACAGGGAGCGTAGTTCTTTGATATGCTTTAAACCGACCCTAACAAATACACATTTTTATACTAATTAATAGTGGTAAAAATTTAAAATAATATACAGTATTATATGGGAAAAAATACTTTTTTTTTCACAAAACAGGCCAATTTTTTAGAGCTTCAGTTTGTTGCAAGTCGTATAATTGTCAAGTGAAAGCTTCTTAAGGGAGGCCCACACTTAAACATGTGACAATAGATGAGCAAGGGACTGAAATCGTAACTTTAAATTTAATTTGTTTCGACATGACACGACCGACCGACCGACACCACACACTGCTTCGATCTTGAAATACTCATCCAATTCAGTCCTCTGTGTAAAAAACAGGGACCAGATAATACATTAAGAGTCTCTTCTTTTATAGAAAACAATAATAAATAGAAAATAAAGCAATATAACATTCAAGTAATATAGAATATCTGCACAAAATTTGCTTTTCGTTCTAATAAACACTACAATTCTCTCTTTGTGATATATTAAATTGGGACTTGACATACTTCAGAAATTAAAAAGAATACCACACAAAAAGGCAGCTTCGCATTAAATTTTCATATTATTAAGGCATATAGACTTATAGAAGGATACACTAGCGGATCCAGGGGGTGGACTAAGGGGCTGAAGCCCCCCAATATCATCAAAATCATCTGAGTGGTATACTTTATTAGTTTTATTGTGCTAAAATCAACTTTCAGTTCATTTACATTGAGTAAAACATGAATTTTCTATATTCATCGTTTTCTTATTGTAATAAACAAAAACTATATTTACCACTCAATAAAGGGACTGATGTATTACATACAGGCGGAACTTTTATATCCTGTAGAGAACATAATTTAATTGAGGACAAATAATTATCAGTAATTATCCAATTTTTAATATTCTAATATAAAGGAAATTTGTCGAGTTTCTAGATAATAGCATCATTATTAATAATAATAAATTAATCTTTAATAAAATAAAAAATTAGCAAATTATTAATATGCGATGTACTGGCTGTCAACGGAATCATTTTGTTATTAATTAAAAATTTGAAATTTTGGTTGAAGATATGAGCCGTGAGGATCTAAATTTTTTAACAATGAAACAGTATCGATTTCGGTATTTCGGAAATTGACCTAAGCAGGACGCAGCTCATTTAATTTGACCTTCGACAAGGGAACGGAGAGGAAGCGCAATGCTGCCAGCGATTTCATATAAATGAAATCATTCTGTGCTTTCCCGTAAAACGTAATTTATGGTTGTTACTTTTACACTTGTATGCCACACAATAAAGTACGTTATCAATCCAAGTATTGAATACTCTTACATTCAGAAATCACAAATTATTCATTTAACAAATTAAGGAAATTGGTCACCATTCCGCTTAAAAACCGGCACACTTTCATATTATTGCCTAAGATGTACATTATGGCTGTTTTCCAGTTAGCAGGGCACAAGTGATTTTGTGCCGCACAGTGCGGCAATTTTTAGGACGTTAATTGGAACATGGTTGTTTTAAAACCAACCGGTAGAGTACACTGATCACCATAAGGTTAAAAGTGTATTACTCATAAGTTATCAATTGACGTTTATGTGTACGTAAATTATTTACAGAATAATTCAATAATGGTTGTTTTCCAATTACTAGAGCACAAAGTGTTTTTCTGTCGCCCTGTACCGTAATTTTCGGGCGTTAATTGAAACATACTTCATGTTTTATGATAAAGTTTTATGTTTACTTAGTAAACCTACATAAAACATCTTAAAGGCACAGTTATTTCTTGTGTTCATTTGTGCGCGCTAGTGCTGTAATTGGAACACTCAGTGCTAGCAATTGTGCGCTAATTGGAAAACAGGGTATCTGTCCTCTCTCTTCCCTTACCAAAGAAGTTGACACTACCAAAATATTTTTTATATCTTAGACTAGAGAGACATTTATAAAATCTACTTTCTGAGAACGTTACGAGAATTAGGTTGTGCTGGGAACACGGTGGAATATGTGTGAGGTGGACCGTCTTTCATAAAGAAGATTTAAATCTTTAGTCATTAGATGGCGCTGCGTAGCATGTGTACCATTTAAGGTCATTACCTGTCTGCTGGTACTTTTTTTCATCATTAAACCACATTGTCAGTCATAAATGTAGCAAATACTGTATACAAAAAATCTCTCTTATTTTATTTTTCTTTATAGCAGTTTGAGTTTTTCAAAAACAAGAACAATATATATGGTCTACCTTTATGATTTTTTGTTGTTGTGTTGAAGTCAAGTTACCTTTCTTGTGCTCTTTATTTTTTAACAACCCCTCGTCGGCAGATGGCTTGAGGTATTAGAGTTATATTTTAAAAATTATGCAAATTTAAAGCACTATTTACCATTTTAATATTAGTGTATCTAAGAAACTAACCCAGATTTAATACTTACGAATTTTCCATTTTATTAAAACTTTTGAACAAATAATTGGTACAAGTGTTATGGTGGCGCCATCGGTGATTGTTAAATGAAATCCTCGTTAATTTCTCAGCTTTCGATACGAGTCGGTCCACCTGCATATCTTACATCACGGCTGGGAACAAAGCTCTCAACGCATAGAATATTTAATATTCAGGAATATCAGTAATTTAATTAAAACAAGAGAGCAATATTTGTTTATCTGTCAATTTACCCAAAAACCCACAATTCCCGCTGTTATGAGATGGGTGGCGTCAATGACAATTGGTTTCAGAATTACACTTGCCGACAAATTAATTATTGAATTGTTGTGAGTTAATTAGGAGACTTTATATACGGTTATAATAATGCAATTTTATAGGACTACAGCAATATAACAAACATTATTGTATAGATATTATTACTTTATTGTATTGTTATTATATCAATATTATAACACGTAAGTACTTCATAAACCAATTGTCTCTTGGCGCAATCCACCGCTTAACAGGTCGAACTGAATTTGCCAAAAATGTTTCCTACACAATTATTCATATGTCATTTAAAAAGGAATTTTGTACCCATCGAACTGTGAAATAAAACATACGGGGTGGTCCTCTTTTAAATACTTGACTTAGATCATTTCCAGAAACACCGAAGGTGCCCACTGCCAATAACTTCAAACAAACTTTCAATTTCTAACTTTATTAACAACCGACTAAAACAATGTTAAACGATTTCGTTGGGACTTTTCTTAGAAATTTATACTTCTCTGAGAATGAAACATTTTTTTTTTAATTTTAATTTGATAGCGACTTCTGTATTATTTGCAATTGTTTAGGTGCTGATTTGAAACTGATGCACGTTTTCAATAAGTCGAATTTATATTCTTACTAGCTCAAAAACGTGGGAACTAGACTATAATTACAGATCAAATTAGAATCAACAGCTTAATATAAGGATTAATAAACTTCAATATAATTTGTTAGTCTGAATCTGAAATACGAACAGTTTTTTTAGGTCTATACTTATTGTATTACAATTTGGTAGGTAGCGAAGTAATATCCACAGATTTTGCCACACAAATTCAACTGTAAATTAAATTCTAAAGTTTGCAAATAATTTCCAATTTCAGAGTTTAGTGAACATGGATTCAAATTTAAGAGAACCATTTTTACGTTTGAGCTGAAATCTGCTCGAACCTGGACAAGAAGTGCATATTTTGTAATTTTGAATTTTATTTTGATATCGTTTCTTTATAATCATTGAATTATTTTGTTAATTTTTTATATATAGTTTAAACTAACAAAACACGCTGTAATAGTATGCCCAACTAAAAAGTAGAAAAAAATTTTTAATTATGTGTTACAGCAACAGAAGGTCTAACATTTAATTATGATTAATTAATTCGGAATAAGATTAAAATAGTAACCAAATAATTCAATTAATAGTAAAAAATCGTGGGTGCAAATTAACATATTTTCATATTAAACCTATTTGTGTAAACGGCTACGAATTACATAATTGTAATATTTAATATCAAGCACAATATGATTTGAATTGTTTTGTTACTAATTTAATTTCTACTTTAATCTTAAACCGAATTAATCAATCATAATTGATTGTTAGACTTTCTGTTGCTGTAACACAAACTCTTCACAATTAAAAATTATTTTCAACTTTTTAGTTCGGTATACAATTAAAGTGTTTTTTTTTTAGTTTTTGAAAACTCTAACTATTTAATTTTTCTTTGAACTTTAATTGACCAAGGTTCTACAATCTAAATATCAAACCCTACGTTTGTGAAATATAAAACATATCATAAAAAGCACTTAACGAGCAACCATGGAGGTTTAATTCAAAACAGTATTTTATAAACATTCTTGAAAACTTTGTAAACAGTTTCGCTGGTTGATGCATGAAGTCATATTTACAAAAGACTTTTAAAAATCATCCTAATGTACGTAATGTGTGTAGTCAACGAAATATTCACAAATTATGCAACGTATTTATTTTTAGTTGTTTAATCAGAAGTTTACGGAACAATAATTCGATATGTAAATAAAAATAATAAACTATTTGTCATACAAATTGTACAATTTTAAGCGTTTTAAGAAGTGTCAAAATTATTTCAAGGTTATTGTCAATGGATTGAAGGTATTAAATAATTTAAAGTACAAGTACGAGAATTAGAATCTAGGACGAACTAAGTGTTAAAAAGTTCTGTCAATTTTTTTTCAAGTAAATATTCATACGTAAACAAGAATTTCTTGACGAGAAGAATATGTTGAAGAAATCAATTATTTTGGATTTAGATTATGGCTTTCTTTATCAGCTTGTTGATGAGACTAATACTATTTTTATATTTTCGAAGCAAAACTTGTAAGTAGTAATAGAATGATTTTAATATAAGATGTTATATTCGAACATATAGGAAAAAGAAATGTAAATTAGAGAAAAATAATCATAGGATATGCTTTGTTGATAACAATGTGAAGAAAAAAGAACTTGCAGATACAGATAAGCAATGGAATCAACAAACTTCTAATTTGCTAATTTGCTGATTAAAATTGAACTATTACAGTGGATAAGAGTACCTACCTTACTTAAGTGTCGCTCACAATAGACCTGCAATTTAAGTAGATAAGGTCTCCAGAAAATAACCTTACCATTTGCTATGTCAACAACAGGAGTAGTCTCAAATGATCTAGTAAGCAATTTAAAAACACCTTGGTTTGAACGAATATTTTTATAAACTAATGAAACATAGTCCTTCTTGGAACAGTGTGGACGGTCAGGAAATATACGGATAAGTTGAACTGAGAGAACAAACAGGGTCCTGAAAATTTGGCAATCTTATTTATTTGGAATTAGTGATTTTTTCCTCTAAAGTGTTATAAAGACTAGGGTAACATTATAAATTAAGATATCAAATATAACAATTAAATAATCAACATTGCTATTGTCAAGAAGAGTCACGTTTAGAAAATGTTGTGTGAAGTAGTATTAATAAAACAGTAGATCGTTAATTGCGAAAACAAGAAAATAAATCAGAATTTGTTTTCTTTTACTTCGACGTGTTTATTCAAACAGTATTACTAAATTTTCAAGAGTTAATTTAAAAATTGTCATAACATATTCTAAATTCTTTATTAAGTTGTTCTTTTTTATACAGTAAGGGACCCCTAAGTAAATAAACTGGGAATTTAAAACAAAGTGTTGAGCTACATATTTAAACAAGTTAAGCAACCCTTCCTTGCATTCAAGATGACGTTATAGCTACCAACAATTACAGGATTATTGATGTAAATTGCAATTTACATCAATAAATATAAAGCCATTGACAACGAAGTCAGAATAGACTTTGAAACGTTTGGTATTCCTGCAATATACGTAGTTTTATTTCTATGTGGTGTTATTCCCCAAAGAAACATAAAAATAAAAAACTATAAACTGAACTGCTGCCCGAACCAGCATATTCTCCAGATTTGGGTCAAATAAATAGGTCCTCATTGAAACAAACGCCATTTTGAAGGTTGTAAGGAAAAGTATGAGAAATAAAACGATAACTTACCGAAACAAAATATGATATGTAATTAGTCACTGACTTATCAAATTGCCCTTGTACCTTAGTCTTACAGTTGAAAAAAAGTCCCTCACTGTTACAATTTTATGTCAATTTCTTTATGAGAAATCCGAATCCGTCTTAGTTGCTATCAAATTTCCATAGACGGTCAGGTACAACTTTATTTCAATAAATTACCCAATTTATGGAAAAACCATACGCTGCCAAGGACAGTAAGGTTTTTATTACAAAGTGGGCAGGAAAAGAATGATGGTGCATATCCTCATTTTGGTATTTTTGAATGAATGAATTTTTCTCGACAAGTGTATTTTAGATCAGGACATATATCGTGCCCAAATAAATCGTCAGGTTTCATCCCACTGGAGTTTTTTCGTGGGTAATTAAAACGACGTCTTTCCTGGGAAAATTAAAGTTGACCAAAACAAAGAATTTTATAGTATAGTCAAGAACAAAAAATAAAAATATTTTGGAGAATTTAGCCAGCATGAGTTCGTATAGCAGTCCAAAAAAAAAAACTTTTTGACGAAGAACCATCATTTTCTATCAGATTTGGAGTATTAAGATTGTTCTGATAATGCGGATATTTGTAGTTATGACAGTAACAACTTCAATGATACGCCAATGATGGTTTTACTGTCCCTTTTATACAGGCACCCCTATTTAGTAGTATAGAGTATAGACCAATACTTTAAAAGATGTTGTGATTGAAAGCATTTAATAAATGAATTAGAAAATAAAATCAAAAATACTTGCGGCCATATTTTGGTAGGCAATTCATCAGAAACGTATTCCTCTACTAACAAGCATGTATTAAAATTGAATTTCAATGAAAGTTAGTTAGTTAAATGTAGTAATTTAACAGTGAGATCTTAAACTGATTTACTGATTCAGGTGATTAAATTTGGTTGTCAGTCCGATTAAACCTGTTGCTAGATTTGAATGCATAATGAAGTGCATAAAAGAAACTCCATAGAAATTCGTGTTTGTTTATTTATACGAAAAAACTACAATATAACCCACGGAAATTACTGCAAAAATACAAAGGAAATACTCGTAAATCAGTAAAAATTAACATAATTTTGTTACAAAGAAACAAAAACATTTTTTTTTTTATCTTCAAACAAAATGTTTACTACCTTATATAATGATCTTTTGATGTACCTAGTTTTTGTCATGAATGTCAATAGACATAATTAACCAGAGATAACAACGCAAACAAAATAAGAAACAATAATTTAATACTTAGTGTCATTCGGTTTTGTACAACCATATGTAAGTGCATGTGGAAGTCCCATTTAAGCATTCCTACATAAAAAATATGTTTTTAATTCGTTCTTCTGATATTCTAATGGAATTTTCCGGTAATGTGCCATCATTCAAGGTCGAGAACGCGCTTATCGTTTAGCAATATTATTCTGTGCCACGAAAAACTGTTCGGTGATGTGTACATGTACTGCGAATCGTTGCAAAATTGTGCAAACTGTAATCTACAATTGCCTTTGGTCGATAAGTCATTTCTCTATTGACAAGTTAATGTTTAAATTTTTATGGCACAACAAAAGAACGTTTTATGGCAAGAGCGTTAGCGATAACAGTCGTAAAAGAGATTATTCATAGTTTCAGATGTGAGAATTGCCAATCTACGTAAGCAAATACTATTTGTTCTATTTTAAAAACGGTTTTTGTAGAGCTCATACATAGTTAAAATGTCTGATACTTGATTCAGTTTTTATTTAAATATACTTTCGGTAATTATTGATTAATTAACTAAAACAAAAACCTGCTGTTTCACATTTTTCTAACGGTTTTTTCACAGTTTGAAATTGAGATGAACTTGAACATGATATGATAGAAATTAGCTGACGCTGGATCTGTAATCAGGGTCCCCAAATAGTCTAGATTACCATAATTAAGTATGATGATGTGCGCAAAGAGATACCCTTCATACCTTCAAACTCTCATCGACTTTTAATTAATACCTGGACTTAGGATATTACCTGCCAGACCCCCTAGGAGGCTTTCAGGGACGTTGTGGTCATAGGAACTTTTTATCAGAAGGTCAAATAATATCCAAATAAATAGCTTCAAACCAATTCGACGGGGTTCCAAACTCCCATATTCTGGGTACGTTACACCCCAGCCACACACAGTGGGAGGCTTTTGTGGGTATTGTGCCCATGAGAACTTTTTATCACAAGGTCAAATACTAACGGTTGCAAGCAATTCGACGAACCAAAATCCCATTAACAGGGTGTGTGGTCCTTTCTTAATTTCTGGTGACGTAAAATAAATGTTATTATAGTATCAATATTGTGCCTAGAATTCTCGAAATACTGTCCGAGGTATCTTTCACATATGGCAAGTAAGCCTTGTTTATTGATATCTCATGTTCCTCGTCTGCTGGTCTTTGTTTTAACCTTACGACTCTTTGTATATTTCGATCTGCCCGTTTTGTTTTTTCAATTTCCTGTTTAGTGTTATTAAGGTCTTGAAGACGGCCTGCAGTTGGGCTCGGTAGTAATGAGAATTAGCATGACCGTACGAGTTGTTTTTTGTAGCTATATTGTATGGCCAAAGGTTCCATCTTCTTTCCTCTTTAGCAGAACATCAAGGAGTAGCAATTGATTACATATCATGTGATTCGAAAATGTGTTGAGGTGTTCGTTCCCATGCGGGTAAATCACAAAGGTATCATCCATATATCCCAGTCATAAATTGGGTTTGGGGCTTGCTGTACAAAAAGGTTTGTTATTACTAGCGAGAGTGGTGATCCCATTGGAGCTCCTTCTACTGTAGCGTTGGTTTTTGTAAATAATAAAAAATAGGTGGCTTCAAACAGTGCGTTGTTAATAAGTTTACAATGTTGAGATGGTTTGTATTTTTTTACTATGATATTCATGGCTTCCTCGATAGTGAGGTCGGTGAAAAGGAACACTACATCAAAGCTTACAAGAAGACAATTTGGTTGTAAATCACTTTTGCTAGTTCTTCATTCAAATGTGTCGAATTTTTTCACGTATGAGTCTGCCTCCTAAGCAAATGGGATTGCTGGGATAAGTATTTGGCTGTCTGGCAACTCTCAATATTTTCGTCCATGGCATTGGGTACTCCCCTAGCTCTCTTCCTCAAAAAAGGTCTCCGTAATGGTCCATTCTTCATCCATATTTCTTGTCATGTCATCTTTTGTTTTTGTTATGTTTCTCATCCAGACGTTCGTTCTGTAATCCTTAAGTGTTATAGGCAATGTTTGGATACCCATGGACCTTTGGATCACTCTTAGATGGTTCCTTGGTTTCGTAGGGGTTCACGTTTGAGCTCCGAATGTCAGAACTATACGGTAGAATGCAAGTGTATCCATATAGTTTTTAATGTTCTGTTTCCCAAAGACAGTTTGTCATATTCTTCTTTTTCTGTAAATTTCCGTTTTTTATAGAAGTCCATATGGGTAAAAAATGAAATTAAAATAAACTCGTCTGAAATCATCAACTAAAACAAAGTTGTTTCGTAATAGACATTTGTTAAAATATTAACATTCACTATCTTATCATGATTAAATTTGGATAAGTGAAGAAACAAAGAAGTTATTTTGGAACAAGTTCAAATGTTTTTTTTTAACTTTAGACAATGAAACGCGAATAATTTTAACGATAACCAAATAATCTTAGTAGTGATATAATTTCTTTCACCTTCTGCACTTAGTCAAACGATAGGTAGTTTTTTTAATTAAGCAGAACAAATATTTGTCTAACGCTAAGTATTGTGTAAATTATCCTGTCTATTATTGTTTTTAACCCAAAATGTTAACCGAATTCAATTTACTTACAGAATTAGCAACAAGACAAAAGAAAATAATTTCAAGAAAAATATAATATTTGAATATTGTTTTGACATTAAATCTGTTATCTACATTCAAAACAAGAAATGTAGTAAACTTACAAAATTCCTTGCGAATGTAATAAAATTTATATTGGAGAAACATTTAGACATCCAAATAAACGATTAAATGAGCACAATTACATAAAGAACCGACCAATCAAAATATCCAAAATCTATATAAAAGGCAATTTGACCTTTCTACAATACTAAACGAAGAACACAGCTCAAAACGAAAATAAAAGAGTCTGGTTTAACTTGTTAAGTGAAGACGATTGTATCGCTTCTACGATCGTTGAATTCAATCGGATCTGGTTCCGAGAATTAAGGATGAAATTAGTAATAGTAATCTATTTTCGTACAACCCTATATCGGGATAGTTCAAAGATTTTCTCTTATGACGCTAATGGGATTACTGAAACAAGAGAATTATTTTATCACATTTTGATATTAAACTACCTTATAACAAATTTTGAAGGCAGCTCTTCCAAGTTCTTCCAACTTGAAAGCAGTTCAACTATTATACTGGGCGTCTAGGAACTTAATACAAAAGATTCGAGAGTCAGCAGCTGAGGTGCAAATAATGTTATAACGACATATAACCTTTGGCATACGAGCCCTCTTTATGATTATGTATGTCCAATCGTAATGTTTGACACTATTTGACAGTATAAATTTACACGAACCCCAGAAGACATGGGAACCCCATGGACATGGGAATATTAATAATCAGTAATTTTTACAGAGATAACGAGTGTAATATTTTAATGCAACAATGAAATTTTTCATTCGATTTACTTAAAAACATATTGTTCTTTAAGTGGATAAAATGAACAGATTATAAGATATTTAGGTAATTATATAGATGGGAGTGCGTGTAGAACGGCGCCTTCGCCATAAAAAAACATTCCGAAGGAAAATATCATGAATTTATTGAAAATACTTTAAATTAGTACTGGGAGCCCATGAACCATCATTAACGAATTTACGTAGAACAGATTAATAAATATATGACCCCGCACAAAACCAATGAAAAAAAAGTGGCTAAAATTATGCAAAAGACAATTTTCAGCGTCGAGATCAAAAATTCCAATGCACCCAAAATCCTACCTGAACAACTAAGTGAAGGTGTATTTTAGTTTCCGGGGTCGCTGAATTCGATTATCTTATTTGCTTAACCAAAAAAATGACGCCATCAAAGCGAAGATCGGTCATAACATCATACAAGTGAATCAGGATGCCGTTTGAGTAAAATAGTTGTACAACATGAAGGCACTTTTTTGAATGGACATTGGTTCAACAGTAAAAATACTCGCAAAATTACGTAACTTAATTGCTTTAAGCGACATTGAAGGTCTCCTGACTCGAGCTATAAATAACCTTGAAACGACCGCTAAATGACCTCTAATTGAATAAAATAATCGGATTCAGCGACTTTGAAAACCGATCAGTGTTCCAACCATTTTAGTTGGTTTGACCTTCAAATGAGCTTGAAACGACCTCGGAACAACTTCTAGTGATCTTGTTTTGGTTAAGCAAATAAGAATCGAATTCATCGACTTCGAAAACCAAAATACACCTTCACTTATTTTGGATATTGTTGAAAGAAATGTTGACTTGCGAGAGTCATTTAGTTATAGCTTCTCTGAGTATGTGATATGTGATGAACTTTAAAAGATTATTGGGTATAATATTACAATACTTAAGGGAAAGGTGTTTAAGATGATCCTTGGAGGGAAGACGATCCTTACCGATTGTGACAATACTATTCGAGTCAAATGTAGGTTCTCGCCCCCACTAATGCCAGTCAGATCGTCATGGCTTCGTGAAATACGATGCTGTGTTTTGGGGAAAAATTTAAAAAGCTTTTGTCAAATAACCGATGACTTGACAGTTCGCTGGCGAGATTTTGAGAGTTTGATAGTGTTTATCATTGCACTTGAATATTGAGAGGGCATAATTTACGTTTACTGAATATGCAAAATGTATGGTTTGGCTGCTGGTAACGCGTCAAAACGTTGTATGCTGAACAGTTTCATGGTAGAACTGTACCCAAAAGTAGATCTTTTGTTAGGGTTGATCACAGTTGATGCGAGACTGTTCCATAGGCCAATTTCCAGTATTGTTTATATAATGATACTGCAGGAAGAATTCTACCATATAAGGTGGCGAAGGTCTCTAAGTGTACGTGCACTAGCTGTAGAGTAAAATATATTAGAAGCAGATAATGGTAACCTCAACTTAACGTGTGAAAGATTCTTTCGTATCCAATGAGCATACCATGGACGATAAAGATTATTTAGCAGGTTTCCAAATAAACAAAGAGATGATAAAACTTGTGTTGGAAAAGTGCGGATTTATACGAGACGTTTAATTTACATTTATGCGCCGACGAAAATCCCCACAATACAATTGAAACACAGGCGTCGCTCTCTACATCGACTGGAAAATTTACTATTGGCATTGAAAGATTATACAGGACGTCCCTGTAAAAGGTACTGATACTTAAATATTGAGCACGGGCAGCCTCTGAATTTCTGAGAGTGATGCACATTTATTTATACTGTCAAACACTGTGATTGGACATAGGTAATCATCCACTAAAAAATTATGCTGTTCCAGTTAATACATTAGATATTATATTTCAACAAAAGTTTCTATTATGAAACTTTATAGAGGTCCAGGACACCATGTATATAATCGTTGAAGTTGTACTACCCTCTATATCTAAAAACAACAGATTTTCTTAGTTCTGCCTGTTAAAATTCACTTTATAATATTTACTAAGAAGTCTTGAAACATTTGGATAATTAAATATTCAGTTTTCACTCTTTAGTATGGTGTTATTTCCCTGAGTACCATGAAAATAACTAAAATCGTTTGATACAATTGTACCATTGAAAAAATATACTTAATTAAAATTAATATAACATAAACAACTATCGCTATTTGGGGGTAGAATATTACCTTAAGGCGATAATATCATAAATTATTATTGTGTCAAACGATTTTTTTTACATGGAAATACCAATTAAAAATTGATAGAATTGCGATGCCGTTCATATTAGTCTTTCAATAAATATTTACGTTTATTTTGTTAAATTACCGCTACTTTTAGTGTAAACCAATTTACTGAGATTTTATCTAATACATATAATTCGTACAAGATTATTTCGATTTTGCGTATTTAAAATTTTGTATAAAAATGTATCAATATATCAAATACATTTTTAATGTCAAAAATAATATTTGGAATATGGCAAAATATTCTTCCAAATTAAATTTATTGGTCCATAAAGTGCGTTAATATCATAGGCCTAAATTCCGTACTAATATTCCTGACTCATTTCTTGTATTACTATTTATATTGAAGAAACACGGTTATGCAGTTTATAACAGTTGGTAACAGGTGAATTTATCCAAAAATATTCAGTAAATAACTGTTAGAGTTCTCATTATTTTGTAGACACTAATGGCAAAACCATTTATTTATTAATTATATAACTAAAACAATATCAATAAATTAAAAACTAGAATCTTATATTGTATCAGAATCGGACTTTTTTTTTAGATCGGGAGATCTGAATTAGAAGTTAAACCACGATTTTCTGAGTTCTGCCTTCTGGAGTACTGAAAGGATATATATGAGGTACTTACAATTCATGGAAAAATCCTAGAGTTTCCTAGGGGATTTTCCTGTGAAAATTTGATTTTCCAAACAAACAAAAGTAGGTGCTGTGACGACTTTCTGAGTACTGCCTTCTGGAGTACTGAAAGGATATATGAGGTACTCTCAATTCATGGGAAAATCCTAGAGTTTCCTAGGGGATTTTCCTGTGAAAATTTGATTTTCCAAACAAAAAAAAGTAGGTGCTGTGACGACTTTCTAAGTACTGCTATGTTAATCATTAGGTTACCATTGATTTTACCAAGAAAATTGATATATATATATATATATATATATATATATATATATATACATGTAAGAAAATTTATTTATTTTTGAAAGATTTTCTCAGTCCTGCAAACTAAGTTAATCAAACATATTTATATTGAAATGTCCAAAAAAAATTGGCATGACGCCTCCTAGGGGATAAATGAATTTTCACTTGGAAAATTGTGCAGAAACTTTTCGTCTTTAGGTGTAATGCCATTTTTTTGATCATTTTAAGATAAAATGTTATTTTATTAACACGGCAGTACTCGCAGCACCAACTTTTTTTGTTTGGAAAATCTAATTTTCACAGGAAAATCTCCTAGGAAACCCAAGGATTTTTTTTACGAATTGTAAGTACCTCATATAACCTTTTAGTACTACAGAAGGCAGGACTCAGAAAATCGTAGTCGAACTTCCAACTTAGATCTCTTGGTCTATTTAATGATAGAATTATGAATAGCCGATCTATTAAAACATCTGAATAAAATTCTAGAGGTATAAAAGCTCTTGCAAAATTAAAAAGAATAACTATGTGAGACAAAATATTTTCCCAGACATACTTATTGGTTGCATCAAATTACCTAGTTGCTTTCTGATTGTTACTTATGGCGTTTGTACTTTACCTATGTGTGCATAGAAATGGAACTGTACAAATACTGTAAGTATTAAATTATTGAGTTGTGTTTGTGTTTTTTTAATTGGATCTAGGTGATTTTTTTATGGACTATCATCTTTGTATGGAAAATTCAATTTATCTGTAGATAGATCTGCACCGCCCAAAAGTGTCTTGTGAAATGAGAATCAGACATATTAATATCTAAAAGTACTTACTTGAAATTGCACTTCTTGCACTTGAACAGGGTCTTCTTATTGTCCATGTTGGACTTCCTCTTTTCCGAAGAAAGTCCCAAATCCATTATTTTCAACGGCGGTGGCGGCCTAGTTGGGGAACTTTTCAGCAAAGGACTAAAGTCGTTGGAGTTAGGCACCCGATTAGATCTCGGCAATTCCGATTTGCTTGTAGACGGAGAACTGGTTCTGTCATGATGTCTCGGCCTGGTCCCACATCCGCCACTAGTATCCATACTCTGTTCGCTACTTACAGGAATTTCTGTTAGGTACTTGTTGTACTTGGTGTAGTTTCTTCTACCAGTTTCGTCGGTCATGAGCACCTTAGCACTTTCGTGTGCGGGGTCTCTCACCGATTTCAGTTTGATATGTTTTGTAATGTCCCATCGCCAATTGGACCTGTACGAACACAAAGAACATTCGAAAGGTTTCTTGTTCAAGTGACCGACGATGTGGACGTGGAACCTGGAGGCCGTAGAGGCCCAGAACGTGCAATGCGGGCATTTGAAGACCCTTTTATGTTGAGCTACTGATATGTCATTGCCGTGCGTTGGGATTTTGTCTGTATTGGTTGTTGGTAACGGTGAATGTTGGACACTGTTGGGTGTACTTTGACGTTCCTGACAAACGTAACTGCTTTCACTGTCCATTGGCGATTGTGTACGTATGGAAAGATCTAAGGAACCGTTGTCGTCCATTTTTTCATCAGTGTATTCGTAGTTGGAATCGTCCACTTCCACATCCATTTTAACCATTATGTCGTTCCACACGAACACTTTATTTTCCATTGGATGCGGTTTATTGTCTGCATCATCTATAACGTGATCTTCATCTATCCTTAGTTCTCCTTCATTTTCCGAATCGACTTCATCCTTGATGGTGAAGTTGTGTGCCTTAATGGCTTCCATACAGACTTGTAAGTGGTTGAAGAGGTCCACGCTAGATTTGCACCTTTGCCTGCAGAATTGACAACGCGATGAGCTGGTCTTTTGCATCGGAACGATATTCAAGGTTCTGCAGAAGTCTTTCCCACATGATTTTTTGTGTTTGGCGTGTTCCGTGAGGCACTTACTCACGCGACCGCAGTTTTTGCAGTTTAGATTCGAACTACCACCCGTACCGAGTTCCAGTTTTTCCCTGAGGTTGTCGAAAAACGAGGCGTTCTTCTGTTTGAATATGTCCGGGGATTTCTTTGCTAACGCAGAAGAAATTTGTTTATTATTATTGTACAATGAAGCAGGTATGAGATCAGGTACTTTGGGTGTCAATTGTTTGAAAACATCTTCGGAACTGAACAACGAGGCCAAATCTTTGAGAGCACTGTTCGACGATCTCGCACAAATGTCGTTCATGTCCTTTTGGCTCATGGTCGGTTCACTTGGTTCAGGTATCACGGCGGTTTTTAGCACTGGATACGGTTGGGGCACCGATCGCGGCAGTTGGTTCACTTTAAGAAGCGAGTTTTGACTCGAAATCGGTATCAGATTCGGAATAGGTTTGGGAGGTTTCTTTGTTGTCACTGGTTTGATTTCTTCTTTTTCGATGTTGTGTACTTTCTTTTCGTGTTTCGCCATTTCCGAAGCCCAGGGAGTTTTGAAATTACACAATTTGCACTTGTTCTTGAGGTAGATATTGCCGTTTGCATGGTGGATTATATCCTCCGGGTTTATGAAGTCCGAACCGCCGAACGTTTTGACATCGGTGATGATGTGATTGACGAAGGGCTCGGTTTTAATTTTCTTACATGGAACCTGCGACGGTGAAGGGGTTGGTTTCGAAGCAATTTTTGACTTTGGTTTTTCTGGTTCTTCTTCGACGAGTGGCACTTCAGGGCTCCAGTCGAGTTCGGATTTAATAGTCTGAAACAACAAAA
Organism: Octodonta nipae; assembly: GCA_034190945.1. NCBI lineage: Eukaryota > Metazoa > Arthropoda > Insecta > Coleoptera > Chrysomelidae > Octodonta > Octodonta nipae. Next base: position 27,433,770 of record CM067223.1, read on the forward strand.
AAAACTCACTTAACCGATTATGTTCGAATAGTCGCGTGAAGAAGCACGTTCCCGTTCCGCCCAAATCAAAGATCGTTCGACTTCTGAAGAAAAAAAAAAGCGTTATCATATATCGCGCGGTGTACGCTGAACCGCATTGATAACGCGATATCGGCAGGTAAGGCGCACCTACACAACTACGATTTCCAACAGTTTCGTGGCTTCGCTAGGTGACGCGGCTGCTTCTTTTTTAGCGGGAGGGACTGATACGCCGACGTAACGTGCATTTTCCTTGCGATAACTTGAGTCAGATCAACCAATTAGCAGGAAATATAATGTGAATTTATCGTCTTTGAGTAGTAACCTTGGTAACTACGGAGTGATTAAATATCTTCGGTTTTGGTAAGGACGAAAGCATTTTGTAAAGTGCAATTCATTTGATTAGTAGAAAAATAAAAAACATCGATTCAGTAGAGGATTTTCCTATGCAAGTCATACCGTCGGCCACTTCCGGTCACACTGGAAGTTGATAGTAAGTTTGTTTTTGTAAATGAAATGGTATAAATTCGTTTAAAACTCAAAAAATTAAGGTAAGCTTAATATCCATTCTATTTGTCGGCGACGAATGGCTTCTGAGATAATTTAATTTATAGAAAAAGCATCTACGACGCAACCCAAATTATAAAAAGTCATAACATCAAAAAAAGATTTATAATAGGGGCAGAAAGGACTAGTGCGAAAGCCGGTAAATTTTAGACAATCTTTAAATTAATTATTATTAAAAATATATTTAAAATTATAAACATGTTAGATTTATTTATAGGACTGCAAAAAAAAACATTAATCGAAATTCGCAAAATTTTGGGTTTAAATTGTACACTTTTTTGTTGGCTTTAGGTTAAGTAATGGGACGGCATTTTTCAAGGTGTTCCAGGGTGGTACTTAGCGTAAAACTCATCCAATGGGGCGGTAATTTTCACAATGCCCAGGGTGGCACTTACTGTAAATTCGGCCTTGGCTATAGCTGACACTTAAGGCTCGTATTGTATTTAAATGTAGGTTGCAAATATATAGATGGCGTTCGCGAAAAAAAATCCAAGTTTCAAGATTTTTAAACACTAATAGCTTCATTTTTTCAAATAGCACTTAGATTTCTTTAATACTGGATTTGGTTTTATAACTTCTGGATTCATAAAACTTTACAATTGCTAAATGAGAAAATTGTTGAATTGTTTTTGATTTTTAGCTAAAATAATTAATTTCGTCAAATTTTGCACATTCATGGAAGTTAAGTGAGTGTGCAGTTCATTACATTGTCTTATCAATATTTCATGGCAAACTTGTTAAATTAAATTTGAAAATATTCGGTATTTTAAGTAAAAATCCAAAATAACATTATGTTTTTCTTACTTAGCAATAGAAAACATTAAAAGAAGATAGAAATAGTGATCTAATAGTAAATATATACTTTTGAAAATATGAAGTTATTCGTATTTGAAGTATTCGAACTTAATTTCTTCAGAACCCGCTAAATTAACAACCTAAGTGTCAACTATAGCAGACAAATTTTTCAAAATTCTAAATATATATTTTTGATGTTATAACCTTTATATTTAAAATAAAAAAGTTACAATTAACTACAGATATAAGAGGAAGTTGTAGCTAATATTATTTTAGTTCTTTTTGAAAACCCCTAAACCCAAATTTCCAAATCTTTAACATGTTGAGTTTCCCTAAAACGCCTAACGTACCACCTCATTTGAAGAACACTGTATACCCAATTCAAACTTACTGAATTATTAAATATTAAACCTTGACAAGAAAATCAAGTTATCCTGCATTTTCCAATGGCAATAAATTAGTAGGCATTAGTTTGATACTTGACATTTTGTCTTTCTCAAAAGAGTATATTATATCAAACGTATATTCAAATTCAATTTACTTGACATGCCTGTCAAGTGGTTTATCAACATGAGGCTTATTAAAACGGAATAAATTAGAATGTTTAACCGACTACAAAGAAAATAATGTTCCGTTTTACCGTTTGTTTTTTTTTTCAGAATCTGCACTGTCGATTTTTTATATTTTCGCTGGAGTATATGTGACCATTTATTTTGGATAGGAGTCAAAAAATTTTACAACGTCAACAAACTGTCACATACCATTTGTTCGAAAATGTCCAAATTTAAATGTTAGTATATATCAAAAATACTTATTGACAGAATATTCCTAGAACTGAAACTAACACGTTTTGTTTAATTAAACGTTCTATTTAATTTGAAGACGCGAGATGTAAGACCGACATCTAGGATTTTCAAGAGAATCAGAACACAGATGTTCCGAATCTGGAGCCGTTCCTTGTAATTGCTGTTCTCCCTTAACTCCTAGGACAGAATGAAACGATAAAATTTTTCAGGTTACTTCACCTGTCAGAGATATTGAATACTCTCTTCGAGTTGTCATTCCTTTGTACGCAAGACATTGTTTCTGGTCGGGAACCTTCATCAGGGAGAACAGCAATTACACGGAACGGCTCCGGATTCGGAACCTCTGTGTACTGATTCTCTTGAAAATCCTAGATGTCGGTCTTACATCTCGCGTCTTCAAATTTAACGAAATGCATCAAATGCATAAAGAAGTGTTCGAAGGGACATTCAATTGTGGGAAGCGCAACTGATGAAGGTTCCCGACCAGAAACATATTGTCTTGCGTACAAAGGAATGACAACTCGAAGAGAGTATTCAATATCTCTGACAGGTGAAGTAACCTGAAAAATTTTATCGTGACATTCTGTCCTAGGAGTTAAGGGAGAACAGCAATTACAAGGAACGGCTCCAGATTCGGAACATCTGTGTACTGATTCTCTTGAAAATCCTAGATGTCGGTCTTACATCTCGCGTCTTCAAATTTAACGAAATGCATCAAATGCATAAAGAAGTGTTCGAGAGGACATTCAATTGTGGGAAGCGCAACTGATGAAGGTTCCCGACCAGAAACATATATTGTCTTGCGTACAAAGGAATGACAACTCGAAGAGAGTGTTCTATTTAATCTATAATAATATATTTTTATTTTATTGTTGAGGCGATATTCTACATAAATGGGTTTGTTAATCGACATTGGGCTAATGAGCCACACTTAATATCCTCAAACATTTTTTTTAGAAAATTTAAACAACAGTGGTTATTCACAAATTCTACGGGATGAACTTGTTCTGCAACAATTTGTTTGTTTCCGAAACCTTGCATTTCAGACAGCATTTGTTATCAGCCAGATGGAGCTCCGCCACATTATAGAGGTAACGTTCGTCAATACCTAAATGAAATATTTCTGCAGTGATGGCCACTAGGAACGCTCGAATTGAAGACCTTTTCCTTTGGAGATAATTAAAATTTGTTGTATATAGGATGTCTCCTCAATCCATAACCGTTTTGGAATATTGAATTAAAATAGCTGTGCAAGAAAATTCAGAGGATATCATTCAAAATTGATATATATTTGAATAGTTTGTAATATGAAACTTTAGTTTTTATTATTATCTAAATTTTGTTTAATGTTTCATATTAACCAGTACTGAAACAATCCGAAGTCGAACACCTACCAAACTGTATATCAAGGTAATTTAAAAAATATATATACTAAAAGTAATCCATTTATAAAATCTGTCGGTGACGTCATTTTTCAACATATACATAGTTGTTCGAAATCAAAATGTGCCACATATACTAAAATAAAAATACTTGAAACACTTTTATTCAGGTCATTTTTTAAAAGAACTTGTACTTTAACCAACATTTAGATGTTCCGACACATTTACCGAATCCTTGATGTTTTTTTTATATAAATGCTTGAGAAACAAAAACTTATAGTATATATTTTACAACAAATTAGTTTCCAGGACCTAATAATGCCACTCAAATTTTACTTTTAATTTTTTTTTATAAAATAATGAAAGTAAAAGGAGACGTTTACACATATTATTATTAATATTTTCAAGTAAGTTATAACACCAGGATTCTTCAGAAATATATTGCTACCAAATGAACTGTTTGATTGACACCATTCAGTATGACGTCATTTGTCTTGATGTTTTGTTAAACAGTGAAATTTCACTGCACATTGTGGCATTCAAGTGTGTTTTAAGAAATTATTTTTTATAATTAAAATAAAAAAAAGTTGTAGAATTCAATTCATGTAATTCTGCATCAAAGTTTAACTCCCACCAATTTAGACAGACAAGACTATTTAACTGGTTGTTGGATGTGATGATGGAGTGCCTTGGACTACTGTCCATCAAGGTCTTTGATCCGTTAAAGTAAGGTACTGAATTCTAGGTGGTCCCTGTTGAAACTACATGGAGATAAAATTCAGACGTTTTTATTAATGATTTGTCATTACTTTTACAAGGTCTGTTCTGCAACATATCCTGACATGAATTTGACGGGGGAGTTGATTCTATCATTTTTTTTAATACTGGGTGCGATTAAAAGATCTATTTGTTTTTGGAGACAGGGGCCATTCGACAACTTTACTATACGACTTTCGACGTAAGTCGCATGAAATGTTGAGGTAAATGAAGTTTAACCATATATATAACTTCATTTTTGTCAGATTTCATACGACATACGTCCGAAGTCGAGTGGTAGAGCGGTCGAATGGTTTCAAGAATTGGGGCCCTGATCTGGAACAAAACAACACCATCGAGAGAAAAAGACGTGTTACCCAAACTGCAGTTCCAGAAATTGAAACTTTGGTTCTATGATGTTATCATAGTCGATATTTTGAGGACCTAGTAAGCCATGAATTACAATTCTTAATGTATTTGTTTAGTTTACAGAATGCTTGTATTTTTTCTTATATTAATAACCCTATCAATAGATTTGTTATATCTGTAGTTACTGTTTTTACTAGTTAGCAACCTATATAAAAATTTCGTAATTATTAGGACAAGGTTGTATAAAAGAAAAAATTTGAAATATTATACGGAAAAGTGAAAAATTTGGATTAAAATATCCATGTAATCTATAAAAAAATGTATTGCTAAATTTTTTGCTAAGCCCAAACAAAGGGGTCTTATTAAATATTTATATGATAACGCAAAAATCAACTGGTCTGATGGCAATAAAGTCAATAACGAAAAAGCATTTATGAAAATGTCGGTACTTTCTGCTAGCAGTTATCCCAAAGACGTTAAACAATAACTATATCACACACATACAGAGCCTATTAGAAAGACTAGAACCGCATTCAACATGAGAATTAGACTAAATTCAACTATATATATATATATATATATATATATATATATATATATATATATAAACAGAAACAAAACAGTTGCATTAATTGCAATTGAAAAAATGATATCGGAAAAACCTATAGGCTTCTAAATATACATATTAATGAACATAAAAGTTACAGAAAGAAAGGATAATTTGAAAAGTCCAAAACATGTGAATAAAAGTAAAACTTTGTAATTTAACTATATCAGACAAATAAGAACATAACACAAAATGAAAATTACAGAGAGTGCCGTAATCACTAGTATTTCTGTATATTTCAGGCCTACCCTGTTGCGGATAATTAAGGATGAAAATAATAATGGTCATTGTCTCTTGAACAACCCTCTATCTTGAGAGTCTTTTTAAGAGTGGCGTTGGAAAAATATTAATCAGGAAATAATTAAATCTGAATTATATTATTTGATTTCTGATTACTTGGCTGTTGTATTTCCTTAAAAACCATTAAACAGTTTTCCTCTAGAAATTGCCTATTTTTCAACTAAAATCCTTTTTCCTCTCTCCTCTTCAAAAATCTGTATAACGGGGAAAATCCCTAGACCTGTCAACTTGGTACGGGATTAAATACAAACACTGCACCAATACCTGAACTAGCAGAGAAACGTCTGCCGAGACAGCTTGTTATTAATAATTAGGTAATGCAAATATAAAATTACACTGAAAATATGACCCTTAACCAAAAGGTGATGGTCACATCAACAAAACCAACTTTGTTTACTTACTACCATTTCGAGATTTTGCAGTCCATTGAACGCAAGACAATACACTGTTTCTAGTAGACAACCTTCATCAGTTGCGCCCCCTTGAGACTTCGTACAGACAAGCGAATTTAATATTTTAAGTGATGTCGATACTTATTTCACGTTAAACTATTAAGACGTAACCGAAATATTCTTAAGAAAGAGCGATAAAAGGAAATGACGTAAATAACGCTTTACGCCTTCCAGACAAATAAGCAGTGATGCTGTTTACATATACAAACATAAATAACGTAAATCTAAGAATATAAATTAAAGTTCTGTTTCAGAAGGAATACAAATTAAACTTAGAATCTCTAATATGTATGACATCAATTACACATGAGATATACAGTTGTAAAGATAAAATCAAATTTCTCTGAAAAATCCCTGGCAGTAAACCTATGTGCCCGATAAGTGAGTCAATAGCCACTCCTAGTTTCACTATTTACGTCCTTCGACGAATTAGAACAGGAACGAGAGAGATACTTGTAACTATAAAATAAACATACACATTCATGAACACATATTAGATTGCGGCACGTTGTTATGGTTTTAAAAATTTGGCCTTTGTGTTGAATACTCAAAAAGTTATAAGCATACGAGCCTTTATTAGCTAATGTGTCATCAGATGACGAAACTGATACGTTTGTTCAATGATTTTTCCGACACCGAGATTTCCGTTTTATTGTGCTATTTGTAAATGGCACATAGGATCGGATCGGAAGTAGGTATAATTTTCGACATTCTAAAAAGCAGAAAAAGAAACAGCTGCATTCTTACGTCCCACGCAAAAATGTACCTAAGGAGATGCGGAGAAAACTTTTTTTCTAAAATTGTTTGCTAATAGGCCTGTCTCAGTTTTAATCTGTTCATCTAGCTAGAAAATAAGAGGATGTTCCCAGAAATAACCCATCGCACACAGAAAACACAAAAAAAATGAGAAAAAATGTGTTTATTTCCCTATAAATTTTCTTTTTAGCTAGATACAGATTGTCTCAATACCCTAATTATTCTCAGAACCGTCGACCTCGTCAAAGTAGCTGTTAATCGCAGACTCTGAGGTTCTCTTCGGCAAATCGAAACTTCAACTCAATGATGTAAGGTACAGAGATAACAAATTTGTGAACTTGGATAATGTCATGGTAAATCTTTCTCTTTTGCCAAACCCGTACTTGTTTCTTGACTTCATCACTCGAACAAACGCAGCAAGAAGTTCACCCAATAATCAATAAAAACTATTCTATGCGTATCCCAAAAAAAACTCATATCATGACCATGCCTTCGCTTTTTTTGGAGTCGATTACAGCCTTTGAATACACGGGTGGATCCGGGATTGTCTTGAGGGGAGAGGGGGCAAGATGAAAATTGTGATAATGAAACTGGTTACCAAGGGTTATTATTTAGAACTAAAGTCCTTCAATTCATTAAGTTATTGCTTTCCTGCTTATTGCTTAAGATCCACCACGGTCTGCCAGTATTATAATGTTGATTCTTTATTCATGGCATACTAGTTCCCCTCACAAGGTCGACCATTAATTATTATTTGTTAGAAACAAAGGGACAAACTGATTCCCGTAGAGTCTAAGTTTCACTTTGGTATGGGTTGGCCCGAGGACTCTTTAAAAAAAGTATTGTATCACATCATAATGGGCTCACTACTTAAGGTTTGGAAGCTGCCGCTATAAGTCATTTATCTCAAATAAGAAGTGGATCTCAGGTCAGATCTTCTACTGTAAACTGACAAAATATCGATTTTCCACATACCGCAACTTTTTAAATTTTTTTATTATATTCAAATTTCTTCGAAAAGTTCAAAATTTCTAGGTCTATAAAGTTTCAAGTTCTTCATTCTAAAAAAATCTTTCAAAATAATATTTGGATTACTACAATTCACGAACAGTTTTTTATGTACTTATAACGTATAGTCTTGAACGACTTATTCAAACATTTACATGGAAAATGAGATGATCAGCATATTTTGGACTAACTATAAGATTAAAATTGTAATTTTCAAATTTTAGAGAGGAATAGTTAAAATTTGGTACTTATGCAGAGTTCGGTGACCCAATCACGAACGAATAGCGTAAACAAATCAGAGATATTATTAATAAACAAAAATCCAGATGTTAATTTTTGGGGTAAATAGCAAATTTATGAAAATCCAAGAGCATTATGAAAAGAAATACCAATATATATTTCATCCTATCTCCGAAACTACTGAATTCAAGAATGTATAAAAAATAGGGAATATAATTGCTATGGACGTCAAGGAAGGACATTTTCTGATTTTCTCGGACTTGTGTAACATATGTAGCTGATTTGCCTTGCGACCTGTTTAGGCGCGACAGTTCCATTTATATTCGTGAACCAACACCTGAGAGCCATCAACTACTTGCAGAAAGCTTTCAGCTGACCAGGAAGAGCCCTTCAAGCCATAGCCATGCAAAACAACATGAAGTTATAGTCCAGCAAGAAGGTATGACTTATTGAAGTAAAGTTGGCATCCGAGCTGTCCCATTAACTACTATATACTTTCAACAGACTTTGTTTCCTAAACTTTTGCACAATTCGGTAAATGCTCTTCGCCGAAGGACTATTCGCACTTGTGAAGATGTTGCACTGTGTATTGCTCCATAATATAAATTATACAACTGCGAGATCTTAAACTCGATGTCAGATGATGAGGAACTAACATCTGTCCATTATTGAAACCACTGTGAGCACTTACAGTATTGTATGTATTGAAACCAAAAGAAACCTGAAATATGAATGGGAAACTTAGGTTAATTGGAAAAATAATACGCTCGAACAAGGAAAAAAATAAAGAACAAAAGTCTTGTAAATGTTCAGATTGTAGCATAATAATAAATATAAGAATAAACTAAAGTGAAAAGCAACATTTATGTATTTATTCGTAAACAGCTTCAAGATTCCCAAAATATAACTTATATTTAATATGAAACAAGATTAATGATGTCAGAACTTGATAAGCTACATTTTTACGAAACTTAGTAAATAAAGGTATAAATAGAGATAACAGATAAGCCTATGTGGAACACAGAATTAGAAACGGCGAAGATAGATTCTGATAGTAGGATTTGCAGTGAATGTTACAATATCGAACTATTTTATAATAAAAACCTATATTTTGAACATTTCTACATATATAAATGCGAACAGGCTATTTATTGGTGAGGAAGACCGTATATTTATGAGTGGTGACGTGGAAGAAGACTATGCACACTTGCACACGTAGACATATCGCAGTCTTACCATCTTTACCCTAATTCAACACTCACTATTCGAATTATAAGCCCAAGTTCGTAATAATTTTATGTTTGGTGGAGGGGGTTTTTATCTAGGATTTTTTTTGACGGATGTGGATCGGCTAGTACTTTACAATTTATATTTTGAATCATGTATCCCGATATTATATTATTATGATATTGTTACAAATTTTGTGTTGCTTCAAATCACTAATATAGTCTACAAAATATTCGTCTTTATTTTCACCGAAATTTACAACAGACCAATTACATAAAATATTTATTTTAAAAGGTCCATGAAATTTCGCTCGTCAGCTGTTTCTCTAGGTTGCTATCCACTGCCCGAACTCTTGCTGTACGTCGGCGTTTTATACTATCTCTCTTGCTAACCTAGATAATTGGTTTTTGCGATGGTTTGTTTATTAGGAGAATTAGTTTTTATTGTAAATGCCTAATTTCTAGAAGAACTCCTAATGTAGGAGGGTACAATTAAATGTTATAACAATATATATCTGGAAATGACTTAAGTCTTGGCAATACAATCAATGTTTCATACTTGCAATAAATCAAGTCTTTTCTTTTTAATTTCTTGTGTATTCAATTATTTTGGAATAAAGAATAGACCATACAATGTACGACAGCACACACGCATAGCGTGCCTTTAGGTGAAAATTCACTAAACCCCAGATATCCTAGATATCAAAGGGGTTTTCAGGCCCGTGGTTGGACTCGTGGCGGCAGTGTCCCATGAATTAAACATGTTCGTCCAGACCGAGGTATTTCAAATTGTTTAATAGATGTTTGGGACTGCTCTTGTAGTTGACATAACAATTGATACAGTTCGTGTTTCGTTCATGTCCCACTGACTCTTTATTTGAAATTCCAAATCTTTATATTTGGTTATTTTCTCAACCTGCTCGATATTTATATTATTGTTGTTGGGAATTGCTATGTCAATTAAAGTTGTTTTCCGAGAGACTTTATCTACCAAAACTATATCTAGTTTATTGTGAGCAACAGTCCGATCAGTCAGTATCGTGCGTTCCCAGTACAGCTTGTAGTCGTTATTTTCTAAACAGATTCTGGTTTGTATTTATAGTGAGGTAATCTCACCGACTGTGAAAGTTCAAGTCTCAGTGCTAGTTCCTGATGCAGTATTTTTGCCACAGCATCGTGTCGCTCTTTGTATTCAGTTGCAGCAAACGCTTGGCAACCTCCTGTGATATGCTGGATAGATTTAGATGTTTGGTAACCGTACCTGCATCTGTCGTTGTTAATAGAAGGGTTTTTCAACGATGTACTTTAGATAGTTCTTAGTTGGAAATACTTGATCTTGAATTGCTAATATAAAGCCTTCCGTTTCAGGAAACATATGACCAGAGATCAACCAGTAAGTTCGATGCTGCACTGTCGACACAATCTTGGTTGACGTCATTTATATGTCTTCCATGAAGGGGCTTCTCTTTCTATTTCAGCAGTTTCTGATCAATGGTCTGGTGGTGTAATTTGCCAGTCGCAGTGGTGTTGAGTCATCATCATCATCATCATATTATTATTAATAAATTTAGCAGTATAGGCTAGACTCTAGAGTCTAGGTCATACCGGAGTTGTTAGTAAAATTCATCTGGATAAATAGCTTGCCACACTTTTTCTATTCTTTCTTGTAACTATAGGAACTCAAAGCTGATTAAATCAGTTCTTCCTCTTTATCTCTTTTTCCCATTACAATTACAATTTCAAATTTTAATTGGTAGGGGTAGTCTTTCTCCATTGGGTAAAAATATTCTTTCCATTTAGTCCTTTGTTGCTTTTTTTTCGTTCATATCAAATATTTTCAATTCGTTTCTAATATCTTCATTTCTTATTCTTTCAGCTCTGAACCTCAGTAAAGACTTTAGTTCTTGAGTTTGGATACGTTGTACTTCTATTTTATTTTGTTAACCATGTTTCTCTTCCGTAGCTGATTGTTGATATAGGAATAATCTTGTACCTACGATTTGAATTTATGAAATAAATGTATTGTATTCTTAACAAATTAAGAAACTGATTAATGCCATCCCAGCATTAACTTTATAGGAAGTTTTCAATGAGTATTTAAAAAAACTAAATCTCTGAAAATCGTGGTGCTTTTATTTTACATAAAATATACTTCTTTGAGTTTTCCAGATTTTAGGGGCAATAGAAATTTTCAATTGTTAGAAAATAATGACAGAGAAACCCATTCTCCTGTTTAAATAACATGGATAATCAAAACACGCATCCAAAATGGTGAGAAATGCAATTTTTTAAATTAACTGTTTTATAATTTATTGTTAAATAATAAATTATACTTAAAAAAGACATGTATATCATTACAAATTGTAAAATATGCATGAGACAAAAATATTCTTGAGGCGAATTACTTTATGCGCACTTGATTTGTTTTCAATGCCAATGGAAAAAAAATCTACAGATTTTTTGCGCTTGTTTAAATATTGATTGGAATGAATTGTAAATTACTTGAAACACCGGAAGCAATGTATTATAGCAATTGTAATTAAATCTATTTCGCTTCCGTTAGTGACTATTAGTGTTTGCATTATGTTTTAAACTCCGATTAAACTTAATAACTAATAATTCGTTTTTGATCATTTGAATTTAACTGGTCAAGGAAACTTCACAGCATGTTTTATTATATTTTTGTTGTCTGTTGTACACCAAAGGATTGTATTTTGATGATAGTTTTAACAATTTCGGCCGCTTAGTTAATAACTGATCCCTTCTGGAATTTGGTAAAATGAGGTTTGGTCAGCAACAAAAGGACAGGAGCAACTCTGCAGAAGTCGTTATTACATCATCTAAGACAGGACTGATAATTAAAAACCTCTGCTGAATCACCCGACGTTTCGGCCGCTTAGTTAATAACTGATCCCTTCTGGAATTTGGTAAAATGAGGTTTGGTCAGCAACAAAAGGAAAGGAGCAACTCTGCAGAAGTCGTTATTAACATCATCAAAGACAGGACTGATAATTAAAAACCTCTTCTGAATCACCCGACGTTTCGGCACCTGCTTTGGAGCCATTATCAAGAGACAAAACGGAAGAAAAGTTCAAATGAACTCAGGGCTGCAATCTGCTTACTCCTTAAGAGTACTATTAAAGGAGTTTCAGAGTCTCGATCGAAATCGGGATCTCAATTTTAGCCTACTCTGAAACCGTTTTCATAATGTTCTAGTGGGGCTTGGGTACAGGCAGATCAAGGCTCTGATTTCGATGAAGGGCAATGTTTTCATTGGTCCAGTGGAGCTTTGGAAGTAGGCAGAATGAGACCACGAGTTCGATTTTACATACCAATTGTATTAGTGCTCCAGTCGTGAGTCAGATTGAGGCTCTGACTTCGAACTAGAAAAAAATAACATCTTTGCAACTACAGCTTTCATTTTCCTCACTATTGATTTTTTTATATTTCCTTATCCATTGTCGTAATACACATTTTAGTTGTTCCTGAAAGTAAATAGACTGTTCAGTGGGTGGTCACGTTTATTGATATTGTTAGTGCATATGAAAACGCCAGAACCTTTAAAAACCAGCTGGATCCCAGAAAACACCCAGAGTAAGAACGGCGGTATTGAAATCCACTAAATATGCAGCTGATATTAGAATTTCTGATCGCACAGTGAGGCAAATTCTTTACCAGGAGTTGAAATTTCATCCATAGAGGTTGCAAAAACTTAATCCACGAGATTTTATTTCACGAAAAAGACCAATTGTGGAAAACATGGCTCATCACAACTTCGTTTTCTTTCACGAGGTACGTTGTCATCTGCTAAGATGCCTGTACAAGTAAAATGTGCGATATTGGACTACTACAAACCCTCGACAACTTCACGAGCAGCTCTTAAACGCAGAAAGTGTGACTGATTTAGTGTACACTATCTAGAATTTGCATTACTGGAACATGTTTTTTGTCGAGAACAATAAGGCAATTACAGTTCTAGATTTTAAAAGAATTTTTCCTTCAGAACTTAAAAAAAGGGATGTTTGTTTTAATAAGATGTGCATATCTTTTTTAGGAATGGTCTTGATTTGCCAGTACGCGCGCCCGATTTAGTAGAATGTGATTATTTTGTATGGGAATATCTTAAATTCTTTGAATATACCAGTCGTTCAAAAACAATAGGTGAATAGGTGAGTGCCACTGGGCAAAGTGGACCGAACATTCCGGTTTAAACTCCTATGTATTGACCAGAACGGAGGTCACCGTCAAGATATCATCTTCAAGAAGTAATTAAAACATACCTTAAAAGTACCAAGATATAAAAAAAGATTCATTAAATAGTTTTGTAAAACGTAATAACATGGACATATAAATATGTAAATGTTAAAACTAATAAAATTACAAAATTATTAAACATGAACAATTCCATTTATTGTATTGTTAAAACATTTCCCAATCCATTTAGGTTGTTGTACCAAAAGTTGCAAACTTTTCTCATGATTCTCCAATGATATCTAAACAAAATTTCAGTTTTAATGCGAAAATTAAAATACAGCTTGTGTGTTTTTCATGCCTATATTTAGGTAAGCCTAATTCCACACTTGCTATATAGATAACCTTACCTTTGTTTTGCAACATTATAATGCAATCAGTCACTTGATAAGCTAAGGTAGAATGATATGAAATTAATTGAGAATTTTTGGCGGAAATATGAGGCAAAGGTCGTTTATTATTAGTTTAATCTTTTAATTCGAACAAGTACATTGACATAGGGTCTGATTCCGGTAATTTGATGAAAAGATTGTGCATTAAATAAGATATAATCAAGGTTTGTGGAATACAAGTAACTTGCATAAAAGTACACAAATATTATATGGCTTGATTTCTATGCTACGTCCTGGATCTATTTACAGTTTGTGTTCTTTCTATTTTAATTGGAAAGTTTAGTAAACTAATGAAAGATAAAAATACACCGATGCATGCATTTAGAGTATTTGACCAATATGTGTTACCAATTGAGACATATGAAGCTCAAATGTGGACTTCTCACCACAAAAAAAAAAACGTTGACTAAACTAAGGATGACATAAGGAGGAGAGAACTGCCAAATGTTGGACATAAAACTTTAAGATTACAGAACAAACATCTGAGTTAAAATTATCATCATATATACAGTCAGACATGTTATGCACTCGTAAAAGCACTGGGACGCTCTCAACACGAATGTTTCCAAATGCTCGAGTGATTGCAACACGTCGCGCCATCGCTCGTGGTTTACTGTCAAATCAGTTTTGTGAGAGTCCCATTTAGTAGCAGTTTCATAGTAACTATCCATCGTGTCGTTCCTTTAATGTATCCTAAGAATGTGAGAAAGCGCTTACCACAGTGGAGGAGAGTCATCTAGGATTATCTTTAATATAGGGGCATTAGTATGCAACTCTTAGCATCATCTTCCAAGATCAAAAGCATCTATCCGAGTACGATCTGCCTTTTTGACGGCCCAAGCTTCAGAGATATATTAGAAAATGTCGAAGACAAGAGAAAAAACCAGCGTCGTCTTAGGAGACTTTATAATTTCGATATCATACTACAACGTAGTTAGTTTTGTCCTCGCTACCCGCGCCTATTGTGTATGCCGCCAGATCTCGAAGTTTCAATCAGAGAACTTAGAATTACAGAGGTCTGAAGCATCAGACTTTATCTCAGGATGATTATGATGTTCCCTGTATCCAATCATAACCTTGGTTTTATTGTAGTATGGCAAATAGCTCGTTCCTTGAAGCAGCAATAAAGGTAGTGTCTTCAGCAAATCTAAAATTGGATATCTTGTTTCCTCTAATATTTTAGCTGCCATGCCATTTGTCCAGCACCTGCCTTATCACAAACTCAGAGTAGATTTTGAAGAGTATCGGAGACAGTACACGACCTTGGCAAATTCCCTTTCTGGTTGATGTTTTCTCAGAAAGATGCCGTCGTCCCTTTGTTGGCTGGGTTAGATTGAACGTTTAAGCCACTTTACGTTATCAAAAGCCTTCGAAGAGTCCACAAAATAGAAAGAAACTGGACAATAATGCTTCTTGGACTTCTTGATAATTTGTGTCAGTGAGATCTGCCAGTCAACAAAACCCTCAGAGCGAGATTGTATACGCTCTGAAAGAAGACGCTAATTGTCTGGGTCTCTTTATGAAGCGGCACAAAGATGGATGCGCACCAATCGTCAGGACAAACCCCGGTAAGCAACATAACAACATTAAACGACGTCCTTGAAGCAGTACCGGATTTGAAGTAGAACTAGATAGGCAAAGTAACAAAAGGTTAGTATAGACAGTGGAGCAGCCCAATTCTGAAATGTGGGCCTTATTTGGCTAGGACATCCAAGTTAGTATGATTTTCCAATTCTAACTATTGCTGGTCCTCAGTACTACTGACAATGATTCGTATCTTCATAGATGATAAAAATATTTTTGGTTATTATGAAACCATTAATTTTCAAATCAATTTATAATCGCCTGAATGAGTCTGAGACTCTGATGTCTTTGGTTTCTTTCTACTTTGTGATATTGTATAGTAGATATGTATGTATCCCAGTTGTAAAGCCTTTTTGCAGGTCTCTTGAGAGTCTAGATATTATACAATAACACATTATTATTGTAAAATATGTTATTAATTGCTACTGGTGTAAACATAATATTAACCCAACTGAAAACATCTTAATAAAGTGTACGTTTTACCATATTTTCAAAATTCATTTATTTTCTAAAAGTATTATTTAAATACATAACCGTTCAAAACGTATATTAATACTAACTTTTCGAGATTTTTCAATCCATTGAAGGCAAGACAATATATTGTTTCTAGTCGAGAACGTTCATCAGTTGCGCTCCTCTCAATTGAAAAGTTAGTTTCGTACTTTCTTTTGACAGGTTTTAGTAAACATACGAATTTTTCCTAGAAATCACAGGGAAATGGCAACTCCCGATTTGGAGTCTCTGTGAGCAAGATTTTCCTGAAACTGCTGTATATCGGAATTTATAAAGAAGTCTAGACATCTTGTTGAAATTTAGAACACATATCTGAAAAAAACAGGTCAAATTCTCATTTTGTAGGAAATTTAGGTATTTTATTCGGACTACAAGGATTAGAATCCTTTTTTTGAGAATTATTTATAATAACGAACTGTGTACTGATATTGAACTTTAACAAAATATGGAATACAAGTAAATATTTGGATATAGTATTATGGCTGAAAAGAGCCAACACTATTTACGCTAAAATAACCTAAGAAGACATAAAAAATGCCGGTGTTTCATCTACTTCCGTTTTGATGTTGCAATAACGTCCAACACAGCAACTCAGAGTAATTACTTCGTTTGTTTTTCCAATATCTCTTGTACGTAATAACCCACTTTACGATCACACCTAAAAGAGCTGTAACTGGATGGTACTTAAGCTGTCAAGATAATTTTCCATTTCATTCAATCAATTTTTTTTTATTCAACATCAATAAATCAACACAAAGATACTTGAAATGATCTTTGATCACGAGTTCGGTTTATATCCTAATAACATGAAGTAGATAAGAAGTCTTTCGAAGGTGTTTGTTTAATACAGAAAAAATATCTTAAGTGGGTGATTTGGCGATACCCAATCACGCAACAATCATAAAAACAAAGACGATTAATCGACTGTGAGTTCAAAAAAACTTGTGCTGAACAAAGGCTGAAAGGAATATATATAGTTTTCGATGTTTATCTATTTGGAATTGTTTGTGATAAAAGCTGAATGGTTGAATTTTCTTGTACTGAAATTATTTTTACAATAAAAACGGCGTCATTAAACGATAGCTATCAAATTATCTTTATAGTACAGAAAATGTTTTTATTTTGCAAAGAGCATTATTTTCAACTACATTGTGTACAATTTCATAGTAATATCGATATCTAATATAGTAAAGGGCATTTTTGTTAAAGTTGCGGTTGTGGTGTCATCTGGAAGGCTAAAAGTTAACTAACATGTTAATATGTTATCTGAGTATTTAAAACAAATGAGTAATGATTTGCAATTACGCAAGTGTCTTATTTAGGAAACTCCCCTAAGGATGGCGAAAAGTGGCTTAACCGCTAGTAAAGTATAGGGTAAGGCAAGGCGCAAACTGAGACGCGTATAGCTCGTGTGAGGTGACATGACACGAGTGCGGCGACCCGAACGTGTCACACACATCACGTGGTGATCCCCATATTGAGACGCAGTTTGTACCCCATTGCTTCGGAAAATGTCATATTAATGAACGAATAAGTTTGATATTTCAGTTTTGTCTTCATATAATTAGTATCTTTTGTATCGTAGTAGTACCCTACCGCCTCCTTAAAGTCTCATCTTGCCATTTTTCAAAACACTTGACACTTGACAATCTGTTCACAAATGCGACACGAGAAACTGTGTCTCAACCGTGGTCTCAACTACAGCACGACGCGCCTGTCAGTAGACGCGAGTCGTGCCTCGCAGCACTTTGTTGCCAATTTGCGCTGTTCCATTCAATGAGGAAGATTCACGGAATGTCAACCGCAAGGTAGCGTCCCTGAATATAAGGTACAATGGCCGCCACATATACAAAATTCTTATGCATGGCGGCCATTGTACCCTTGTATGCAGTGGTGCCACCAGTCGGTTGACGTTCCGTGAATCTTCCTGATACTATTCGTACCAAAAGTTTGCGCTGTGCTGTCTCATGTCACACGAGCTATACGCGTCTCAATTTGCGCCTAGCTAAAATTCGTTCTGTTAAGGGCAACTGAGATGGAGATAAGTAAATATCTGATTACTGATATTGGGGAAGGTTATTCTACGGTATAAACCAAGGCCCCGATTCTTGAAACCATGCGAACGCTCTACTACTCGACGGATGACGTCAGTCGAATGAAAACTAATAGAAATCGGTATTCTCGAAGATCGTATACGACCGAACCAATGCGTTTTTCAATGGAATAAACATCGTGTAAGCTGGCAGGGCCGCATACAACCGTTTTAGTCGCATAGTATGATTTCAAGAATCGGGCCCCAGAGATCCTTTGGAATATTTTATATAATAGGGTTCTCGAATATAATCTACAGTAGCCTGTGTGACCATCGCGTACCTGGACGACGTCAAGCTCATGCCCAGGGTTTGGAGTAATAGTGCCAACAACCCGCTAAAGAAATTAAACGCATGGTTTGTGAAAAATAAGTTGGGAGATATGGTGGTCTAGATTATCCGTATTGTTCTCAAGCGCTAAAGGAGTAGGGTGAAATGTAAAGTTCAAATAGGGTATTGACTATTGAGACCATCTCTCCACAGGGGGCTGTGAAGTGCCTTGGAGTGACGTTTGATGATAAGCTTATTTTCAACCACCACATAACAATGGTTGCGGTTGAAGCCTATTGCTTGGGCCCTAGGTACCAAACAAGATAGGTGATTCTGGGGAGGCACGTTTTAGATGAGACGAAAATATACACAGATATTAGAGTGAAGTTTTTAAAACAAGAAATATATCAGTTAAAACAAGAGCATTCCAAGGTGGTTTGGCTCAATTGTTTTACAAATTACCTTAATACCTTAAACAAACATATTGAATAGACAAGGGCTTGGGTTCAAAGCAAGAAAAAAACAATGAGGTGGATTATTTGAACTAGATGGACGATTTCAAACTATTTATTAAGCACGAAATGCAGATCAAATAAGGCCATGAAAATGAAGATGACATAAACATGAATTGTGAAGGGGAAAATCGTTTGACATGTATCTTCAATCTACTTAGCGTAGAGAAACCACCATTATGAAAGACCCACTCAGAACAACTAAAGCTGATATCGATGGGCTTATATAAAAAAAACGGACGAATCTTGATGGAATCGAATCCGCTATAGTCAATCTAAGCAAGTACATCGAGAATACAGATGACTAAAAAACATGATGCTGGCAAAGGTATTAGGTTGAAAAGAAACTCAACAGATAAAAGGTATGGATCTGCTGCGACAGAAAAAGTCCAGAAATGCATCAAAGAGCAACTAAAGAAAAACATAAAATGGAACTGCGGAAAAGCACTGGCAACTTTTCCGAACTCTGGATAAAATGCTTGTGAATAGGAAAGCACCTATACAGTGGCTAGGACACAAAGAAGAAACAGAAAAAATGATAATAACAGCACAGATTCATACACTAACAGCTAGGAAAAACTAAATTAGATTATATAATAAGTTAGAAGACTATATAAGCCATTTTTTTTGTACGATGCAGCATGCCTTAGGCTTAGGCAGCTTAGAACGCAAAGTAGAGACAGAAACACTAATTCTAGCAGTACAAGATCAGAAATTTATACCAAAATTGACAAAAGAACATGTTGAAATGGCTAGAAGATAGTAGTACATTTTGAATTAGATGTAACTGGTTAATACAATTTAAAACATTTTCTTTGATATAGCTGTCCTAAATGATCAAACATCACCACAAATAATATTGGGAAGACTTGTAAATACAAAGAAGAGATAAGAAGGCTGTAAGATGTCAAGGACGATCCCGATAATAGTTGGATAATTGGGTACCGTATAGAAAGGCTATAGACTGTCATAACGAAAAAAATACTAAGAAATAATGACAAAAGGGTAATTTGCTAAAGGGCCCCACAGTTTACGATGATTCCCGTCAGTTTTCATCGCAGCGATGAAACACGTCGTGCCAAACTTGAACGATGAAACTCGACTTGTTTCGTCGTGAGACTGCTGCAGACACAAACACATATCGGTTTTGGCTTAGAGCATATACTTCTGGAGGTAGCCTGCCATGCACAAATATCGTGCCAAGACTAGAAAGATAAGGCAATAGAGGCAAGATGCTATTTCACTCGATTGGAAGGTGCAGCCAATAAACTATATACTGCAAGGAGCTCATTGGATGCACTTGTCAATCTTCTTGCCCTCTCTTTCTAGCCTTGGCAGGATATATGTGCTTTGCAGGCTACCTCCAGAAGTACAAGTCCTATGGTTTTGACTGCGAAGTTCTGTCAAAACTGAAGTATGAATAGTTTAAACCGAGGATAAAACACGACGGGTTGGGGTCTTTTGGCAAGACGTGTTTCTTCGCCGCGAAGAAAACCGACAGGAATGATTTTAATGTGTGAGGCCCTTTAAATATTTCTAAGTACAATTTTAGATGTAAAAGGGTCAAACATAATAACATTTGGAACAGCCCTCGTACATTTGCGATGTAGATATGTCATTTCATGAAACTTCTTGACGTCTTAGCTTTTGCTTTCCTTTGAGCGCCGCCAATGTTGTGCATCGTGTTTTTAATTAACATACTCGACCATAAAACTTGGAAACATTAATTACAATATCGACAGATATATAATTACAATGTTGTATGTAACAGTTCGTCCGCCAGTGATAATAATGATCGTATTCGTATACATATTATTAATAAAGTGAATCATTACGGCGTTTCGGTCAAGGCCATCTGGATGCATTACACGATTATTATTACGCATACGACTGACACGGAATTTGCGATGATGGAAGCGTACTCAGAGAGAAAAAAAAAAGAAACGAGAGAAATACGAAATAAAACTAGGGAAATAAAATCGAAAAAGAAGTCACACGCGCTTCACCTACACACACGTACGTACACATCGATTCATTTTGGTCGATCTTTCTCGCTGACATTCCTTGATATTCGAGCGCGGTAGCACATTTATTTTTAGACAGATATTTATTTTGAGATAAACTGACTTCTATATCTCGCTGACTCATTCCTGCCTCAGAAATTATTCAAGACGCGCGTTGGTTAGCACCAATTTATTTGTTGAGGAGGTCAGTCTATTCATTGGGTTTTTGTCTCCTATTTTTTCCTGTAACAGATAAGTATTTAAAAATTGTATTTAGAACAAAGTGTAGTAAGGCAATTTCGTAAAATTGCCCGGATTACTTACAGAACATTGTATGATCAGTATATAAGATGTAGTATATTGTGTAATACTTAGTGTATGGAGACGTTTCAAATACCGTTTAGTGTTGTTTTCGAGGTTTTTAATTTGTTGTTTGTCAAATAATTTGACACTGACAATTTGTCGTTTGGCGATCACTTGACTCTTTAGTATAATTTTTAAGGTACCGTTGACTGAAATCGGAGCTCCTTCAAATTGGAAGAATTTATTAATAATCTCGCCAAACGACAAATTTCAGTGTCAAATTATTTGACAAACAACAAATTCAAAATCAGAAATTAACAATTTTTTAAGTATTACACAATATACAATACATTACTTATATACAGGAATACTGGTTGATCATTTTATAGACATTCAGAAAAACTGTGAGGAAGAATCGGCAGTAATGCAATTTTACAATTGCCTTTACTTTGTTCTACATATACAATTTTTAAATACTTATCTGTTACAGGAAAAAATTTGGAGAAGAGAAAACCCAATGAATAGACAAAATGTACCAATTATAGTTGGAAAATAAACATAAAACCGCTGGAAATGAAAAACAATATCTTGAGAACTTGATCTGTTTAAAGCAATAACAATTGCTAATTGCTTAGGATATTAATTAGATTTTCTGGGAATTTAGCAGAAAAATGATTAGAGACATCTAGTCATCATCATCAACATCATCTTGTCTCGTCGACTGCTAGACATAGACCTCGAAATGCACCCAGTTCCTTCTGTTCTGAGCAGTTGCTACCCAATTTGTCTTCCTTGACTTCGTTTACCTGCTCTTGGTTTCTATTCCAGAGATATTTTATTTTTGTCCATCGGTTATTGTGCATCGACGCACATGTCCTGCACCCCGCAATTTTAGCCTCAATGTATGGTTCACAACTCCAGATCTTCTAGACACTTTTTCATTTTTTATCCTATTTCTTATCCTGTCAATTTGAAATTGAGTTTTTCAATTTTGCGTGTAATTTGCAATTTAAGTATTGATTTTTTAGTTGGTGTCAAGGTCTCAGCACCATAGGTCAGGACTGGGAAGACGCACTGTTTGACAGCTTTTCTCTATACATTGACTGGCACATTTCCCTTGAACACATCCCGTTGTTTACCAAACGAAGCCCATCTTAGAGTCGTTCTTAGAGGCAATTCTGTCGTTTGGTTGTCTCGACCAATTTTTATTTCATGTCCCAGGTATATATACAGGGTGTAAACGGTTTGAGTGCAAAGATTTTGAGGATCAATACGTCAGGTCAAAACAAATCAAAAAGCTTTATAACATTTTCAGAAATAAACTATAGTTTTGCCAAAAAAAATGAAAAAGTTAGAAGTTCTGTAGCCTTTATTACAGTGAATAATAGATTCTTTCCGGCTTCAAAATGATTGTAAAGCTAAATATGTAAATACTCAATAGCGTATACACCTTTAATAACTGTATTAACAAAGAAAATTATTATTTAAACTCTAAATATTCTGTTATAATTTGCCCTACGTTTCTCCGATCAGATGTGGCAACATAGCATATACTCAGTACTACAGCTGGCCGCTGCCATGAATGGTTTTTTGCTGCCCGGTTCTTTTAAGAAAGTGAAAGTGATTTTTGAGTGACATTCGACATGGCGTAAGTTATTTGATTTTCATTTTAAAATATAAATTGGAAAAATAAATAAAATCTGTTGTGAATTGTGAGTTCGAGTGTATTATTTTGTGACAAACAGTGACAATCATACAATAAGGTAAAGACTTGACATGCTATTAATTTGTGGGGAAAGCAAATGTAATAACAAGAATTTTGAATATTTACTATAAATAATCCGTTTGCTCGCCAGAGCTCTATCATAATGACATCCTGCAGGTCAAAGGTTTCTAAGATAAGTAATATTAATTTTTTTGTAACAATTATTTCTCGAAGAATTTAACACATAAAAGAACTACATATAAGAAATGTTTTGTTTAATATAGTTTGTATCGCATTATTTTTGTATCATAATGTAAACAACTTTGTATCCTCCCTTCTTCAACTTGATGCATAAAATAAATCGCCAAATATAAATATTCATTTCAATACATAGATATTAAAAGGGTATATTTTTGAAAATAATATTTCATAAAATTTTATGTACCTAAATAAATCTACCGGCACTCGAAACTATGAAATTATTTAATACAAAAAAATAACAGGTGTTCATTTTTTTGTGGTGACTCATTCCTTTATTATTCACGCTACAAGCAAATCTCATTTTTAGCGCGACGTTGCCACATTGACAATAATTTACTTAACATGTATTTCAAATTTTCTTGCTTATTAAGGCCTTTAGACCATAGTGTTATAAGAGTTTTTTGTTTTGTTTGGTAGGTACTATCTGCACCTAAAATATATGCAGTCAAACTATTTACACCCTGTATATAACTCTCCACGGTCAGAATATCATTGTTATCCACATTTATTGAGTGACTAGGAACCAGATTAGCCATCATTATAGTTTTGTTAAAATTTATTGTCAGACAATGTTGATACTCTTATTCACCTATTAGGGTGTTTTTAAAGCATGTTCTATGACAGTTATTAATAGTTTTGGCGACATAGTATTGCCTTCTCTAACGCCTCTTAATTTTTACAATTGTGCAGCATTATTGTATACAATTTCTTTAATCTATTATACATCCAGTAATTTCAGGAAATCGATCCATCAGAGACTCAAAATCAGGAATCGTGCTATGTTTAAGAAATTCGCCCTTAGAACATGGATAGTAGGCACAATACTCAGACTAGGTGCTTAACTGGGTGCTGATTTTTTTATACAAAACTTAATGATTTTGACTTGATACAGTTAAATTAGAAAAAACATTACCCGAGTTTTTTGTATGGGTTTGAACTTTTCGAAACACTATGGGTCATCTTGGAATTGGGCACAATGAAATACTGTTCCATAAAAGTGTTAAAAGCCTGCATAGTGAATCAAATTAGCTGTAGACTTGAAGGCGGAACGAGTATTTTAAGTGAACACCAGGTTATCAAAATTTAAATTAATTTTAGAACATCAAATTTAACAGCAATTCACTTATACCATCACTTTAGTAACAGTTTACAATAATGGATAAGATTTTAGCAGAAATGCGAAATACGAATCCTTTAATTTTTTTAATTTCTTGTTCTTTTGTGTTAATACCATTAAACACGGGATCTGATTTAGACCTTGAAACGTTTGGACTTTGTAAAGTATACAGACTTGCAACTTTATGTGGTGTTATTCCCAAAGAACTGAGAAATAATTAAATAACAAAAATCGACAAAAATATCAATTTTTTTGGTGATCTGGTTATATTATGAAAAGTAATGAAGGGTTCGTAATTCTGTCAAAGCAAATGCAAAAAATTCAGAAGTCATAATTGGATTTATTTTCACCGTGTAAAAACAGGAAAACTGGAAAAAAAACTCTAACAGTAACTATATTTTTTGTCAAAATGATAAATTATTATGTTAATGGACTCAAGATGGATACTGTTAAATAAGTAGTTTTTCAAAAATTGTAATTTAATTAATTAATTGCAAAACGCACTGTATTAAGCGGGTTAGCAGGATATTAAAGATATGTTGAAAGTTAAATTTTGGGTATCTTGGATGTTTATTTTAATGCTCAGAAATTAGTTTAAAATAGTAGTCAATGGTGCATTAAAATATGCAACAGATAGTCATGGGAGCAACAACAATATCGGTCATGGTACATGGGCGGATCTAGGATTTTCTTAAATTGTATTATTATATGTTTTTATGTCCACAGTTTATTAGTTTTGTATTTACCTAACTATTATCCCTGCATTTTGGCTTATTTTCGTATTAGTTTATTAGATAAATGGTTACCTGTCTACACTGTTTATTGTTATTAACGCAAATACCATTGGCTGGGTTTGCTACTGTAAAGATATCTAAGGAAACGTAAGGGTTACTCGCGTAAGCCAATATTCAGAAGCATTATTAAAGCACTTTACGGCATTTTAAGGAAAATTCAAGATATACTAAGTGAAGCGGGTTCTGACGCAGTTTTAATATATATCTTGTATATTCCAACGATCGCGGTTAATACGGTACTTTCTGCAAAATATTTCAATAAATGGTTTAAATTGCAATTTTGCAAGATCTTCTTAACGGGCAATATCGATTTTGAGTCTAATTAATCTCAACGTCATAAGCGCTCTCATTAGGATGAAGGTTACTGTTCTAGCTTTTATTACAATAAAGTGTTGAATTTTCTACAAAAAAATAACCTTTAACCGGTTTTCCGTTTTTTTAATCAAAAAGGCTACGATGGGTATTTGTAAAGACTCATTTTTTAAGTTTTTCTCATTCTCTACAACTTTTTCATTGACGGCATTATGATTCGCTTCATAAGTTTTCACAATATAAGCAAAAACAAACAAAAAAAAATGGGAGTTTTCATGTTATAATAGTTTACTCTTACGAATTTCCTGTAAATATCATGTCAGTTATCGCTTATTACCTTTATTATTTAACTTTAGCGTTAAATTTTACTTAAAAATGTTAATTGACTGGTGTATGAGCAAAAATACAAGATGTCAAGCGCAATAGGGAGCGGAATAGAAAAATAAATAACACGAAACGAATGACACTAAACACTTTAGATGGAAAAAAGACCATGAGGTTATGAGCTGACCAAGTATTACAATCTTAAAATTTTTCAAGCTTGAGCAATGGCTGAGAATAAATTATTACGGCCTCAGTAAATGAAACTTCATGAACCTGAAGCCTGCAGCTTTTTTTCAGGACAATGTCTAGACACAACGCCTAAGTTTTTTAACAATTAGTTTGGTGTTCTACAAAAACATTGAGGGATGGTTCGAGGGTGTTTAGTTTAAAGAATGAAAATGAGGTAAACCCGGTTTAAAAACCCACAAGACATTCGCTTTAAAGTCCTGCGGTCAGTTAAATAAAGACTAGTGTAATAAAGCGAACATTAGTAACAGGCTTTTGCGTGGTTTCTAGCCACTGAATCTCCCGAGAAAGAATTACAGAACTCGCATGTTGGCGGGAATACCCTTAGGCACATTAGATCTATCTCAAACGTTCTGAATGGAAGACCGGTGAATCGTTTGTGGTTGTTATGAGACAAACTGTAACTATAACTCATGTAATCATAGACAACCATGAAAAAAATGGAAGAAACTTCTTCGAATGCTTCCATAAAGTCACTCAATATTTGGTCTTTTTCAAAATTTTCCAACTGTAATTTGAACCACACCCTCTCAGAAGTATAGTAGTCATGGCGCATGCGCCAGTACATCTAGCACCTGTTATGGGGGCTGTTGAAGTTTTGGATTTGGCCGGTGATGCTGCACGAGATAACAAGAAGACTGATATTACTCCGAGACATCCATCAGAAGTTATAGCTGATTCTGCTTTTTCCGGATTTCGACCGCACGGGCTTTTTCAAGAGTGAGAAACTACAAATGTTACTTACCTTACGGCGAACACATTCGTTCAGTCTTTTTCTCACAAACACACTTTGAAACTTCACTTTATTAAACTTGTCACTCTGTTTGTGAGAAAAAGACTGAACGAATGTGTTCGTCGTAAGGTAAGTAATATTTGTATTTTCTCGCTATGACTTTGGCCGCGAAAACCTACGTTCTGAATTGAATAAGTTGTTGTCTGGTGCAACAATAACCAATTGTTTTATCCAACATTCAAACCGTTCTGTTACCAAAGAAAACCCAAAAGAAACCATAAGTAGATTAAATTATTCTAAATTTACTTGATACTCTTACATGTCCATATTCATTTTGCGTTAAAATATGAAATTAGTTGATAACAAATTCCTAAATAATTCTCTTGTGTGATTGCTAGGCTCGGGTTCATACAACAGAACGACTACCGATTTGGGGTCTCTATAAGCTAGTTTTCCCTGAAATGTACGAAATACATAAATATATTATTCGAGATTTCAATCATTTGAGGATAGGGCAACTGATGAAGGTCCTCGACTATACATTAAAAAAACTTTCTTCCTATCGCGGAATAATAAACGTCACAAAAACGTTATTCTTGCTTGTGTCCTATCTATTTACAGTATCTGAAAGTAATTTTTCTTACGTAGTTGTTTTTAATTTTTTTTTACAGCTCGTATGATACTTTCGAACCTCCATAAACTTAATTGTGGAAATATTAGTGTCAGATAGTTATCATGACTTCAGACAATGCTTTAAATTTAAAATACGAAAAAGTTAAATAATATTATACTTAATTAACTCAACAACACCATAAATAGTTCCTCTAAGATGATGTAACGAAAACCGAGACTGTCAGACTTCACTTTTAGAACATCTTTATCGTGATTACTGGAGACCGCACATAAAAATACCATAGAATGTGTGACAGAAACACGATTTGCAAATAATTGTTTGCTTTTTTTTCAATGATAATCGTGGTCCAAGAACGTTAGAATCAACATTAATACGGAACTGTAATTAAAGAATTGTGTCAAATGAGAAATACAATAAGGGGCGTGCATTGTATATATGAATATCGTATATGGAATATGATCACAATCAAATTCTGAGTTTTATCAGCTGTTATGTAACCTTTAAATAAATTTCAAAATGGGATTTAGTACATCTGATAATCTTAAAAGTCGCTATGTTGGTGCTTTAGTTGACATTTGAGATGCCACAGCGGTCAATGACATTTTAATTCGTCTTAATTATACGAACTTCTAGGTGTTTGTTTCAGACAGCTTGTGCTGGTTATTTTTCCAATTTTTTTTCATTATCTCCTGATTTCGAAAATGCAAAAATGATTTAAATTCCATATAAGTTTTTTTTAATATTCAAAATTTTAAGGTGCTAAGTAAACAAAAAAATGTAATGAAGAGTTTTTTAAAAGGTAAAAAATATTAAATTGAAATAAAATACAGATAATTGTTTGTAATAATCGTGCGATTTACTTTATTTGAAAGCTAATTTTATTGTAGGGTTGAATATGATTTGGGGCATGTGGCTGTCGATATTGGCGCGTACATGACGTAATCTGGAATCCCTATTGTTCACACATTCTTCGCAGTAAATCAGACCGTAATTCGGTAATAGGGCGTCGAATTTTGGCTTTCAAGTGCTCATTGTTTTTGGTTTATCGGCGTACACGTGGGACTTTACATATCCTAAGATTAAATAATGTAATGGCGTCAAATCGCACGAACAAACTGGTCCATTTTAAGAGGTTAAAAGTTTTCCAAAAGTTTCTGTCTGTAAATTAATTGTATCACTTGGGTGAAACTATAATTCTGCAAGATTAATGCCTTCCAATTGACGTATGTAAAAGTAATAATATTTCTCAACCCCTCACTGTCCATTGTAACTATCTGCCCATATACATTTATCAAGAAATATAGATGAACAATGGATTCCCACCTGCCCATAAAAAGTAGCAAACGATGACTTTTTCTGGATGTAATGGAGTTTAGACATTGATTTCTGGATTTTCATTGCTTCAAATACAGTAGATACAGTATATTGACATATCCATTTAATAACTTCAGTGTTGAAGCATCTCACTGAACAAAATTATTGGACTTATGATGGATTGAGACACCTAACTAACTTCAGAACAACGATCAAATTTGGTTTCACTGAAAATGGAGTCGCTGTTTTAAAATTCACCGTTAATGAAAAAAACATGCTTTATGTTAAGTGGTTGATCTCTATGGATTTTTTTAGAATAACTGACACCTTTGAGAGTATCATAGGAATCACACTAGGCCTCCTGGTTTGAAATCTGTGGGATAGTTTTCTCGTCTAGAGAAATTTTATATATGGAGTTTTTAGTTATATCCACAATTTTAGTACCCCAAACCTAATACCAACCATTTATTTTTTAAGCTCAACTAAGCTGTTATCTTTATGAAAGTAGCTGGTTACCGATTTTTTTCGAAAGTGTCGTTATGAAATCTGAAAGTTTATTTTCAGGATTTTTGTGAATAATTACTACAATTGAGTGTAAAGCGTGTATATTTCAAATGTCCCAAACATTTCAAGGTCTTTGTCTGATAATAGTAGAATGTAAATGTTTGACAGTTATAGAATGGCATAACTAATTTCGTTCTATTACCAACTTGAAAATAGCTTGCTTTTTAAAGTGAAACATTTTTTACATCGTCTCAAAATTTTCCGTTCGTCTATCGCATGTCGCGTTACAACCGTCCATGGAATAGGGGTAAAGTGAAAGGCGTTTGGCAGAGCGTCTAAGGCCCACAGGGCCCATGGCTCGCATCAGCTGACTATGTTGCAGACTGGAAAAAACTGTGGAACCTTTGGTGTGTCACAGATGCATAAACACAAAGTTTTGTACCAAAACACCCAATCTTTCTTTTTTCATTCAACGCACGTGTCAACAGCGAAGCTGTCATCCTGAAGGAGTAAAACAAAACAGTTTTTAATACCTAATAATAATTTTGGAGGACAAATTATAGAATTAAACGGAAATTAAATAAGCGCACCATGCAATATATGAAATAAAAGGGCTCATTACCGGGAATACAAATATATTTTTTGATATTTTGAAAATAAATTCTGTAAAAGATATTAACAAAAATATTTAAAAAAATACATATTCCCTCCTTTATTTCCAAAACCATACGACCTAAAATCAGAACTATTGGACCTCACTTGAATTTTATAGGATAGAAGTAGAAATCCCTAATTTTAATTTTGAGGGGCAAATTATAGAATTAATTGTAAAATAATAATTTTTTTTTAAAAAGCATCAAGTAATATATTAAATGAAAGGGCTCATTACGAGAAATACAAATATATTTTTCACATTTTTAAAATCATTTGTTTAAAAGATAATAACAAAGATAGAACATCGACTTATTCCCTCCTTTATTATAGAAATTACACGGCCTAAAATTTTGAAAAAAAAAGAAATATAGGGCCTCACTTTAACTTTACAGGGAAAATAAGGAGCAAACTCTGACATTAAGTTTCGACCAAATTATTTTTTAATAAAAGTTAAAGAAGTTTGACCTTCAATGATAAAATAAAATCTAGTGTTTTAACCGTCAACGAAAACAAATTATTGAGTTTATAGATGAGGGTTCTTTTCTGTTGTCAAAAACGTTTTAAGTTTGTTGGAATAATTAGTTTATTCAAATACTGATTATGATGGTCTATAACTGAATCTAATCTAAAATAATTTGGTCAAGTGCGAGTTGGACTCGCATACTTAGGTTTCCGTACCACCTTCAAGATTCGAATATTCCAGTTTCAGACAAGCAGGGAATGAGTGCATTTTCTTATATTTATTATTATCTGCTTTAGGATTCGCTTGATTTTTATCACAATACATATGTATTTAATTTTCTAATTTGGCCCCCAAAAAGTAACATTAGAGTTTTATTTTACTAATAAACTTTCAGAGATGCCTTTTATAATCTACTGTCTGAGTTTTGAGGCTCTGTAGATTGGAAGAAAAAGGGCAAAATAGGTCAAAGTTTAAATTATAAATTATTAAATCTGTTATTCAAATTATTTAAAAATATAAATAAAATATATTTTTCAAAATTTAAATAGTGTAGTTTCTAAAGTGGGAATTAAGTCGATTTTAACACATTTTAGTTAATATCTTTTATACAAATGATTTAAAAATATGATATATTTGTATTCACATAATGAGCCTTTTATCTGGTATATTACATGATGCGTTTGAAAATTGAATCTTTATTTTCCATTTAATTGTATAATTTGTCCCTAAAATTACATATGGGGGTTTTCTAATAAATTATTTAATTTTCTATTATTTGGGGGCCAAATAATAGAATTAGGGATTTTTTTCATATTTTTCCTATAAACAAAAAAATGAGGTCTTAGAGTTTGGGGAATAACGGGGAGAATGGGTAATTTTTTTTAAATATTTTTTTAATATATTTTAAAATATTCATTTTAAAAAAATTAAAAGAAACATATTTGTATTCGTCATAATGAGCCCTGGGATTTGATATATTACATGACACGTTAGAAACAATTATAATTTTTTATTTTCCATTTAATTCCTATAATTTGCCCCCAAAATGAATATTAGGGGTTTCTTCTTATTTTTCCAGTAAAGTTCAGGTGAGGGGCTATACTTCCAGTTTTTCAAAATTTTTCAGCTTATGGTTTCGAAGATAAGGGGGGAATGGGTAAAATTTTTTATATTTTTGTTAATATATTTTAATTAATTTATTTTATAAATATGGAAAAATATATTTGTTTTCTTCATCATGAGCCCTTTTATTTGATATATAACATGCTGGGTTAGAAACAATTTTAATTTTATATTTTCCATTTAATTCTATAATTTGCCCCCAAAAAAATATTAGGGGTTTTTCCTTATTTTTCCAGTAAAGTTCAGGTGAGGGGCTATACCTCTATTATTTTTTCAAAATTTTCCACCTTATGGTTTCGGAGATAGGGGGGATGGGTAAAATTTTTTATATTTATGTTAATATCTTTTAATTAATTTATTTTAAAAATATGAAAAAAATATATTTGTTTTCGTCGTAATGAGCCCTTTCATTTGATATATAACATGATGGGTTAGAAACAATTTTAATTTTATATTTTCCATTTAATTCTGTAATTTGCCCCCCAAAATTAAAAGTAGAGGTTTCTCCTTATTTTTCCAGTAACCTTCAGGTCAGAACCTATAAATCTATTTTTTTTCAAAACTGTACGTTTTATAGTTTCGGAGATAAGGGGGGGGATGGGTAAATTTTGGTTCAATTTCGTTAATATCTTTTTAAATAATTTTTTTTAATATGAAAAAAATATATTTGTGTTCCTCAGAATGAGACCTTTCATTTGATATATTACATGATGCGTTTGAAATTTTTTTTATTTTTAAATTTTTATTTAATTCTATAATTTGCCCCCCAAAATTAATATTAATGGTTTCTCCTTATTTTTCCTGTAAAGTTCGGGCAACGTTCTATATTTTCTATTTTAGGCTCAGTAGTTTCGGAGATCAGGGGGGGAACGGTCGATTTTTTTAGTTTTTCCCCCCAGAAGTACCCCTAAAATAATTTTTTTTCTTTTACTCCTGATCGGGTCACCAAACTATACATTGATACCAAATTTCAACCTCTTCCGTCCAGTAGTTTAGGAGAAAATGGCTGTGATGTGACAGAGGCAGAAATCCTGAGTGATATTATAAGGGTATCCGTATATTGTACATACGGAACCCTAAAAACTCAGTAATGTGTTAATGAATTAGTATTAGTTATAGAAGTTGGTAGATTAAAATTGGACAGATACACAACTTTGAATATACATTTAGGATAATTAACGAACAAAGATTTTCTAATTAGAAATTACTGTTTAATGATTTATTAATGGCATAATTCTTTCGTCTCGGAGAAATACAGTTGAAATATTTGATGCAGGAAATTAATAACCTAAAATTTTTGGTTTAACCTATTACGAAAAGTGGATGTAATATACTAATTTATATATAATGAAGTGATTTAATATTTGTAATGAAATATTATATTAGTACATATTGAAAGAGGCAACAGGTGTTTTTATAATATTTACATATGAAAATGTAAGAAATTCTATCGTAAACGACGGCATTGGCTTGCATTTGCAAAAACTGGCATATCTTAAAATTAAATGATTAAAAATTAGAAATTTCTATAATATTTGGTGGATGCGTCAGGAACATCCTTCATTATATAATCATGCCAGTTGTCAATATAAAATTTCATCCCATTAGGAGTAGAACTGTTTGCTGATAGTTAAATGAGATTATCTTCCATCTATTGCTAATTAAAGAAATAAATGATTTAAAAAATTTACTTCTTTATAAATTATTTATTTCCGAATATCCTAAAACAAAGAATTCATAGGATTACACTCTGGACTACGTGTTGGCTAAGCATATTGGCTTCCTTAGCAAATCCAACTTTGTAGAAATGATAAAATAGATCTTGTGAAATGTTCTGAAATACTGTCTAACATTCAGGTTTTATCTCACGGTTAATGGCAAATTATATCTTAGATCACCGTGAATTCAGTTCGTAAAAAATCTTAGAGATATACTTACAAAAACAAGTAAAATAAATGATTAACCAGCATTTAAGTTATTTGGTAATTCATATAGACCAAAGATTATAGCAGATCAAGTATTAAGTTGAAATTCGTGTTGAATCATTACTCCCGTATTACGTGTTCCACAAATTAGACTTTCAAAAATTACTACTCGACGAGTGAAATTTGTCTTATCTGTAATCAAAATGCTTTTAATGTATTGTGGGTCGGCATTATTTTGATTTTGAACAAAGCGGCTTTCTCTCACTTCGTCGGGTGATAAGCTGATAACAAAGTCTAAACTGAAATGTTGATGTAACAAACCAAGGATTGATGCCCTAATCTAGCTGTAGCAGACAACTTCTTGAATTTACTTCCTTTTTTTGGTAACAGCACTATATTCACAGTGAACTGTAATATTTTTTGGAACACCTACATCTTGTTTAGAGCGAAGTGAATAACGTGTTAAACAAGTCTTTAAGTAATTTGTTGTTAGACACTTTAATAAAAAAATGTATAAAACTTAAGGAATTTTTTAATTAAGTAACTCAGTATAATGTAGGCTACACTAAAATTGGCGACAGACTATAATGACTAATTAAAACAAAACTATTATGTAAAGATGTATTGAAAGCTGTAGAAAATAAAGAATTGTTTTAATAAACAGAATTTGACATCGGTGTCCCGTATCTTCCTTTCTACCAAAAACTGGATTAAAAAAATGGTTTAAATCGTAATATTGTCCCATCAGGAATTCGTAGCTGATTTGTGTCCCATAACAACCAGACCAACGTGTATTCAGAAAATAAATTGGGAAAGTAATTATGAAATAAAATGACTTGTTACCACAATGTTATAAATTCAATTATATATATATTCTCGTGATGAGTACTGATTAAGCGGAATTTACAGCATCCTTCTTCATGGTTATGTAAAGAAATAATTACCAAGAACACATCGTAATTAAACAACATTTAAATGAATAGGATAACAATTTAGTCTGTAATAGTGGGATTTATAAGAATATGTATAAAATTCCAGGTTTCGTCTGAAATTCATACTCAGTCTCTGAATCATTCCAATTCTTTGTTTTTTGTTTTTCTGTTAATAAGTTTTATTCTACCGTTTTCGTTTATTCATAATTTTAATTTCTGCTAAAGAAAATTTGCGCCATTACGTTTGCTTTTAAATTAACGATATATTAGCTCACAGTATCCCAATTATTGTTACCATTTATTTCACAGGAAGCCCTCAAACATGTGAAGTTGAGATAATATTTATATATTTATTCTTTTCAGTGATCTCGTGCTTCAAGAAATATCCTATACTATGCTTTTGGACATATTGTATATCCTTGTTCAATTGTACTGAAAATATCGATCTTAGTGTATTCGGATTTTAAAATAATCCATAAAATTTTTGTATATTCGTAGTCAGACAAAAACAAACTAACATAAGATATACATTTTTCTCGGTCAGCTGTTCAATGGATTTTAGATGGAATCTCAAAGGGTGTCATCTAATTTTCTATAACCTGTCTAAAAAATTGTAAAAAACACAGTTACTCAGATATTGTAGTTCAATGAATCTGATTTCTCTAAAACAGCTTAACTAATTGGGAAATTTTAAATTGTGTTTTATTATGGTAGATTCAGAGGTGATTCCATACATTATTGAATAAAGTAAATAATAATTTCAAAAAACCTTAAATGTTTAAGAAATGTCTCATAAATTTGCATTCTATACCAATTCCCAAATTTAATGATAAATATATAGCAGAAAATAATTACTGTATGAAAAAAACATATAACAGTTTCTCTGGTACTAAAAAGTTTTGGACTATTTAAGCTAAGCTTTAACTACGTATTTTACTTTCTAGTAACTCCAGTTTCAACATTGTCTAGCCCTTTGAAGATTTCCTGCACAAAGTTTTAAGTTTTCGCATGTACTAAGTGTATCATGTATTTTATGAGAATGTTGAGGACTTGAGGACACAAAACATAACAGAAACCGATTTTATCATAATGTCACAACTACGACTACAACCAAACCTAAGAAACAACTTCATCGTCATCATCATCAGTTTCGGTTGCATATAAAGCGAAGTCTCCTTTGAAAGCAAAAAAAAAACAGTAAAGATACCCCTACAAAAAAACCGAGAGCTCCAAAACCGAAAACAGCAAAATCCGCGGCATTCCCGAAGACGAAGAAAGCAGCTTCTCCCAACAAGAAGAAATAAATAGAAAACAATTTCATCGACATTATTTATGCTCCTCGAAGTTTCCTTGGACTTCCATCGTCTTGAAGTGGTTGATCTCACAACGTTTCAATAGCTGTGTATCTGCTATCGTCATCAGGTGAATATATATTTATCACTTGTTTTTACAATGAATCGTATGTTTCGGAAGTAACCCCTTTTTTGTCGGCAACGAAGGGTTCCTATTTTGGCAGTGTAAAATATAATGTTATAACGATACGAATGTCTAGCCTGGTGGATAGATACTATGATTTTATGAAAATTGCCGCGTAGCTACAGAGGCTGTGAACTTATGAAACTTTTTCAGTAACACAATTTGGTTTTTTAGATATTTTGTGAAAATACATATTATATGTTTAGTTTGCACTGATCGCTATCTTATAATTGATGATTTAACATTTGGAATATTAACCTTCATACAAAGCTGCTACGTGCGAAACACCAAAGACCAACGTTCGTTGTTTTATATTCAAATGGGACCGGTCACATTTGATCCTGACGAATTGCCGCAGTAATTCTTGCCGTGAATACCTCCGGCTGATAAACACGTCGACAGTTATTTTCGCCAGGATGCTCGCCGAAAATTTCATCAGACACGCCATCCAATCCAACGTCGATTGGGTGTTCTGGTTTTGGGTTGGTCGTTTCGTTTTAAAGAAAACCTCTTGAAAAAATAAATTAAAATAGCACGGACGTGTGGGAAGCACACTATTTGTAAATTAGGCATTGCTCCAAAAACACTTTTACATAGTTGGCAGATGGTATCTAGAATGGCGAATGACGGCGGCAAGGTAGCCAAAGAAAGAAGAGGTGCGCTCGCCTGTGTGCCTGCTGCATGCTCTGTTGATCTGCTAGTGTACAAAAATATCTCCGAGGAAGTGACGAAGAAGCCGACGTTATGAAAGAGATGGAGTTTATTTCGGTTCCCTAGAACACTTCATATTATTGCTGCAACAAATATCCACTGTTTAACTTTTGTCATGTTTTCTTTCCGAAATAGGAAATTTCTAAGAAAAATATATTTCTTTAACCAACGCCAATTTAATGTTTCATAAAAAATACCTCCGTCAGTTCAATGAATGATATATATTTTGAAGTTAATAACTGAAACTGAGTAAAAGAATTCAAATGCTGAAATGAAACCGCAAGGTCGATTATTTTAGAAGAATTGCTTTACTGTTGGGAGGATTAATTATGGAGCTTTTTGGCAATAGCTTCCCTTACAAAAAACCAAAGTTTTTTAGACTCTAGAGTTATCGCGTATATTGTAACGTTTAAAAAAATGAAGCCTTTCTACTAACCTTTGAAATTTATTACGTAAAAGGATATGCTTGTATAACTGTAGAGTTGCTGGGGTTTTTGGTAGGTTCACTGAACTAATGAAAGTGTTAGTAATCCTAGAGTACCTTGTATTCTTGTTTGGATGATTTTCCACGTGCCGGCGCTATCCAGGACATTGTTGTCAGATTTTGTTGGAACTGTATGCAAATTTCCGTTAGCCTTAGTGGTTCGAAATCTTTAGATTATTTAATACCTTATGTTTCTCTCCAATTTCAATAGTTTTGTTTGCAATTTGAATTCATTTAGAATTATATTACATCTGTCAGATTAGGGTTAATTCTTATTCTTCTTTCACATGCCAATCTAGTACATCATAGTTAATCTTAGAGCTTGTACCTTCTGGAGAGCCTGGAGTACACAAATGTCGTGGTAAGACCAAAGAGAAAGAAAGGCAATAGAGAGGGCAAGAGGCTAGTTCACTCGGTTGGGAACTGCTTCCAATTAAATACGATCAGCCTGTTACTGTCTATATTGCCGTCGGTTTCTAGCCTTCCCACGATTTTGTGCATTGCAGGCTGTGGAGTCAACAGAGATATTATTCATTCATGATTATCTTCGAGATAAATTAATGTCAAATATGCAGTATGCATAAAGGCTACTCCAGAAGGTACATGTTAATTTTTCACGAAAATACGGAAGGACGAAATTGACAGTTATTCCATGCTGAGTTCTCTGATGAATGTTTAAGAGGGGAGGCTCTTGCAAACTGGTGTGGAAAGTATGAATTTTTCTTTCTTCTAATTTCGTCTCTGGTTGCGTTAAGACATCGAGTAAAGCGAATATATGTTGATTATGGCGTTTTCTCGTTAGAAGCCGACCAACCCAAATTGCAGTCCTATAAAATAGTTGTGATGGCTATTTATTTTGTGGCATCGTTATGGAATTCAAATGTGAATTGATGGACAGGGAATTAATAGATTGAAATTATAACCCTTTGTTAAAATGGTGAGTGCCATTTTGATGTAATGGAATCGTCATGTAGCTACCAATGCTGGACCTATTATTATATGGAATATATTTTTCTGCTGAGCCTGTTATTTTATGGTATATACTTTTAGGCTGGACCTGATATTTCATACTCTCTTCGAGGTGTCATTTATTTGTACGCAAGACAATATATATTATATATTTTATATATTGTTTATGGTCAGGGAACCTTCATCAGTTGCGCTTCCCACAATTGAATGTCCTCTCGAACACTTTTTTTATGTATTTGATACATTTCGTTAAATTTGAAGACGCGAGATGTAAGACCGACATCTAGGATTTTCGAGAGAATTAGCACACAGAGGTTCCGAATCTGGAGCCGTTCCGTGTAATTGCTGTTCTCCCTTAACTCCTAGGACAGAATGTCACGATAAAATTTTCAGGTTACTTCATCTGTCAGAGATATTGAATACTCTCTTCGAGGTGTCATTCCTTTGTACGCAAGACAATATATATTATATATTTTATATAATATATATTGTTTCTGGCCAGGGAACCTTCATCGTTCCTTTGTACGCAATGAATGACACCTCGAAGAGAGTATTCAATATCTCTGACAGGTGAAGTAACCTGAAAATTTTATCGTGACATTCTGTCCTAGGAGTTAAGGGAGAACAGCAATTACACGGAACGGCTCCAGATTCGGAACCTCTGTGTGCTAGTTTCTCCGAAAATCCCAGATGTCGGTCTTAGATCTCGCGTCTACAAATTTGCTGTTATGTATCAAATAAATGAATAAGTGTTCGAGAGGACATTCTATTGTGGGAATCGCAACTGATGAAGGTTCCCGACCAGAAACAATACATATTATATATATTGTCTTGCGTACAAAAGAATGATACCTCGAAGAGGGTATGTATTTATTATCTCGGCTCTTTGCTTTGCGGGAATCCTGTCTGTAACAAGCTAACTAATAATTACAGGTATAGTCAGCATAATTCTAACAGCAATATAAACATATGTAATTCATTTTCAATTATGTATTCAATCAGATGATTGGCGTCTTGAACAGTCTGATATGCAATGCGCTAAAAGTTGGTATTCTTCGAATAACATGGGATTCTATATCTTTGCTTTCTTCATGTTCAATAATAATTGCTTCAATGGTGGAGCTGCTTAGTTACGGTGAAACTTTTATGTTATGGTAGAACTGCAATTT
The DNA here is from genome assembly GCA_034190945.1 of Octodonta nipae. Taxonomy (NCBI): domain Eukaryota; kingdom Metazoa; phylum Arthropoda; class Insecta; order Coleoptera; family Chrysomelidae; genus Octodonta; species Octodonta nipae. The sequence continues at coordinate 27,472,819 of CM067223.1, forward strand.
TGGATCGGGACTGATTTCTGGAAGTACGTTGGGTCTTATATTTTACGTTAGGTCTTAGTTTGTTGGAAGAGCGTTTATTTTTGGCTGTTGCCATATATTTGTGGATTGGACTGCAATTTGATATCTTTTTGTTGGGTCATTTTTGAAGGGTTTGGCTAATTAATCCAATGGCTATTTTAACCAGTTTAACCATCTGAGACATTTTTACTGTTCCGCTATTTGTGGATGGAGCCATTTGGCTACAGTTTTGGATGTCAACACATTTAGATATGGTTTGGAAATTATTTTTGGTTTCAGTTTGGATGGGAGTCGAGTTTTGAAATACAACTATTAGCTTTGAGTTTCCCATGAAGGCATATTTGAAAAGTACAGCAACAATGATTGTTTCTGAACTAAATATGGTATAAAGATTTTTCTGAACTTGATATGTACAAGGTAAGGTATTACTGTTAACAGTTTATACCGAAATCGTTTTAAAGACATGCCATTACACCAATAGTAAATTTACTTTTGCCTAGTTAATTTATTATTACGGTATAGCCGGTGGGATTTAAGATCCTACCTCATACCGGATTTGTTAGTTTTAAGGTATGTTTCACTTTACAGGTTTTAAGGACTGGCTCCCTAAATAAATATAATTTTGTTCTTTTAATAAATAACACACACCTATAAATGTCCCAGATGAAGAGCAGTTGTCTCGCATATGTCAACTGATTAAAGTAGTAAGTTGGAATGCAAATTGCATAAAATCTTTTGTTGCTACAATATGACGGCAGTTTGAAGCTAACAAATCCACCATACAAGGACAGTCGGTTCTAGGGATATATTAAGTACGAAAACAAATATAAATCTCCTTTTTCAGAACTACACCATCCAATGAAAGTCAGCCGCTCCGAAGTTGAACTTCTTGTTGAGTACTTTACCTTGATTGCCTTAGGTGAAATATTTGGATGAAAGTGAGTATCAGTAAACATAAGTTAGTGATTGAACCTATCAAACACTGAGTGACTAAATTAAGAAATATATACAATAAAATTGTAATAATTTATTTTTTATACGAGGCCGGCACAAGTTGTTTTGTCAATTTTGAAGGGCCTATGTTTAATATTATATATATAACCAAGAGTGTTCAGAAAGGAAGTGGCTAAAAGAAATTTTTTGGACATTATGACTATATGACTTTAAATACTCAGTTGTCCACATTTCGTCTTGTTTAAGATAAAACTTATTCAAAGTAAAGACACTTATTGCCAAGTTGATTGATTGATTATCAGATTCTTTTAGATACGTCATAAGTAAAATAATATTGTCAAACATTTTAATACATACATACAATAAGTTTGTGAATTGTGGTGTTATTTCCTAAAACGTGCTGAAACATGGACTAAATGTGCCATAACTATCCTTTAGGAAACAATCGCAGAAATATCGTAGCAATACTGCTGCAATATTATTGGCAATATAACTGTGACAAAGTACCAGCCGACATTTAATATTTCTGCAATCTGACAGGAATATTCTTGACAATCTTACAGCCAGTTTGTGAGGTTAGTGAAAGTGTCAACGACGATCCAAATTAATTCATTATCGGCCGCACTTTATGGTTGATCATACAGTGCATCAAATACACTCGGATAGGGTGGTCGAACAAACAATATTTAGATGAGGAATTTTCGCAAAATAGTCCAATGTATGCCAATCAAAAATATCCCGGATGTGTAACTTTACCTTTGTTGATATGCACTGGCTACCAAAGTATGACACCGGTGCAGTTTTTTGGGAGTTACGTAAAGCATCGCGCACATCAATCTCTGGTCGAGTTATTACCCGCTTTGTGCCGACAAGTCATGAAAAATAACCTTCAAAAAAATTCCGATTGTGTCCCTTTAAGGACATTTAAATTGTCGGCACCACAAAATGGACAACCCTTCATTTGATGTACTACTTACTTGTGGTTGCTGAGCAGCCTGCTCCTCAGCAGCTGTAGTATCACTTGCCCCCACTTTGTTTCTCCTTCTACCGATACCCAAACCCGCTGCTTGACCCACAGGAGGTACATGGTGATTCATTTCGTGCACGGTCAAACTTTGCTTGATATCCGCCGTAAAATTGCACGCGGAACATCGAAACGCGCCGTTACCGTTGTGATTTTTGCAATGCCTGTCCAAATTCCATTTGTACGGCGTTCGAAAATCGCACATGTCACATTTTATCATTGGCATCGAGTGGTATTTGACGTGTTTGGTGAATCGTGCCCTGATGTGGGTGACGTACGTGCATTTGGTACAACTGAAACAATAAAAATGAATTTAAATATGAAAATGCTATATGCCAGTCAACAGGCATGGTGTATATACATAAATTCTGTCCTGTACGTTTAGTACCTTTCTCTAATACAAAAACTTTGTAGCTTACAACACAATTAGATATATAAGTCGAAACAGCTAGTGGGATTTGGACCACGTAAATTATATGGACTGATGTTTATTTTTGTGCTGCTGTAAAGTCGGCCCAAGTCTTAATGGAAGCGGAAAAATGGAATCCGTGTAAAGTTGACAGGGTTGGCTGAACGTTATCAAGTATAGTGTTAATGAACTAGCAAACGTCTCTGTTACCAATATTAATATAAACATTAGAAAGTTAACATTTTCATGGGCTGGGGAATGAAAAATAAACATCTCGTGCGTGGTGGTTCAAAGCTTTTAATTTACTCCTTTTTGCACGAAAAAGTGATGACGTTGAAGGCGCTGATGCCCTTCAACCTGTAGAAATCCATCAGGAGCCTTTTTCAGTTAGAATTTGATAATTTTTTCAAGAAACATACAAATATGCCGAAAATGCCTTTGCAAAAGCCTACAGGCATGCCATAGCATAAGAAGTATATATATATACATATATGGAAACCTCGGTAGTGCGCCGGGCCCAAACCTGGATTTCTTCACTAATGCTTCGCCTACTGCTATGCCATGCCTGTACTCAGCTGCCTTCAGTGTATTTTGTACGGTAAAATTTTTTTAAATTTATAATGTATTTGCTAACTAGTCTTTGTCATTCTTTTTATGTGACACTCGCTTCGTGCCTTGCTTTGACAAGACCCATAATGCATTCAAATAAACCCAATGGCCATATTCTTCAGCAAAAGGATCATTTTCCATCGTTATTAAGTTTTGTTGCTAGACTACTAAAATCCCACCTAATTTCTGAGTCTACCGTTTTAACAATCCGATGGATAGCAAAAGACCACCCACTTTTCATCAATTTTGTTCTTTAAAATAAATCTACCAAGTTCACGGAAACAGAAATAAAGGGAACGTTTGCAGGAATTTATTTTTAAAATTGGAAGTTTGATACATAGCCATACGACAGGAATTTAAACAACAGTTTCTAACTCAATGTATTATCAATGACAACAGAAATCGAGTGAAGTGAACAAATAAGTGACATAAAGGTGTGCTTTGGAAATTGAGGACATGATGAGTATATCCAGCCTAAGAATGAGAGCAGTATCCTCAGATCATGAGAACCTAGAATTAATCAACCCGGCGAAAGACAAGTTTCGCGAGTTGTGGTCCAAGATGAGAAAGGTAACTCAGCTGAAAGAACACCAATGGTAGAATATGTAGCCTGTAAACGAACACGCCCTTTTAGAGGGAACAACAGAGTTGTACTTCTAAACGTCAGCCATCCCGTGATAGCCAATTTAATGGTAATTAAATATAAGTCCTCATGACACTAGTCAGGTTGCATCAATTATCATAGTCAGAGGCATTAATAGTTCAGCTGAGGTGAATGAATAAATAAATATAGAGTGTGGAAGAAGAAGAAGGCAGTATCTAGTTCGACTGACTCCATACCAAGCTGATGATGTGTCCTATCAGGACGATCAGAACCAATGTATCCACTAGAATAATTGATTGAAATACCACCTGGTTAATGGATGCTTCAAGAAGTCGCAAGACAGAATGATTATGTATCCAAGTCCAGTCGATACAGTATATTGGGTTTTCGAGTGAAAATAACTGAGTTTCGATGTTATTATTGTTAAAATGCAAGTACTTAAGACCATTGTTGTTTTATTGATAACCGTATGTGATTATTTTGCCTGTTCATTGAGTTTTCTCACCTGCAACAGATAAGTATTTGAAAATTGTATATGGAGACAAAGAAGAACCCATGGCCATATCAAATTCTTGTTTATAGAAATCTCCTATAATCAGTAATATATTTACAAAAGCGTGGTAGAGATACATTGATGACATTTTTGTGGTTTAGGAGTATGGAGCTGAAGAACTGCACTCATTCCCAGATTACATCAATAGTCAAGAACTCCCAATAAAATTTACAATGGAGAGGGAAAATTTGCATAAAGTTGCTTATCTTGATGCACTTATAGATAGAACAAACAACACAATAAGTACAAGCACTTATCGAAAACCTACGAATACTAATAGATATTTAAATTTTAAGTCCAACTATCCCTTGAATGTAAAGATAGGTGTTATAAAGTGCTTATATGATAGAGCAAAAACATATCCTCATCCACCCAAATACTTAACGACAAAGTCAATATTATCAAACAACATCTACTTCTAAATGAATATCCCTAAGGCTTTATAAATAAAACTATAAATCAGCTAGAAAGAAAATCGAAACAGCAAACCAGCACTAATAACCAACACACCACTAATACCAACGCTTTTTAAAACAAATAATACATTGTGCTCTATCCTCACACATACGTCATTTAACGCAACTCAGAATTCCAAAAATTGTGTGTACAGTGTGGTACAGTGTGTTATGTGACTGGGGCCATTCTTATACAGTTGAAACTTCAAGACCTTTAGAAGTAAGGAAAAAAGATCATCAATATAACATTTCCAGAAGACATGTGGAGAAATTAAATCATGTATCAACCATCACCGGCAGCCATAGGATAGACTGGGATAAAACAAAGATTTTGTTGAAGGAGGAAAATTAAAAAAAGAGAAAACTTAAAGAAGCCAGCTGTATGATGACAAACAACACGGCAATCAGGGCACCTTTAATCGACCTTCATTTGGACTGGAGAGATCTCTTGCTAACAGAGCAGGGAAACGGTACCCTCAGTATTACGTGATCGCCAAACGACAAATTGTCACTGCCAAATTTTTTTATAAAAAAACCTCGATATACTAAACGATTTACAACGACTCCAGACTCGGAGTTGAAATGTCTCAAATGCAGATAAGTATAACACAATATACAATACATTACTTATATACAGATTGATCATTTTGTTGACATTTCTTTCTCTCAGAATAACTGTGAGGAAGAATCTCTGTACAGAAGCCAATAATCCGGGCAATTTTACGAAATTGCCTTACTAAACTTTGTTCTCCATAAACAATTTTCAAATACTGATCTGTTGCAGGAAAAAAACTTGAGAAAACCCACTGAACAGAAAAAATAACTTTATCCGAGCTGAAATACTTTTTTCAAGTTATGATCTGAGATATGCAGTGCGTTTTTACTAACGTACTAAATAAACGTGCATGTAATAGAAGGTTAACAACAACTTGTACCTTACTATGCATTTTACACGTCATTCTTTTGAACTCATAACGAACGTTAAAACATGGAATATTTTCTTGAATGATGATCTAATTTTCAAACGCGGCACGAACCAAGTCGAACAACGACTTCTTCGAAAACGTTATTGCCAGCAACTAATGAATAATAACCTCTGGAAATTTCTTCTGACGAGCCTTGCTATCTATTCGACCGCAATAAAAGAAAAACAAAGTAACGATTGTTGTAGCCAACCTAATGGCGGCAGTAGTAGGGATTCGCGGAAAACCGTGTCACGAAGAAATGTTTATATATTATTCATACTAATAGTGACACATCATCATTATGACATGCGATGAAACAACTGATTATCGATCCAAAGTCGAGCGCTTTTTCGTTCTGGATGAGCCAAACAAAAGAACATCTGGACTAGTAATTTATTTGGTATTAGTGTGAGAATGTTCTCATTGGTTTTTCTTGTCAACATTGAATGGTTGATATTTGACTTGTCTTTATGTTTGTGTAGCGTCATTAATGTTTTTCAAAGAGATTAAATACAACTACTATACGAGGGTTACTCACTATGTAGTTGGTGGTATTGTTGAAAATCCAAAGATTGGAGTTATTAATTTGAGAGCCATATTCGGGAGCTTTGGTGTGGGACATTGGAAAGGTTGTAAAAATGAACAGATAACTGACATATCAGGCCTATTGAAAATGTGTATAAAAACGCTACGTCTACTATGAATCAGCAGAAAAACACCAAACTGATTAGTATTGAACGAGGTATAAAACAAGAAAATATTATATTTATGTTAAACGTTCATTTGAGCTTTCAGTCCTCACAGTGGTTTTTGAGATATATCCTGGTGTAGTACCTAAGGACTGTTTGTGGAAACCGTCCGGAACATATAGAAAAACTCTCTGGCAAGATTAACTGAGAGAAAGTAAGTATATGGATATGCCAATTAGTTTTCCTGTACAACATGTTTGGAAGTATTTTGTTTTATACTTATCTGTTTTATCAGGAATCGTTGTCGAAAAAATTTTTTTTGGAAACAATTAGTAGAATATTTGTTTGCTTGATTTCTCTCGCAATTATTAGTTGATTGATTACATAATTGACTTCGAAGTTTTTTTTGTTCTTTTGACAGGAGCTGTTGCCATGATATTGCTATCCTCTCTACAGAGGGTGTCCCAATTTAACAACAAGCAGACACTTACTATGATTTTTCTTTTTATGGTGTGTTCTTCTTTAGACGGTATCTTTGCCTTGTACCAGCCCATTTTGTGTATAAAATTATCTGTGAGTACATGGTTTGGCAATATTGATCTGTATGTATGACATTGTATTGGTGTTTTTTACTGATTTTGAGAGATTTTTTGATTTTCACCGGTATATGTTTTTTCACAGACCAGAGGCACACTGTACACACAATTTTTGGAACTTTGTGTAACGTTTTTTGGTTTTGTTTTGACCAAATTTGATCTTAGTTTATTTGTTTGTTATTTAGACCGGAGACATAAGGTCTATCTGAAAAAAATGGAAACGTGTTGGAGATAAATACAAAGTAAATACGATTGATAAAACAAATAATTAACTATGATAAAATTTGACAAATGCCATTTCAACAAATAGAAGAGTTGGATATACGTAACATTCGGCTTCAGGCAGATTATTTTAGTCCGAGGCCCTCTTGAGTATCATATATGTATAAGATAACATAATCACAAGAAATGATACTTTTTATATTCTATTCATATCTCAAACAAACTGATTGAAATCAGCGGATTTAACAGCGTAAGCTTAAAATTATTAGATTCATAATATGTACTTATATATTTATTTGCATTCCGCTAAGAAACCTTTCTTGAGAAACGAACAACTTTCGTGTGACAACTATATAGGTAACACTTCATATTGGGTGTGAGAAGAGATATGGGCACCTGTAAAAGTGAAATCGTAACCCAATGGACGTATTTCTCTCTCTCTAGTCTATTACTAAAAACTATGAGTAGGTATATAAATGATTAATAACCTGAACTTTATGTCGTTATCTTCGCAAATAGCGGATCTACTGAGAGAAAAATCAAAGATATATTAAGGTTGGAAATAACAAGAGTACAGCTTCTCTCTCTTGTATGCATTAGCATATTTAACAAAATCTTCGCTTTAAATTTAAGTCAAAAACTTTGTTCATTAATGAGGTGTTTCAATTTTATCATTAACTCCTTAACTCATTGATTCGAGACAATGTACAGTGCATCCCATTTTGGTTGAGATTGCCAGGTTACTCGGTTGTTATTGAAGAAAGAGTCTTGCGGTTTTCACATACCTGTTCTACTTTTTTGTGAAACTCAGGATGGCCATATCAGATTTTGCATAAGTGTTTACATTTATAAGATACATGGCGATTTTGATAATTTATACTTTTTGGACCCCTTCTATATCCACGAAGTTATTAGAAATACTCTTGCGCTAAGAACTACGTCTAATAGAAAATTTTGCATAGAATCCAGTGGAGTACTCAATTTTTTTTTCGAGTATGGTTTTGAAGATACTACACAACATTATATATTTTTAAATGGAACACCCTGTACTTTATTATTTCATTGAATTCGTTATTTTTTTCCCTTTAAAATAATGTATAATACAATACACATGGTATTATTAGAAATGCTAAAAAACACTAAAAAGCTGAGTTTTTTGCTAGTAGGCAATGTATTTTCCATTTAAAAGGAGAATCAAACAAATAATTCCATTTGAGATTTTTTATAAGAGTTTATCAGCAAAGAAAAATAATGTTAACACTAATTCAATAACATGAAACACGAAATTTAGGTACCTAAAAGCAACTAATAAAAATAGTTTTACATCGGTCATTATGTATAACAAACAGAACAAGTATTACAAATCAAATATCTATCTTAAAATTAATTTTGGACATTATTTATTACCTTATTGATTTAACTGTTCAAATTGTTGTCGATTTTCCCTAACACATAATTGGCAAATCTCGCATGAATCCATTAGCATATTTGATCAACAAAATCTTCGCTTTAAATTTAAGTTAAAAACTTCATTGATACAATGTTTAAATTAATGTTATGAAAATGTTGAAGAAGAGTACGAGTATTTTACCATAAGATATTTCATGAAATCGCGTTTTTAAAACTTTCAGATATCCAGAGAGGCATCAACTATATTTAGACTAAAGAATAATTTACTAAGTTTTGGTGCATATTTTAAACCTCGATCAAAGGTGTATAACAAAGAAAATCGAGAAATGAATGAAATAAATGTGTTAGCTAGCGTTCATGCCTATCCCCAGACTTCTTGTGCGAAATTAGAAAATTACACTGGAGTTTCTCAATCACGGGTATAAAGAATTGAAAAAAAAATAAAATTAAAACCTTACAAAGTCAATATTGCCCAGCACTTATATCCTGGTGATGCAGCAAGACGGTTAAATTTTTGCAATTGGTTTTTAGACCAAACCCGAAGGGACAATGATTTTGTAAGGAAAGTTATTTGGTCAGACGAATCTCATATAAGCAGTGCCGGTATATTTAACAGGCAGAATACAAGATACTGGTAGGATGAGAACCCGCACTTAATTTTTGAGCGACAACAGCAGGGTCGATTTGGTTTTAATGTAGCCTGTTTCATACTGGGAACAAAAATAAATTACCGCTTTTTTGAAGGAACCCTTACCGCCAATAGGTACTTGACAATCAATCCTAGAAGACTTATTACCCGATATATTGGAAGATGTTCCCCTCGCCTTTCGCAATTCTATACACTTTCAACAAGATGGCGCCCCTGCCCACAATTCTAGATTAATTGGGCGCTTTTTAGAAAATAATTTTCAAGGATGTTGGATAGGAACTCATGGACCAATTAGGTGGCCTCCAAGATCACCCGATTTATCTATATTGGACTTTTTTTTTGTGGGGTTATTTGAAAAATAAAATATATACCAATAGACATAACAGTCGCGTAGAACTTCGTGCCGCAACGGAGGCAGCTTTTCGGGATTTACAAAGGCGACCTGTTATAATTTTAAATGCACTCAGGCGTATTGAATATGTTTGCCAATTATGTGTTAGGGAAAATGGACAACAACAGTTAAATCAATAAGGTAATAAATAATGTCCAAAATTAATTTTAAGATAGATATTTGATTTGTAATACTTGTTCTGTTTGTTATACATAATGAACAATATATAACTATTTATTAGTTGCTTTTAGGCACCTTAATTTCGTGTTTCATGTTATTGAGTTATTGTTAACATTATTTTTATTTGCTGATAAACTCCTATAAAAAATCTCAAATGGAATTATTTGTTTGATTCTCCTTTTAAATGGAAAATACATGGCCTACTAGCAAAAAACTCAGCTTTTTAGTGTTTTTTAGCATTTCTAATAATACCATGTGTATTGTATTATACATTATTTTAAAATCAAAAAAATAACTAATTCAATGAAATAATAAAATACAGGGTGTTCCATTTAAAAATATATAATGTTGTGTAGTAGTAGTAGATATCTTCAAAACCATACTCGGAAAAAAATTGAGTACTCCACTGGATTCTATGCAAAATTTTCTATTAGACGTAGTTCTTAGCGCAAGAGTATTTCTAATAACTTCGTGGATATAGAAGGGGTCCAAAAAGTATAAATTATCAAAATCGCCATGTATCTTATAAATGTAAACACTTATGCAAAATCTGATATGGCCATCCTGAGTTTCACAAAAAAAGTAGAACAGGTATGTGAAAACCGCAAGACTCTATCTTCAATAACAACCGAGCAACCTGGTAATCTCAACCAAAATGGGATGCACTGTACAGCAATAGAGATTTTTAGTTTATATAAAATTCAACAGCAAACCGCATAACCCATTACGTAAATAATAGTTTATAACTGACATAATTTTAACAGCAAACTCGTAGAAGTAAATTATTTGAGCCTTAAAAATCCCAAAAAATATAAGGTATTTTCGTTTTTTTGCTTATATTGTAAAAAGTAATGATCTGTTCATAATGCCATCAATAGAAAAAGTGTAGAGAATCAGAAAATCGTCAAAATGAATGTTTACAAATTTTGTTCGCAGCATTTTTCATAAAGAAAAGTGGGAAAAACCAATGTAAAGTGAGTTATTTAAAAAAAATCATAAGTTGGTTGTAATAACAGATGGAACCTTAATCTGCCTCCTAGTGAGATTAATAATGCTGAGGATCGACATTGTACGTTAAGATGCAGGATTGTAATTTAAATAATTTGTAGAAACATTTTGCAGCACGTATCTTATTAACCACGATAGTTCGATAGCCATATGCCAAACATATTTTGAAAACTTATAAAATGCACTTCATTTCGTATATCTTAGATTTTTGTCATAGTGCCGTAAAATGTATTAATACCGCATTTGAAATTTGGTTTAAACGATGGACCCTCCGATGTTTTGACAGTGGCGGATCCAGTCACTCAGTGGAAAAAAGTTATTTAATTAATATCAGTAAACTGTATAAAGATAACCATTAACTTAATAAACCAATGAAAAAATAGACCTATATAAACAGACCATAATTTTTATCTAGTGCCCCCATTTTAAGAAAATTCTAGATACGTCCATGTGCCTTGACAGCTATGTCAGTGCACCGCTGGCTGGCTGTCGCATATTCCTACATTTAATGCAATTTTTACTAAGTGAAATTTATAAGCTTTCAAAATATCTTTAGTATATTGCTGTCGGGTTAGTATCGTTAATACGGTAGGATGTACAAAATAGCTCTCTAAATTATTTAACTTCGATTCGTTCAAAAACTACTCCATCGTGAGCCTATATAAACTTAATATCATAAACTACCGTTTTGGCGATGACTAAATTGCAGTATTAGTTACCAGAAAATTATAAATTTAAAAAAATCCACTTTGACCAGTTTACTCGGTAAAAAATGACCCAATCAGGATGTCTGAACACTCATTAAGAAGGATTTCTTATTCTCTACAACCTGTAGACGGTATTACGATTCCTCCATTACTTTTCATTATATTAGCAAAAAACAGAAGAAAATCGCATTTTTGCGGGTTTTTACTATTAATTCGTTTAATTCAACGAGTTTTCTGTTAAAATCTTATCAATTATTCTCTATAAACTGGTACTGATGTGATGGTATAAGCGAATTGCTGTTTGAAAATGAATTAAATTTTGCTCTATAAACTGTTGTAATGTAGAATTGCCGCCGAACAAAAAATGTAGGTTACAAACACTTACATACACTTACATACACTCAGGATTCCTAAAATTGAAGCTGCCTTTCTGTTTTCAGCCTTTGTTTCCACCTGTTCCTATCTTCACAACCTCTGTCCTGTAATCCACTTTTCTCGTTTCGTCCATTTCGTCTCTCCAGAATCTTCTTGGTCGACCACGTTTTCTTCTACATAAAGCATTTCACTCCTTTATTATTTATATGGAGCGGCTTTGGTGGCATCTTCCGCTGAGTCACTACCATGTGAATTATTTCATCTTTGTTTTTATATATTTATTGGCTATTCTATCTATCCTGTTGATTTCACAGTTTCTTCTCTAAAATATATATTGTATTTCGATTGTTTCTAACATCTACTTTTGCCTGTATATCAGTTTTAGTTAGGTACCTATCCCACAATAAAGAAAATGGTTGTTTCTACTAGGCCTCGTTCGATCTAGCCTATTTAATTTTTATTTTTAATTTAGTCTTCCCTTTTTTTCTCATCTCCCCAAGTCAGTTTTTCTTGTTTGAATAATTTAACAAGTGGTGGTGAAAAAGCATTCCTGAGAATGCCTTCAAATGTTTTGAAATTTTCTGATTGAGCTTTTTCCGACTTTATTGATAGGCTAATGTATTGGTATAGTATTTGTCCAGCATTGGTGAGGAAGGTTGTTACGTTCCGCTTTCTTCCATGTGTTTCCAAAAGTATGCTCTCATAACTGAATGGTAAGCTTATCGGGAGGCCACAAACGCCAAATATACGTTTGGGATTTTGTCATCTTTTTTTATAAGATCTTAGTTTGTACGTATATGATCTATGCCGGATCTCCCTGCTGTGAACTCTGCTTGATCGTTATTTTGTTGACTATTACCTTTTCCAGATTATGTAATGTCCGGAGACTTAAGCTCTTATGCTGATTCCTCTATAGTATTCGCATTTTTAGTATAGATTTAATATGGATAGTTTCAGGCCATTGAGGTTTTTTTCCATATATAGCTCTACTAAATATATTGTGTGAAAGTTTGACAAATCCTCTTTAAGCCATATTTGATTAATTCTGGTGGAAATATTTCCAGTCCACTTGATATTGGTATTTTCATTGTGTTCATATCAAGTTTCCCTTCCGTGATTTGGTGTCTTATGGACGTGAGCAGTTCTTTGTACTTATTTTCATAATTTAGTTGTTTAATGTATTGATTACTTGTCTTTTCTGTGTTGAGCGTTATTCTCTTTTTGAAGACCTCCAATATATTGTTCTGCCATTTTACAAATACAATTCAATTATGGTATTTTTGCTTTCAATTTTAATTTTGCCCGCTCCATTTTTTTATTGCATTTTCTAAAGTCGTCCGGAATTTTGGTATTTGGTTATTTTTCATATAGAGCTTTCTTCTATTTGTAAATTCGGTTTTAGATATCCTCCTGCTAGTAATACTTCACATGTCCCTCATATATGTGATTTTTTATAAATATTGCTGTGGAAGCCATTGCTATAAGTCTCTAATCTAGTTCTGTTATACTAGTTTTAATTTAAGTCTAAATCTTTTTTTTTTCTTACCTCAGTTCCTCCTGTGACTTTTGGATTTTTGTTGAATTATTAAATGGAAGAGTAGTAAACAGTAGTTTACGACGGATCATGTCATCACATTTCGCTTGCAGTATTGCTTAGTATTTTAGTTTCCCGGCTCTGATAATACATACATGAATGTCAGTAGAAACGATTCCTTATCCATGTATTGTTACGAGAATTCATCAGATAATTCGTGGAAGCGACATTCCTCCGATATTTTTGGGAAGCTGAAATATTGTTTGTCTATCGACCCGAGGCTGACGGCTAGCGTTAATGGGAATTCGTCGAATTTTATCGAACCTTCGAGAACACATTTCCCGATGGCTCGTTGACCTACTAGAGAATTCCGAGGGGAATATATAAACACGGACAGCTGGCGTTGGGATTCGTTCTGTATTCGACGGTCGTATATTTAAGTAGAGATAAATTTTAAATAGTTTTGTGAATATAAATTGTGTTAAAGTAGTGGAAATAACTAGTAAGTAAGTTGGACTATGTTTTTAAATAAATTCAAGGACTGAACTGAACCCGAGTGTGAAAATAAAAACATTACAATATATTTAATAATATATAAATTTTTTAAAAAAGTTATTTTCATTTGAATTTATGCAAGCATCCCAAACCATATCACCAAGTTGTCCGGTTATTCTGTTCACGTCTAAATGCACCTTAAAAAGTATTATTATTTTCTAGCTTCCTCTTGTAATATTTAACTGCATCACCAGAAATTAAAAAAAATATATTTCAAAAGATGCATCGAATGGAAAGTGACTAAATTGACAGTCGATCTTTTGTTTATTGATGAGAAAATTTAAGTTAAGAATTGATCATTTGTATTAATAAACCAATTCGCATTCGTCTTATATTACTGTTTAGCGCTTAATAGAGTTTCTCTCGCATAACACGTGCCTAATTGAAAGAAAACCCGACTACATATCGATGTAAAGCATGGTGTCAAGCTGTGAATTGATAAATACATGCTATTTTGCATTTCTATTTGTTTGAATAAGGAATTTTAAATGCAGTTCATTCATCAGTGTTGGCTCTTAATTGAACGGCTCGGTTTCCCATCCATCAGTGTTAACGAGGAATTCTAAGAGGAAAATACAGGATAAAATATTAATTTTTTATTTTTTTGCCGATTGAGCCGCTGAATGTTTTTCTCAATCTCAATAATAAGTATTTAAATATATTTTTTAATATCCCTTTTTAAAGCGGATGAATCCAAACCCATACAACCTGTATTTCTGTGTTTTAGCTATTAAAAATTCACAACAATGTTTTAGGACAATCTATACGAGGTTAGTGATCCGTAGGTCGTTATAAAAATCACAATATTTATTTTAGACTATTCAGTTCATTTTAAAACGTAGTATATTGAATAATATATAAATAATTACTTTCTGTTTCTGTGTTTTAGTCGTATGTCTTTAGTGAAGTATAGCATTGTAAATATCTCGCTATTCTCCTATTTTAAGTGTTGATTGTTGAGTAGTTGTCTGTTCCTTTTACAGTGGTAGAAATAGCCGGGATTAACATAATTATTACATTATCTTTTATTTTCACGCAAGTATATTACAGCTTTCAGGAAAACAGATACACGGAAGTTAAAAGTTGGGAGCCATTCCACATCATTGCTTTTACAATAGTGTGAATTAAATTTCAGACATATAATTTTGGAGCCGAACGGCTTAATTGAAATATTTTAGTTTGCTAAACTCTATAGATGGTGTGATGTGCAATGTTTTTTTTTTCAGATTGTTTATAGTAACACATCGTTGTTTCAAAATTAGGAAAATTATTATTATATGGTGAAAAAGGTGTTACATGGCAAAAACCCACAATACGAGAAGACGAAGAAAATTGCTAATTATTGTTTGGAAAATAGCACAGGAAACATCTATATCTAAAGCTTGCATCACGTTATACGGAGCGATATCGTATGATTAAACGACATCCTATATTACAATTTTCTTTTTAGTCTTGTAGGTCCATAACAGCTACACTTAAACATATTTTTCAATATATTGGGTGTTTCAAGAATTCGTGCTATTTACTAGTTATATTTTTCTCTCTGTATAGACATATCTACCTTTTCTCGATAAATGTATGGCTATTCAAATGCGAACAATTTGTTTCTAATTATGATATAATAAAATCATTATTACACTGTATTATGTGCTTAATTACTGCGAACCACCTCAGTTTTCCAGTTATTAAAGACACATTGAAATCAAAGTAACTTGTTCAGCTCAAATACAGCACCCTGTATTTCAGTTAAAAATCCAATTCTGTAATATGATTTTCCAAACATTTTGTTAGTTTTTTTCTGATGAGAGAAATTGAAGAAAAAGCAATTGAATATAACGAATCGGCCTACTTTCAATAGAGTGAGAGCAACATGTGATGTATAATAAAGAAATCAAGTTAGACGTCAGCAAAAGT
Organism: Octodonta nipae; assembly: GCA_034190945.1. Taxonomy (NCBI): domain Eukaryota; kingdom Metazoa; phylum Arthropoda; class Insecta; order Coleoptera; family Chrysomelidae; genus Octodonta; species Octodonta nipae. The sequence goes on from CM067223.1 coordinate 27,488,640, forward strand.
GTTGAAAACAAAATAGAAGCTAGAACTGATGGAAGACTAACAAACCCAATAGAAATTGGGACGAGAATTAGATGAGACTCGTTCAATACCTTAACTCAACCTAATTATGGAAATTTCAACTAAAGAAAAGGATATAAAATGAGGTACTGATAGCTAAAAGTGAAACAACATGAGTATTTCATAAAAAAAAACAAATCAGTGGTAAGTAGCAAATATCCCATCAAAATGAATTATTCAACCTATGGAATTTAGTTACTTGGGGATTATTATATCATGCTGTGGAAAAGTCGAAAAAGAAATGAACACATTAAAATTGAAACAAAGTTAATAACATATAATGTAACGATAAAACTAATATTGACGTCCACATCTCGGACAGAAAGAATGTTGGAAACCGCGGAGATGAGAATATCAAGAAGAATCACCGTAAATACTTTGCGTGATCAAGCAGTGTAGAGAAAATAAAAGGTAGGAGAAGAAAGAGAAAAAGAGAATGGAACAATCATATAAACAGCGTAGTTAGGATAGCCAGAGACAAATCACCAGTAGAAAGATATAAAGGAGAAGTATTTCGAACATTCACCAACTCTGAGAGGCTCTGAAAACTCTAATATATCGAAAAAAAAAACATTAATGAATAACTTGGAATTAAAGTTCGTCACTGAAAAACGCCACAAAAGATTATCTATAAATAACATTCCTATAAAACAAATATCAGGTCGGTACACAGTATAACTAAATAAATACACCAAACAGGCACAATTACATAAGAAAAAAAAATAGAAGGAGGAGGAACAAATCCTAGTCATGGCAAAAACCCCATTAATTTTTACTAGGCACTGCCAATGGTTATTACAGGTTAAAAGCACTACTTGTGCATAATTTCAAACCGACAATATTATATGCCATCGAAAAATCATTTGGAGAACAATGTGGAATTAAACCTAGTCACTAACAAACCTCAGAATTAATAATCCATATATAACGTTCCTTGAAAACAAATATCAGACCGCTACACCCACTATATGTCTACATAAAACACAGTATTAATCGAGGGATAAGACAAACAAATTTGTTTACGAATGCCTTATATGATGCTGTCAAAATTTACATTAGCAAGGTCATCCTAATATGTGGAAGAAGGCTCAATAACCTCAGATATGTTGACGATATTGTCCTTATTGTAAATAGTCTTAAATAACTGAGCAAGACAAAATAACATCTAAAATCAGCATAAAATTTTCAAGAAAAATAATACTCATGCGTAGTATATGCCTAGATCAGAAAATGAAAACCAATAACCTCAAGAAGTGGATCGTTTTGTTTACTTGGGACCGTCATTCAAGAAACCTGTCCCAACCAAAATTTTGCAATTCAGCAAATGATGCATGAGTGTATTCCAATCAAACAACATATCGTTTCTTGCATCGCCATTTTGATCTCCGGCATAGAGCGAGAATCGTAATCAGAATCATGATAATTATGCGTTCCGGAACATCTTAATGGCGGGAACAAAATGTTATAGTGCTCATGTGCTCATAATTTTCTTTAGATTACACTTATATTACAGGTTAGCTGTTACTTGTAATGTTGATACGTCATCTTTTTTTTGTAGCAAATTTACAATTGCATACAAAATTGATAAAGGTGATTTCGTTACAGTTTCGCAGCAATACAGAACTTATAACCTATGATAAAATTTGGAAGAGAAAATAAAGAAATGGAGAATAACAGAAGAAAAAGACTGACCAGCTGCTTCTCATAAAATTGCTGACTTACCCCCCCTGGACCAAAAAATGTCTGATTTATCTCTGTCTAGGACAATTTTTTTCCGTTTTGCCTCATAGGATATTTTTTTTCTAATTTTGCCCCTCCCTAAGTCAGCAATTTTATGAAAAGCTTTAATGGCTCATGGCAGGTTTTACGGGTCCCGGGCAGCAGCTGCCCCCCCCCCCTCATCGGTACGCCCATGCTGGTCAGTGCTTCCTTTGGAAAGTTGAGCAGGGCATTCAAAAATGTATACAGATGCATATACGTTCTTGAGTCCAGCCATTTCTGAAATACACCCAGCAAACGTGAAACTAAGCGACAGACAAAAAGTTCTGGAGCCCTAAAAATTTCAAGACCAAACACCTGGATAAGAAACGAATATAGAAGCAATAAGGGAATCGAAATTAAACTATGGAGATTATATGAAAAAAATAAGAATAAAAAGGGAGCTAGTACAGTCTTAAGATTGAGGATATCCAGCGGATGTCCCACCCTTCTTCAATGCGATTGACGAAGGTTGTAAATATATCTGCAGTTAAGTGGATCCGATAGGCACAAATGGCAAAATGAACACTGCTTAGGCTGAGGAAGGTATAAACAAATAAAGTTGATGAAGTGAGAAGAATAAGAGAGTATAACATACACACAATTGATCGTGATTCGGCAGGATTCATGTATGGCCGAAGATCTCCCAACTGGAACTGATTTAGCAGTATCAACCTAATTAATACTACAAGATTAGGAGATATGGATGAGCAAAATGAAAATATTAAAGAGGATCTTCAAGATCTGGACTATCAAAAAGTCTACGTAGAAGTCGAAACCAGTGTAGTTACTAATGTTTACCTTTTGTTCGATAAAGGAAACGTTGGCAAACTATTCGAAGTATAATCGAAAACATATTCAGCCCAAGAACGAACAACATCAATTGTTTAATTAGTTAATGCCCGGATGGTTCGGATTACTATCCTAATGACTGCAATATTAAAAATCCAAAATAATTGACGGTACTCTACAGTTATATGGAATAAATTCACATTAGTACATACCTCAATATTTGAAATTTCAGGTACAACATTTAAAAGTTTATTTCTAAATGAAAAAAAAAAACGCTAAAGTAAAAAGTTCTTTGTATGAGGTTTTTTAAATACATGTACCCATAAAGTCAACAATAATACTACAGAAAAATGATCTGACGTACTTCTTCAAAAATAGAATTATTGCGTCTTGAGCTATTGCTTGACATAGTGAACAGCAAGCAGTCAAATATCACTTCAGAACATTTGGGATGAGCTGTATATAAATTAAAGTCATAGCTGTCTTTTATAAGAAGCCCTTCAAAAAAAAACTTCCCTAACTGCAGAGTCAAAACAAAAAAAAAGTGTTGAGCATAAATACTATGAATTGTTAAAAGTTATAAAGAAATATTTGAAAATTACATCTAGTACTTGTCTAGTGAAATAAACCTTGCCAACATTATGACAGTGCAACTATTTTCAAAATTTATGACCAGCTATTTGTTTTGAAATTTCGAGGCTAACCATAATGGTTGGATATAAAGACGTTCTGCACGTAACAAATTTACGAAGAAAATTTGGCAGTACAGCTCAATGCCGAAGGATATTTTTAGTAAGACAGTTAAAAAAACTATCGATGGTATGTTCAGAAAACTTGAAGAATCTCAAAATAACATCTGAAGAAAAGTAACAAAATAATAAAAAAATGTGTATACTAACCGAAAAAACTTGGTCTTGATGTGTTCCTCCTTCTCGTGCCTGGTGAGCGTCACCTGACTCTTGCTGGTAAACTCGCACACTGAACACTTGAACAAACTAGGCCGTTCCTCGGTTACGATACCAGCCACGTCTGCCGAATCCTCCTCATCGAGCGGCGATACCTCGACGTCTTCTTCGACGCTCGACGACGCGACGCCGGCATTCGCTGCAGAAGTACCAGAAGACGAAGAACCACCGGAGAAGGGACGTTTTTTCGTTTTGACTTCCGGCGTTTCGTTACTACCGTGTACCATCTTCCTGTGACGCAGCAGCTTCTGGAAGTGCCTCGAGGCGTACAAACAATTCGAGCACTCGTAAACTCTTACGCGTTGCTGATGGACATCGCGGAGATGATAGAGAAAGACGCGCGGGTTTTGCGTGAAGAAGTCGCAGTCCGAGCACGTGTAGTTGCGTTTCACTTTGCAATCGGGCAAGTCTTTGAGAACGACGGCACCGGCAGCGTCGTCGACGACGTTGTTATCCTCGAAGGCAGCGTCTTGGAGGAGATCGTCGTCGCGACCGTCCTCGGCGCCCGAAGGCGTCGTTTGGATTGAAGCGTCACCGTTCGACGATCTGCGCACTATTGAGCCGTTGCCAGATCGATGTGGTGGCACTGACATACTAACTTAACAACTGACTCTTCTTCCTTGGTGGCCGGCCGGCCGCGCTCGCCTGCTTCGGTGATGGCGGGACGAAGACTGCTTCTGCTGAAACAGAAAGGAAACTGATGACTTTGCTGCTGGTAACGTCGCAGTTCTTGAAGGTTTCGCATGCGTTCTTTTATCGCTGCCCACTATTAATTCTTCGGCTTAGCACAAATTCAATAATGTCACGTTGTTTCAGACAAGAATACCTTTTATTCAAATAAAATGATAAATAAGTGTCCAACTGTTGAACGTTCAAGTTGCATAAATTACACTTTGCCGATTATATTGTTGCATGCAGTTGCCAAGAGTTGCTTAAAAAATGCGGAAATTGTAGTATCGATAAATATTTCTTATAGTCAGTGAAATAGTGTACTATAAAGTACTTTGGAGACACGTGGAATAGTGCTTTTGTTTATTAAAGTTTATGTATTCAAATTTCTTTACGAATTTCTAGCAATGACTGATATATATGATAGCACAACATTTCTAAGGACCATAAATAATAAAGCTGTTTTCGTGTTGAAAGAGTTGCCTTGTATAAGGGCAAAACGAGAAGAAAATCATACGGGCAACTCAGGAAAAATCATATGAACTACCTAGACATAGCTTTTTTTTCAAAAGGAATTTCAGCAATTTCAGCAACTCAATTTTGATTTGAAATAACATTTCTTAAACATCGTATATGAACGCTAGTTCATTTCTGGCGCAGTCATGCGGATTTAGAACGGGAATTTACTAGAAATAACCCGTTGAAACCAGTTAAGTTCCAAAATAGTTTTTGCATATTTTTATTTCCAGTTTATGCCGATCTCCTAGCAATTTTTATCTACACTACAGGAAAATATTGATAGCTATTTAATTAAAAGTTCTTATTTTGATTTAGATATTTAACAATTTGTCTTTAAGTAATAATTTAAACAGCCTCAAATTCCAGTTTTTGATAGGAAACTTTTACAAATAATACCCCAATTTCAGCCTGCAAGCACCTATGACTGAATTCGACGGAGGTAGAAGTGATGCTATAGTTTTCATTTCTTAGAATTATGTGAAACTCTTTTCATTTTCTTTTTGTGTTAATATAGACAAATTATGAAATTACATTTATTGCCTGGATACCACGGGGCATGGATATTCCCAAATTTTGTAGTTTTCAAATTATCTTCTCTTAACTTAATTTTTATGGTCATTTACTCCAACTTTTAAAGCCCTAGACGTTTTCCCAATATAAATTGTTGTACATTCGCTAGGAGATATATAAACTAAGATATATAAACTCAATTTTTGAATGTTTTTTTTGGTGTTTGCTCATGATATAATTGAATTTGGGGTATTTGTTGTTTTAATTTTATTTTTTATTCCTTATAACAGCTTTAAATTCGAGAGAAACACAGAGCAAGTAGAGAATTTTCGTTTCTAACGAATGCTGGAAAACGTACTTAGAAATAATAATAGTACTCTTATATTAATGGCACCGAACTCGAATCAGAGAAACATATTTACATAACTTTATTCCATTTCTTTAAATTAAAAATGCCGAAGCTCAACAAAGATTTTAATCAAACAGAACAACCACATATATTCCCATTTCACACCATTTGAACCACTGTATTTATATGGCTGGAAAAACTCAACATCTTTTTATTAGTAACTGCCTAAAAATTCTTTTCAAAATTACTTTCTCATTTACAATTTCTTATCTTTAAACAGTGCACATTTGTTAGAAAAATTGTCTCATATATCACTTTGCAAGAGACAATGATGCACAATGGGTAGCATAATCTTGAAATAGGGTCGTCCATCAGGTACAACAGGTGTGTTTCAGTAGGTGGTTTAGGTTTGTGGCGGTCAACGAGATGGACAGGTGATATAAAAAAACCTACAGGATTGATGTAGATCTGCGAACCATAAGAGAAATAAAGTACTGGGGAAAGCCAATGATCATAAATGGAGCAAAACATAAAGCTGAGGAGACAGGATGTAACCTCTATCAGACTGTTACTGTAGCTCAAAACAAGCCCTACAAAGAAATAATCTTATATGTATTACGACAAAACGGGCTTAAATCTCCTTGTAATATAAATACTCCCAGCTTAAATTCACAATTAGGAAAAATGTTCGGTAGTACACAACTTTATAAAATTAAAAATTGATAAAGAAGTATTTCGGTATGCTTGTTGATATAAAAGTTTCTTTTATTCCCCACACTGACGAAATAAAATCTAGATGGTCTCCAATTTATAGCGTTTACATTGACCAATAGTCTAGTGACGATTATGATTTGTGTAGTATTAAGCATCTTCCTCTCTCTATCTAGTCGCTCCCTCATTACTGACAATAATAATTTTCTCCAATATGTTCGCCCAGTCCTCTGCTTTTGGAAAAGCTTGTCAGAATAAGAGGCCCGTGTTTTGTTGATGTGATAGTTGGTGACCAACCTCTTGCTCGTTTTTTCCTGGATCATGTCCACCCACACTAAAAGGCGAGAGAAGCAGTATTTTGACAGTGTGTCCTTATATTTTACGGACGGATGCAGAATTTCAATTAAAATAATTAAAACTGTATTTGTCTTGCTTTAAGTAACATTTTCCTAATAACAGTATAATTAGAAAAATGGTTGTAAAATTAAAGAAAATTATACGAAAACAACAATGAAAATTGCTCCTTGGAGTTGAAACGTTTCTATAACAGAGAAAAGAAGGGAGAAGACAATGAACAGACAGGAAAACAAGTATATTCAAGTATATTCTTACTCTCTTCGAGGTGTCATTCCTTTGTACACAAGACAATAATATATTAGTCTGAAGTTGGTAGATAATGTCTTGAAGTGGTTGATCTCACAACGTTTCAATAGCTGTGTATCTGCTATCGTCATCAGGTGAATGATAGGAAATTCAGAGTATCGGTCGTACTTATATTATACTCTTAACCGGTCATGCGTAGCCGGTCATGGTCATTGGGTCTTATCTGGTCCAATGAGCGTCGTCGTACCTGGAGGTTGGTTGCCGGTAATGCGTAGCGGCAGAGGCAGAAGAAGAGCTCTCCAAATATTTTTAATTTGGACGCTGGGCTTGCTAATTATATTTTCGTTCGAGATTATATATGCTGTCTCTATGAATTTTCTTTTGTACATTGCTCTTCCTTGTGCATTGCTCTAGCCTGGTCCCATTTGATATTATGGTCTGCGGTCCATGAGTGATTAGCTAGCCCAGACTTCGTTACCTCTGCCCTTTGAGTAGCTGTGCGGTGTTCCTTAATCCTGGTGTCCAGCGGTCGCTTTGTCTCTCCAATGTAAAGATTGCCACATTCACACGGTACGCTGTATATACAGTTATTTGGTTTTGGTGGTGCGTCGAGCCCCGTTCTTGTTATCATGCTCCTCAATGTGTCGTTGCTTTTGAAGATCATTCTGATTCCATAGCTGTGTGAAATTCTTCTAAGTTTCTCCGACAAGCCTTTAGTATACGGTAATAGTAGAGTTGCTACCGTGGTGACCTCTTCCTGCCTACGTGGTTTGTCCATCTCTTCAAACGCCTTGGTAACGATCGTTTCCGGATATCCATTTGCCAAAAGGTCTTGTCTAAGTTTCACTTGTTCTTCTTTGGGGGCTTCTGGTGTGCTGCAGATATTTTTGGCTCTATGGATTAGTGTTTTGATGATGCCAGTTTTCGTTGCTGATGGGTGGTTGGAATTGTAGCGAAGGTATAATCCTGTATGAGTAACCTTCCTGTGACTGTTGTTTGGATTCCGGTCCTAGTCCTTTGACACTTTACATCAAGGAATGGTAGGCACCCACTCTCTTCCATCTCCATGGTGAATCTAATAGATGGTTAGGATTGGTTCAGGTGCTCCAGAAATGCCTGTAGTTTTGTCTCTCCATGTTGCCAAATAATAAAGGTGTCATCGACATACCTCAACCATAGCTTAGGCTGCTTCTCGAAACTCCTCAGTGCATGTTTTTTGAACCATTCCATGTAGATGTTGGCCATGGTTGGTGATAACGGGAATGTAAATGTGGCAATCTTTACATTGGAGAGACAAAGCGACCGCTGGACACCAGGATTAAGGAACACTGCACAGCTACTCAAAGGGCAGAGGCAACGAAGTCTGGGCTAGCTAATGCACCTGATGACGATAGCAGATACACAGCTATTGAAACGTTGTGAGAGCAACCACTTCAAGACGATGGAACTCCAAGGAAATGTATTATATATTGGTTCTGGAACTTTCATCAGTTGCGCTTCCTACCAGTGAATGTCCTCTCGAACACTTCTTTATGTAGTTGATACATTTCGTTAAATTTGATGTCGGTCTTTACATCTCGTGTCTTCAAAGTATATTCGTAACAATTATTTCGAAATTACTTTTTATCGTTCCACCTGAGTTATATTTGACAAACGAGGGTGTTCCGTCATTATTTGGGGAGGGGGCATTGTCCCCCCGCAAATACTCCTCTGGCAAAGATCATATGGAAGAAAAAACGGCCAATGTGGATGTCGGTCAGGTATGAGTGTTGGGAATTTAGGGCATAAAAATCATATCGAAAAATTTTTATTTGCGCCTATATTTTTATATGGTGGAAATGAATTGTTGGTTATTATCCATAAAAACAAACAAATATCACTAAATTCGAAATGACAGATTATTTTCGTAGGCAGGAAAATCAGATAGATTGAATAGATTAATTGTTATCATTCAATAAATGTCTGAAGGTACACATGAAGAAGATCCACAAAAACAGACCAGTTAGTTTTCCGGTTTGTATGTGAAATTATCTCTAGAAGGCATGAAAGACAATAGAGCTGTCGCCCCTGGAGAAATACTTATAGAGTTATTATATGCGCCGAGAATATGCCATGAAATTATCAAAGATATATTTATCAAGTGTCTTCAAGAAAATGAGAGACCCTTTGAGAGGCGACAGGAACATTTAAGTTCAATATACAAGAAAACAAGAAAGGAAATCTTTGATTAGACATCAATAACAAATACTTCGCTGTTACTAAAAGTCTTTATAGGGAAAACGAAATATCTATATAAAACTAAGACCATCATTTTCAAAGCCCTTTAAACCCACTAAAGCCTTGTTTAAGATATACCCGCATGATGCCTTAGAAAACTGCATATAAAAATGGAAAATGCAGTATCATGGAAGTAATTTATTCTATTTTATAGCGAAACGAATTCCGACATCCAGGAGTTTCAATGAATTGAAAAATCTCGAAAAGTTAGTATCGCAATTTATTGTAATTGGAAATGTACATAAATGTACTGCTGTTGAAACTGCTTAAAACTGGTTCGCCTGAACTTACCTAGATATAATATTTGTGTAATTTTCAATTATACACTAAGAGAGAAAAATTTAAACTTCCCCACATTTATTGGAAAACATCGTACATTCTGAACTGCTTCTTTTAAGCCTAGTGTCGATGTTTACGTAAATGCTATATGAATTGCAAATTTCAAATACAATTCGTTCTTTCAAGGACTGCAATAGATTGCTAGCTAACGAATAACACAAGCATTAGTCAAATTTTCCACTGAAAATCGACCAGAAAATGCTAAATCATTTCTTGCAGAATGCAATCATTTGCGAAGATCGTAATTGCCCTCCCACTATTCGGGCATTCTTGAGTCGATGAGAGGAAATGAGAAATAAACGGTTTACATTTTTTTCCATTCTTCTACGAGGTAATTTATTTATTCTTCACTTAGAACAGTTCAAATAGTACTTGGGTAATGAAAGTCATTGAAGATTTTTACTTAATTATGATTCATTTATTGATTAAAATTTTTAAATGAATTACATTAATTTCTGAGTCATATTAATTCATTCAACATCATTGTCTCAGGTAATGGTTCGAACTTTCAACTACGTACCATGCTTAAGAGATACCTAGTAAATTTTCTCGTTCAATTTTGTAAATGAGCATAATACTAAATGATGAATACACACGTCGAAATATTTCATTTAATATTAAATAAGATGAAATGTTGTGTTTAAAAACACTTAAGTATAACCTTTACGTTGATTTTCAGACTTCAAAAAGAAGAAGGTTCACAATTCTTCTGCGTGCATTGTTACGTACTTTGGATTCGATGAATACAATATTAATATTAAAAATTTACCTATTCTTATTTGTTTACAACTCGTACACTTCAGGAGTCAATTTAACTTTACCATTAATAACTCAAGAATATCCAAACTATGAATAGAACTGCTAGTTCCTTTTTCTCTGAATCATTTATATGAGTCCATCCCGATTCCAGAATGAACGACTCACAGGTTTTATCTGGTTAAAAAACACACCACACGCATAGAGTGTTCGATTCTAGGCCATATTAGAAACTGTACAAACTGACTTTTTGTGCCTCAAAACAGATGTTTGCCAACTGGGTGTATTTTGTGGGACATTTCGAGAACATATAGTTGTTTCGTAATTTAATTATAGAATTGCATTGACATGTTGCAATTTGCAATAAATATAGTTTAATACATTTCATGTTCCTTTTTGAAGTGGCGGCGTGAATTTAAATTGAACTTTGTAATACTGTTTTCCTTTGATTCCTATCGTCTCGTACGGAATGATAGAGATCCAGTCTGTCTAAATGTGGTTCACCTTGATCCCCGGATTCCGGAGAATACCGTAGACAATATCGTTATTCCTCATCTGGCTCAGGTGTAAGCTTTGGCGAGTTGTATTTGTTCTCCGCGGGTAGTATGACCAGATCGTGTCTGGTCTGCAGAATCGTTAACTTTGTTGGTTAGACTCGTTGGAAATGGCCGGGCTAGATCAGTAGCACTTTTTCAAACGAAACACTGACGTTGCACTGTTTAATTGTTTCCTTTGGTACCATTCATCGAGTTCTTACTGGCGACTCAGATGTCACATTTCCGATACCAGGCTGTGACATCTTGGAAGTGGTTCACCCAGTCATACCGTTGTTGTATCTTTGCCTTATCTTGTCCAGGATCTTATTCATACCTAGACGACTTCCTATAATTTCATTATGTACTTCTGTCAGTAAGGCGTATACATTTTCCTTGAAACTACTAATTTCATTACGATCAGTGATCGTACATATTGGATGCCCATCGAGGCAGACAAAAAGTCCCCCGTCGTCGTATAATCTTCATTAACCTCAACTCGAATTTATTGGATGGAAATATTCTCTCGTTGTTTCATCTTCTCTATAACACATTCGCAATTTTCTCATCCACCAGGTTAAGTTGTCCCTCAGCCTTCATTATTGCTAATTGGCAGTACCAATTTCTGGCTTGGAAAATTCGCCGTTGTAGAATTCGCCATCTTGAAGTTGGAAAAGGATGGCACCCAAACCAGTGTTAGTAGCGTTTGTGTCTAGGACAAACTTGTCCTAATTCGTAGAAAAACCTACACCTGGACTTAGATATAATGTTACTTTCAGTCTTCGGTATGATGTTTCGGATTAATTGCCGAGAAATATCTTTTACGGTCGTCTACCAATGTAAAGGTGCGGCAATGATAGCAATTTCCTTAACAAACCGTCTCTAGTGGGAACAAAGACCCAAAATGCTTCGATGTTCATGCTTAATTCTAGGGACTGGTCAGTCATGAATGGCTTCTATCTTGTCTTCAGTAGCCCGAATTCTTGACTCGGATACGATATGATTCAAAAAATTCTACTTCTTCCGAAACACTGAACACTTCTTGGGGTTAAACCTCAAGTTGGCATTCTGGATTTTAGAGAATACTTTGAGGTTCTTTAGATAGTCATCAAGACCAGAAAGTCATGTCTTTCATGTCAGCTAAGTTAATATTTCATTACTCCTCAAACATAGGGGAAGCATTACGTAGCCCAAACGGCATGACGGTGAACTAGAGCAACCCTTTGTTGGTGAAAAATTCTGTTTTCTACCTGTTGTTTTCATGACGTTCATCATGCCAGTATCCACTCTTCAAGCCTAGGTTGGAGAAACAACGGAATCCTGCTAGTGTGGTAAGAGTGTCATCAATTCGGGAAACTGGGTAATTTTCCTATTTAGTTATTTAGTTCAACTTCTTATAAATCTACGCAAACAGGTTGATTCCATATTTTTTATTTAATAAAACGACGGGGGCAGACCATGAACTGATGAATGTAACAAAATTATTGTATCTATGTGGCGGTACTTCCTCACAGCCGTAAGTGTTAAATCGCAAGACCGTGGCGCCCAATTCTGGTCACCAAATTGGAAAATGACACGATCAGAAGCAAACTCGTGCAAGACAGTTAATGTTTTATGACCGATATGACATGTAGCACCGTCCTGCTGAAACCATACGTTATCAAGCGATATATGCATAACATTCCTTATCGCTAAGGGAATAAAGTCCAGTAAATACTCCAGGCTATAATGTACACAAAACAGTGACATGTTTTGGATGCTTTGATTTATGATGAATCTGTTGTGCATTTTGTAAGCCTTATATGTGACAATTTTGCCGATTAACGAAGCCATGAGGTGAAAATGCGTCTCATCAATGAAAATGATTTTCTTCGTAAAATCAGCATTCATCTCTTTTGCAACAGTTGTTAAGTCAATTAGACTTTGTAAGCGTGTAGATGTAAATCTTTAGCAAGAATACGCTAGAGTGGCTGTTGTAATGTTCAATTCTTGTGAACGTAAACGAATCCACATATCTGAACTCTCGGGAATTGTCGTAACTTATTGTTGTGAACGACATCTACTTTCTCGTGTCGTGTGTTGGATATCACTAGCTGAATCAGTACTTTACAATTTTCGATTGTAGTAGTTGAATTTAAACATTATGTCGACCAATTAATGGATGCACTTTACAAATAGTGGCAATTAAACTTTCAGAATTTTGATAATAAGATTTAATAATCGGGACGCGTGGTTCTAGCGTGTAATGCTTAATGTTTACTAACTGCCATCTGTTAACTTTTGATCTGTCACGTTATAATCAAGTGTCATTATGATTGTCAAATCTGTCGGCTAGTACCTCGTAAACTTACTCCCAGTGTGATAAAGACTATACAGTGTGGAGCAGTCAAATGGAATAAATTCGATAACGAACGAAGGAAGGCTTGCAAGGAAAAACCCTCGGACACCTCGATTTGTTTTTTTAAATACGCATTTCTTAAATAAAATAAAAAGATTATAAAGGGTGTGTCATGTGACAGTGCCCAATACCAACTTTCTTGTTTTAAATGCAAGCCCCTGTATATTATTTATTATAGGGATTCTCCAGAAAATTGTAGATGTAATTCATGTACCATGTCCTACACCTATCTTCAACTGTTTTATTTCACAAATTCGCTACATTACAGTAGAAACCTAATAATTAATACTGATTATTTCTTAATAATATAAAAAAACCATTAATGTCAATGTAGAAAATGTTCAAAATACTCGCTGCCAACGTCTTGCCAACCTGCTAATCTGGTATAGAAATGTCTTCTAACGTTACTCAACATCTCAGGCGTGACTGATCTAATCGCAAGCTTCATTCGTCTTTTTAGGCCACCTAAGTTGAGGGATTTAGTTCTGTATACAGTACTATTGACATATCCCCACAAAAGTAGTCCAATGGCGCTAAATCAGGAGATCGTACTGGCCATTCTTTCGATCCGCGCCTTCCAATCCACCATTTGGTTCAGCTACTGCCGGACATTGATTTCATAATGGGGCGGTGCTCCATCTTGCTGAAACCATATTTATTAGCAGGAAATTATGGGTTTACTGGATCAGGATATAAGTTTATCAAAGTTGGCACGACATTATATTGGAGCAATTCCAAATATTTATATCCATTCAAGTTGTCATCAATGAAAAAGCGACCTACGATAGATTTCCAATAATTCCTGTACAAACATTAACTTTTTCAGGACATTGCGTATGTTTCTCTGTCATCCAGTGCAGAATCTCATTAGGCCAATAGCGGCAATTTTGAGGATTAACACGACCGTGAAGTGTAAATGTTCTCTCATCAGAAAACAAAACATCTCCTAATTGGATCACATTGTTATCTAAACTTACCATTATTTGTTGGCATTTAACTTTCCTTTAATATTCGAAAAATTGATGTGTGGCTAACGTTGAACAGTGGGGTTGCTTTTCGACCAGAATTATGTGGGTTTTCTTGAAACTCAAGCATAATATCCAATTTCGTATTATTACTTAGAGCAGCTACGTTTTTTATGTCTTACATGACCAAGGTGACGAAACTGCTTTTTTCGTGAAATATGCGAGAAACTTCCATTTGTGTCCGTGTGTTATCTCCATAACCAATCATTTGTGGAATGGTTATTTTTCTGATATTATTTCATACAGTTAACGAAATTCACACGACAAGAGCACTGGCACTGATCACCAATGCCATGCAGGCAGACAACAAGATGCTAAACCTATGAGTTTTGACGAAAATAAACAAAACTTTTTTTTTTTCAAATCAGTATAAAGGAACGCAGGAATGGTTTTTCTTACTATCTCAATAACAAGAGCTAAATGGGAATTAAGTATTGAGTGTAATGTAGCGAATTTGTGAAATAAAATTATTTTCTTTTTTTAATGTTAATTTTTGTAATAAATCTGAAAACACTTAATATTTCCTTAACATGAAGATAGGAGTAGGACATTGTACATGAATTATGTCTAAAACTAATCGAAAAATAAATAATATACAGGGGCTTGCGTTTAAAATAAGATAATTAGTATTGGCCACTGTCACATGGCACACCCTAAATATTTTTTTGTTGAAAAAAAAAATTAAAAATACAAATTGACGTGTCCAAGCGTTTTTCCCTACAAGTCCTCTTTTCTCCGTTATCGAATTTATTCCATTTGGCTGTTCAACACTGTACAGTAGGTGTGTGCATTGAACAAAATTTTTCATTAAAGTTTCAAACTAATTTCAAATATATAGGTATACAATAATTTCCATTCGTTTGAATTTTTCCTGTATGAGTCTACTATAAATCTTTACAAACTGTAGTATTTACATCATGACGTAACGTAATTTTCTTTCATTCTAGTATCGTCCTTTTTAATTGAATACTTGAACAAACCCAAACTATAAAGCAGTTCGTTTTTGCTCTGTTGCATTCAACATTAAATGCATTTCAGCCATTCAACCGTCACTAAGTAACCGTCAATAGTGGAACGTCATCATCGTCAGAAGCGCTAATGCTGTACGCCCGTGAATAACACAAAACACAGCTCGTCTAAGCAAAGAGAATCTTCCATCGAGGCACGTGGGTGCGGCCTCGTCCCAATTAACTTTTCAAGCTTCCTTCGTTTAAAAGAGCGTTCGATGATGTCGATTGGACTTGTTTATTCGATTTTATTATCTGTTTTGTCATTGAAGAAGTCATACACTATTTATTTCGCTCGAATTGTAATCTAATCGATTTCTTTTTATTAATCTATTATTCTTTTAGCGAAGAAATTGATGCCAATGTGGTCCAAGGTGAGGCCTTTATTGCTTGACGAGGAATGAAAAAAGACGCACAAAGTTCTTTCGAGGTTCTAACAAAAGATAACGATGCGTGAATTGTTGTGGGAAGACGAAGGATTTTTGTCTTCGCAATGTTTGAAAACGGTTGTAAAATATGATGGCGAAAGATAATTGAATTATTCCAAAAGATAAACCTACTGAAAGAAATACAATAAATAATTTCAAACAGCCATAGCGTTTAATCAAACTATGAGAAACTCACATTTATTTTCATTTTTATCTTATTTTCCCAGTCCTTCAAGCTCAATTATTTCCACATAACAATTTAAGGTTCTTGTATTTTTATCAAGATCTTAACTTCAAGTTCCCACACCATTTCAGTTCTTCAAATGCAGAATCTGAGTCTCTAAACATTTAATTTAAGAAAAGGTATTTCTACTGAATTCTTCAGGCAGGCTATAGTACTGGCAGATGGCTAAGGAGCTGAAGTCCCCCCCCCCCAAATCATCCGAGCGGTATGCTTTTTTAGTGTTTATTGGGCTAAAATCAACCTTCAGTGAGGACAAACCCTTCAAACGAGATCAAGCTCCCCCAGTGATAAGCCTGGATCCGCCCCTGGCTTACATACAGCATGAAACTATTGTTTCATTCTGTATGTAAGCATGAAATCATAGTGTCAACATCATACAGCATGAAACAATAGTTTCATGCTGTATGATGTGCACACTATTATTACGAAATAGTGCTCAGTCATTGTATGGGTGGACTCTGCCACAAGTTCCTACAACTTTATAGTAAAGCTCCAAAAGAGTAGAGATAACAGCATTATTTAAGATCGAACAACATCATTCTATATGTGGTCAACGATAAAGAGAGTGATGCAAATAGCCATTTAGAGGCATAGTGTGATTCAAGAAATAGTTGAGATTGATAAGACAGAACAAATGACAAAAGGAAGATAACTAGTCAACTTAGCTACACCCAAAACACAACTGTGTTAAGCTTTAAGTGGTATTTATATTTCTGCCGTGTCGCACAGTTGAAATAGTAACCTGGTCTCAAAAATCTGGTAATGAAATCTTTAGAGCAATAATGACCCAGCAAAAGTTCCACTTTTTAGTTGTAACTTTGATGATAAATCCATCAAACAACTACGATGTGCGCTTGATAAAGAAGTTGAGAGCGTTGTATGTGATAACGAGTTATTTTACATTGTTATTTTACTACATTCGAATGTATGAACATACTTTCACAAACGAGCATTAAATCCTACGTTCCAACATGTCCTTCAAGCATGACCTCAGTCAGGATTATGATCAATTAATAGTCAATTTCCGGCGATATGTTCTCGAATTCTCTTTAGAGCTTCGAGAGGCTGATGTTTGTTCCCATAGACTCGTGACTTCAAGGAACCCCATAGAAAATATCTGGGACGGCTAAATCGAGCGATCTTGTAGTCCAGTACAAATTACCAAAACGAGAGATTAGGCAGAATTGCGGTTGTGGCCCTTGTCGTATGCGCCGTAGGGCCATCCTGTTGGAACTATATGTTCTCTAACTGAGGAAGGACAAAGTTATTGTAGCCCTCGCCGTTCACAGTAATCGTTTGGCCAACGGCGTTTTGGACAAATAAGCAACGATGACGCCCGAGCATAAACAGTATACCATGCAGTAACTTTGAGAATGTGTTAAAGATCTTCCTGGGTTATACGCAGATTTTCGGTGCCCCAAAAGCTATAATTCTGCTTATTCACATATCCATAGAGATGGAACCTCGTCGCGCATGATTTTCGATGAAAACAGTTGATCCATTGTTTGCATTTGGTAAGGTCTTTCACCAAAATTCTCTGTAAGCATCGCCGATTGATGTCCAATTTCGTGGCATGTCGTCTGGTCGTTTCTCCGAAGTTCTCTGCAATATCTTCAGCTACAGCCAAGATATTCTCAGCAGAACAGTTGCTCATGCAGCATCTCGTACTGAGGCGAATTAATTATACCGCGTTCTTGAAGTGTATAGTGGTTCATGTCTTGTTGACGTGTATTTTGAATCTGTATACTTCAATAATGTCAATACAGATATAACTTTTGCCGCCATTTGCAAAAATTACCTAGTATTTCTTAAGTAAGAGTAAACCGAGTAAATATGGGACGAAAATGCGCTAAATTATGCTAAGCCCTCTTACGTGTTAAATACTATTTCCTCTGTTGACGAAGTCTTATGAAAGAATAACAAAAATGCCAGAAAAATTGTCCAAACTAGACACAATACTAATCGTAATGTAACCCAGTGATGCATGACAAAAATTAAAATGGAATTTTCTGCTAGTTTCTTCATTAATAATTCTGGTTTCTGCCATTCTATCAATAATAAAACGAATAAGTCAACTTTAACGAGATTTTTGAAAATCATCAGTTTTTTTTAATCTGTGCCTTTTAATTAAAACGCGAGAGGGCGCATTAGAATACATAAAAAAATAATGACCTATAACATGTTAAAAGTAGCTATGAGTTAACATCCAGATGGCTAATATATATTATTTTGCTAAAATAGGTAAGCGTAAAGACAAAGTTCTCTTCGTTGGGTACCGATGGTGTATAAAGTTATTGAAAGCTGCGAAAATGGTGCTAGGTAATGATAATAATTTTTTGTTAAAACTTTAATTTTGGAATGATAGCGGGTGAGTCGATAAAAAGGTTTCAGAAAAAAATCAATTAACAGATAGATAGATAAGTTTAAAAGTAGGAGAGATCCAAGAAATATAGTCCACTGACGAAAAATTGTCATTATAAACATAAAAGAACATGACGCCTCACTAAACCGTTTGTTTAGTGAAGGGGACAAGTTCAGTAAATGCGTGACAGTGTCTGCGTGAATGTCAGTAAATTATAAGGTTAATTTGATTGTTATTGAGAAAGGAGTCACGTTGAACTTAGAGAATTATTGGGGTTCCCATTTTTACATCGCGTACAAGAAATTGTTAACCATTTATTTTACTCACTCTGTATCCTTTAGTTTTCAATAGAACAAATTTTTCGTCATTAGCTAGCACCACTTCTCTAGCCATCAATAATTCCAATCAACAACGGTCCCACGAAGCGAAATTTGTGAAGTTAGCCGTCAATATGTTAAAATATACCTACTTTTAACTTATAATTGGTCAATTATTTTTTTACGCAATTCGCGACCTATAGTTTTACTCAGAGTGTCCCAAGAAAGTATCAGCATGTTTTAAAGTTTGTCAACGTTTAAACATGTCTGCACTCTGACCCTATCAATTATCTCTTAAGTAAGCGGTCCATGAATAAAAAAGTTATAACATGAAAATACTTTTTGGACAATCCTACATATTATTTAGATCCCCTCCACTACTGGGGCAAACCTCCAAAAGTTTATCATTATCACACATCACATTTATCTCGGTAATAACCACCTTCAATAGGGTAAAAGACATTTGACCCTACTGTATCTTTTATCTTAGAATGCCGTTTCTTAGATAACCATCACGAATTCTCTCTACAAGAAAAGAACTCAAGCACAACAAGAAATCCTTGGGATTTGGTCTCAGCGGTACGCGGCAATCGATAAGTCGGTGGGCGAAAGAACATCCAGCCAAAAAGCACGGTCCAAATATATCCCAACGATGTCATCACGATTGCGATTCTTTCTTTTAGTCGACTAGAAAAATCCATCGGAAAATGATTTAATTCTTGTCTAACTTTCAATGTTAACTGAATAAAACTCAGATTATTTGAAAATATAAAAAGTGGCTTAGTATTTTTGTAGCAATAAGTTTTTTATTTTATGAAAAAATTTTATAATACATTACATTCGGAAAACGAAAAAAGTACAGAAGTTTTGAAATTCTTCACATTTGGTCTAATTCTACTTTCGAAATAATTGTCGTGGAGGTCTTTTGCTATTGTGCCTGTTCATTGAAGTTTTTTTCTCTGCACTAATTTTGTCACGTATAAGTACTTAAAACTTGCAATAGAGACAAAAAGTATTCCGTACAAATGTTGTAAGAAATTTCTACTTTGATGCTGTGGAGATCAAAATTTAGTATTGCAGCCAGATCATTGGACGAAATATCATCCACGACAACGACAATGATAATTTCTCGACATCAGTTCTGATATTAATTTTGTTCCTTTCGAAGAAGTCACACTTGTTTATATGGTGTGGAATGGACAAATGGAATTAATTCATTATTTCAGATATTGTACAGGATAGGCTAATAAGAATGGCCGCTATCCATATCTCAGGACTGATTTGTAGTACAGCTTCGGAAAAAAAATTCGAACTAAAGTGGCAACGACAAAAACCTGGAAGTTATTTAGAGTTTTACGAAGACCGCTAGAGAATTTGTCTAATTAAAGTATTCCAAAAACTAGAAAACCATAATTTTAGAAACATTGCGCATACTTTTTATTCGAAGTATTTGGTCCTATCTTGTCAAGAAAGCGCTAGGGAGGAGTGAGAAACTTATTACAAACAAACAATAGTCATTCTGGTTTGGCTTAACTGAGATTATTAAACTTTTTGAAATTGGCTTTTCTCCATTTATCTATAAGCTTTATATTACAACAATTGTAATAAATAACCAAAACACTAGAGAGCGCTATCCATTTTTTTAGAAACCACGTTATTTTCTTGAAAATATTAAATACAAACATGTAGTTTGGAGAACGGTACAAGAAAGAAAAATAAATTATGAACAATCCAGTTAAAACCGAATATCGTTTTCGTTTTCTAATCTAATTATTTTTCGACTGCTCCGGTTTCTCCCTATATAACTGAATAAGGTTGCTTGCGTTAGGACGTACTTTTTATGGCCCATTGATAGTAAGTTAAATTTCTCCAGTATTACTATGACCGCCACCATCAGGTGGCGATAACAATATTCAAATGATAAATTTCATAACAAAAAAATCTATAATTCTCTATTCATCCTTGTACAATATGGGTGTTCCTTAAGCCTGAGATGTTTGTGAAAACGCTAATTGATAAATTTTCAAACCAAATGTTAGCAATTGAATGAATTGGTCATAAAAAAAAGATTGATTGCGTAAAATCAAGTGATAATACTGGTCATTCTATCGATCGTCAGTTCCGTATCCACCGATTTGGAACTAATATTTTAGAAGTACTCGAGGACATTAAGAGTTGGTAATGTGGCCGTGCTGTTGAAGGTTTGCTAGATCAGGATATAGATCTGCCAAAGTTGTCAAGATATTATTTTGGAGTAGTGCTAAACAATTATCACAATTCAAATTTCTTACAATGTAAAAAGAGACTAATGATATGGTTTCTAACAATCCCTGACCAAAGATTAATATTTTCGGGGTATCGCGTTTGTTTTTCTCGCATACATTAATTGTTTCTTGTTCATCAGTAGCGGCAAATTGGCGATTAGCATGAGCAAGAAGTGCAAAAGTGCACTAGATCGAAAACATAAATTGCCCTAATTTGATAAACTTTCCATCATGTGCTCTCAAAAATCCTTTATGCTATTTAAAATTAACTACTATGAGCTTCAGAGTTGGTGTTTTTTAATACTAGAAGAACCGATGATGGCTAACTAACTTAGATGTTAACTAAATCATGTTACTTTTCAGTATTCTCAATCGTATTCACCTTGGTGAATCTTATAAATGAAGAGTTTTACATGTACCTCTTTCAAAGTTGAATTCACGGAACCAGCGTTTCACTACATCGTATAATAGATCAATCAATAGACCAAAAATTAACTGATAATGTGTAAAAAATACTATCAGGATACCGACTGTGCCGTCACATTGATAAAGATTCCTAACGATATTTTGCTATGTTTTCCACTCGCAACTATGATTTTTTACTTTGTTATAAACAATTGAAGCAAGAAAATTACGTTTTTTTTCTTAGCATGTTTATAAAATCAAAAATAATAAACTAATCTCAATGGTGTCAACAGGTCAATTTTAAAGCATGAAAATACCAATGAAATGAGCCCAGGCTCGATCAGATTGGATCATTAGTAACAGGGAAAAACAAAAAATACTGAAAAATATAGGATTTTTTTTTAAAATCGTATCTTCGTCACTTTAGAAGCTGTAGAACTGGGCTTGTAGGAACTGATAGTAATTTACATCTATTTTATGTATGCCAAAACCAGGCGCTACCGGTTTATTAGTTTTTGAACAATTGTGATA
Source organism: Octodonta nipae (assembly GCA_034190945.1). Classification (NCBI taxonomy): domain Eukaryota; kingdom Metazoa; phylum Arthropoda; class Insecta; order Coleoptera; family Chrysomelidae; genus Octodonta; species Octodonta nipae. Next base: position 27,510,459 of record CM067223.1, read on the forward strand.
TAAAGTTACTATTCACTATTTCAATTTTGAAAAAAGTTGTTGAAAGTAGAGGTGTCATTCTACAAAGCCCCTATTCGCATTTTTCACTAAATGTCTGTAAAATATCTGAAAAATATTAGAAAATGACAAAAAATGGGCGAGCGTATGAATGTATCCAAGGAGTGGGGAAACACGGTTGTTGAGGGGAAGCGTATAGTAAAATATATAGTAGAGGCACATACATAGATCGTTTTAATATTTAAAATCCTCACAAGTAAGAATTTTTTTAATGACCGCTCTCTTTCGATGTTCCGTAAACCCAAAATCCACAAATTAAAGCAAAAACGTTTTCGAGAAACCATTTAAATATAAATATGATAATAAACAAACAGTTGTCATTTGTTATAATAAAATCGAACAAATCACTCTGTATAGGAGTTTTTTTAACGATTAAATTCTTTCACCAGCTGTCAGAGTCACAGTAACTATCGATAATAATTATTGTTAGGAGTTCCCCTCAACAACCTTGTTCCCCCCACACATTCATATGCTCACCCAATTTTGGTCATTTTTCGTATATTTCACAGACATTTAATGAAAAATGAAAATAGAGGCGTTGTAGAATGATACCTCTCCTTTCAACATCTCTATTCTGAATTGATATTTGACGATCCATGTCGCATGGAGACACACTGCAAGAATAGTGGACTAAAAACTTCAGATAGCAATTATTCAAAAACTAATACACCGATAGCGCCTGGTTTAGTCACACATAAGGTAAATATTAATTACTATCAATTCCCACAAGCCCAGTTCTACAACTTCGATAGTGATGGAGTTATAATAATATAAAGAAAACCGCTAAATTTTCCAGTATTTTTTGTTTTTCTCTGTTACTAAAGATCTTATCGGATCGATCCTGGGCTCATTTCATTGGTATTTCCATGCTTTACAATTCACCTGTTGACACCATTGAGATTAGTTTATTTTTCATTTTATAAACATGCAACGAAAAAAAAAAACGCAATTTTCTTCTTTCAGTTGTTTATAAAAAAGTAAAAAACCATAGTTGGGAGTGGAAAAGGTATCAAAATATCACTACAAATCATTCTTAATGTGATGGCACAGACAGTATCCTGATAGTATTTTTTGAACGAAAAAATCTCTATTGATTGGTCTATAATACAGAAAACTCAGTTACTGCACATGTCTTGATTCATGCCAATCGGTGTCATGCTTTTCTTCTGTAAATATCTTGTTGAAGTCTTTGATCGGCTGAATCAATTTTTAAGAAAGTACCCTAACTATACATTGGAGGTGCAGCAATAATATTTAATATAGATAGCTGACACTGTTAAAACTGTCAAAAATTTAAATCTAGCGTCATAGCTTAGAGATGAAGCCTTGTACAAAGACATATATATGTCTAATTGTCTAATATTGATAATTCGATTTGTCTCTCTCTAGCTAGCTAGTATATGTCAAAGTGGCGGTTGTTTATTAATATTTATAATGTATTTGCAAGGATTGTTTAATCTTTTTTTTTATTTATGGAACGATTTTTCTGCCATATTGGCGAATGACAAATAAAATTTATAAATTCTTAATATTGCTATCCTTAATAATAGTGGAAAAAATCTGGTTTTAATGTATGTATTAGAGTAAATGAAGAAAATATAGGATTTGTTGAAATAACGTAAGTTTGCCACCCGCTGCCTCTTAGACTATTAGAAACATAGTTGAAAAACTTTTGCGAATTTATATGCTAAGTAACCATGAAGATACGACATATCAATGAATACATGCAGTGTATACAAAAACGTTCTATCAGTTGGTTGCCAAACGAAGACATTGAAATCTGGCATAACAGCATAACGAATACATAAGCGAAAGAATAAATAGAATAAAGTAAAAGCAAATTGTGATTAAAAATTAAAAACCATACTTTCTACTCAAGCAAATATATAACTACCAATGTAAAACGATATATAAACAGTGAACTCTATAAGACCCAGATATTTAATTTGACTGTTACATACCCTTTGTAATGACGTCACAAAATTTTCCCCGTTCAGTTGGTCCGTTCTTTGGTAAATCTGTAAAGTAAAGAAAAATTTGGTTAGAAAACCTGACAAATTGCTTAAATCAAACATATATTTTCAAAGTGACTCATTTCAATTTTAAAATCTTTCCTACGTGGTCCAGAATCCTTATGGGAAATGACTTTCAGCTATTTTTTTTTCAAATTCAAGTATGTGATAGTTCTTGAAGAGTTGATCAAAAGTGCTCCGGGGCACAAAGCTCCAGAGCCAATAGTTTAGGATCTACAGCACTCGAAATTTGACGTGGTCCAGAATCCTTATGGGGAGATGGCTTCAACTTTAGAGGGCTGAAGATCTTAAACTATTGGCTCTGGAGCTTTGTGCCCATGAGCACTTTTGATCTATTCTTCAAGAGCTATCACATACTTGAATTTGAAAAAAAATAGCCAAAAGCCATTTCGCATAAGGATTCAGGGCCCCGATTCTTCAAACCATTCGACGACTCTACCACTGGACTTGGGACGTATGTCGTATGAAATCTGACATAAATGAAGTTTAATATATGAATTAAACTTTATTTACCTCAATTTTTCATGCGACTTACGTCGAAAGTCGTATAGTAGAGCTGTCGAATGGTTCGAGAATCGGGCCCCAGGACCACGTCAAATTTAGAGGGCTGTAGATCCTAAACTATTGGCTCTGGAGCTTTGTACCCATGATCACTTTTGATCTACCCTTCAAGAGCTATCACATATTTTAATTTGAAAAAAATTGGCCAAAAGCCATTTCCCATAAGGATTCTGCGGGGTCCTTTGTTTTTAAAGTATGATTTTGTCTGATATGTACGTTTTGAAGTCTTTAATTGACAATAGGTGGTAGCACTTTCATTATCCCAACTCAAATTGTGTATTATTTATGAACGGCTTAGTCTCAGTAGTTACTGTTTACTTGACTCTCACAGCCGTAACAACCGACTCCCTAGTCTTCTTGTAGCATATTTTGTTATGCTTAAAGAGAGTTACGATAGTGTAAAAATGATACTGGAAAAGTTAAAATAAAGAATATCATTGGTCAGTAATAGGCGATTTCAAAATTGATAGGAATGCAAGACTATATATACCAAATATCTTTGCCACCTTTGCCTATGGGATAGCAAAATAAACTCATAACATTAACAACGCAGTATACTGCCTGTTCGACACGAATTTCAGATAGAAAAACATAATGTGAAAGCGGAACTAATTGATGCTGCCATTACATATAAAATTACGAAGCAACGTGTGAGAGCTCTGGATATTTAATAGAATTCTTTTCGAAATTATCTTAATCTAAAGTTAAAGCGGGTATTCTCGCCACAAATAAATCAAATAAAGAGTCGTGATGATTTCACAAAAATCCGTAATGCTCATGAAAAACAAGCCAAGGAGTAGTGAATGGTCAACAGAGCTGACAATTATTCATAATTGATTGAAACTATGCTTGAAAGTTTTTAAATAATGGGCTGCAAAATGTCCCATAAACTTCATAAGCTGCATGCTCACCTGGACCAATTTAAAAATAGTATGGGTGCCTGCTCAGAGGAGCAAGGAGAATGTTTTCATGAAGATGTGATGGACTTTGACCGACGTAAACAAGGGCAGTACAACAAGAATATGATGGGAGATTACATTTGGAGAATAATACGAGAAAGCCCATACAAACATAAGAGATCCACTAAAAATGTTCATTTTTGAACTTGATTTTTTTTTCTATTTGTATGCAATTATTCATAATTCTTGAATAAAAAAGACTTTTATGTTCAGCAACTCTTCTAATCGTAATTTTAAATAAAGTTGCAGAGAAAATATAAAAATTAGAATTTTTTTTAATACGAAAAATTGCTCTAGTTTCTAAAAAAGCCCACTTTGATCAGAAAAAATATTTTTTCTTTATTTGTAACGTAGGAAAAAGCAAAATTTCACATATAGGACCGAAAGATCATGTTGACTGGTGCAATCATTCCCATAATGTAAAAAATATCCCTCAATTATTTACAGCAAATGGGGAAATTCCGAAAAGAATAACCTACTACTGCAAATCATCTCCTGCTCCATTTTCTATCGTTAGCAACAAATCAATTCTTTCTACTGCTTCGTGCCGCATCCACGTTCCACGATCTCTCATCATCTCGACGGTTTGAATTACGGCAAACAGCCGCGAACGGCATCAGATTCGAGCGTAGCGTATACGGCCAGCCAACGACGAACATCAGCAATTGTATGTTAATTCCACCGATTGACTCTTGGCCCCTGGCCATTTCCTTGACCCTTTTTTTTCCTGTTCTAATTGTCGACGTGTGTGTGTACAAGAATGGAAGATAAACGTCTTACTTCTCGAACGGCGACTAAAACTTGATAACGTCGAATCGGTTTCCGTGTTTACGATGGAAAACAAAAAGTTTGGTTACGGAGTTAAATTGGATAACTTATCGGTAAATTTTATTGGTCTTTTTATCATGGAGAATTCGTTGTTTGTGTTGTTGGAAGGCATTTTCTCTTTTTGTTAGTTTTCCTTGCTAGCCCACATTACTTTTTATATTATCATTTGCAAGGCAGTAGCCAGAAATTTATTGGGGGGGGGGAGTGGATAATTTTTGGAAAAGTATAAAAAATGTATATAATTTATTCTTATGAAAACAAATGTTAAAATACTTAAAATTGAACATTTAAATCTAAAACCTTAAAATGGGGGGGATTCAACCCCCACTATCTAGGCCTTGATTGCTTGTTTAACTAGTATGGTTTTCATTAAAATTTTCGAGTTTAGTAGTACATAAGACGCTCAAATTGTTTTAAACAGTTAATGAAAATTGTTTTGCCTGTTCATTGGGGTTTTCTCTCCTCAAAATTTTTTATAAGTATTTAAAATCATATTTGGAGAACAAAATGTAGTAAAGCAATTTCGTAAAATTGCCCGAATTACTGGCTGTCCGTACAGAATAACTGTTATTCTGAGAGAAAGAGATGTCTTAAAATGTATATAAATAGTGTATTGTTATACCTATCGTTTTGTTGAGTCTTTCGAGTTTTTTTTTTAATTTTCGCTCTGATGTGGATTAGGTTGTTTGTCAAAAAATTTTACTGTCAAATTTCACATCGGAGCGAAAATTTTTTGAAAAAAAAACCCTCGGAATACTCAACAAAACGATTGACAACGACTCCAGAGTCGGAGTTGAAATGTCTCCAAACAAATAAGTATAACACAATATACAATACACTATTTATGTACAGGAATACTGGTTGATCATTTTAAGGCATCTCTTTCTCTCAAAATAATTGTGAGGACGAATTTCTGTACGGGCAACCAGTTTTCCGGTCAATTTTACGAAATTGACTTACTACACTTTGTTCTCCAAATACGATTTTAAATACTTATCTGTTGCAGGAAAAAAAAATGAGGAGAGAAAACCCCAATGAACAGGCAAAATAATTCAAGACCTCCTCAACAATATTTTGGAAATTAGTTTATGAAAATGTGGTATTTTTTATTTTTCTACACAAGATGTTTTAACTCTCTCTTCGAGGTGTCATTCCTTTGAACGCAAGACAATATATATTATATATAAATATAATATATATTGTTTCTGGTTAGGAAACCTTCATCAGTTGCGCTTCCCACAATTGAATGTCCTCTCAAACACTTCTTTATGCATTTGATGCATTTCGTTAAATTTGAAGACGCGAGATGTAAGACCGACATCTAGGATTTTCGAGAGAATCAGCACACAGAGATTCCGAATCTGGAGCCGTTCCGTGTAATTGCTGTTCTCCCTTAACTCCTAGGACAGAATGTCACGATAAAATTTTCAGGTTACTTCACCTGTCAGAGATATTGAATAACTCTCTTCGAGGTGTCATTCCTTTGTACGCAAGACAATATATATTATATATAATTATATTTATTTATATGACGAAAACAAATATATTTTTTCCATATTTTTAAAATAAATTAATTAAAAGATATTAACAAAAATATAAAAAAATTACCCATCCCCCCCCTTATCTCCCATCCATAAGCTGTAAAATTTTGAAATAAAATACAGGTATAGCGCCTCATCTGAACTTTACTGAAAAAATAAGGAGAAACCCCTAATATTCATTTTGGGGGGCAAATTATAGAATTAAATGGAAAATAAAAAATTATAATTGTTTCTAACGGATCTAGTAATATATCAAATAAAAGGGCTTATTATGACGAATACTAATATATATTTTTTATTTTTTTAAATAAATATTTTAAAATATATTAAAAAAAAATAAATTACCCATTCCCCCCTTTTATTCCCCAAACTATAAGATCTAAACTTTTTTGTTTACAGGAAAAATCCCTAATATTAATATTGGGGGCCAAATTATAGAATTAAACGGAAAATAAAAAAATATTTTTAACGCATCATGCAATACATCAAATGAAAGGGTTTATTATGAGGAATACAAATATATATTTTTCATATTCTTAAAATTAATTGTTTACAATATATTAACATAAAGATATAAAAAATTCTCATTTATCGCTTTATTTCCGAAACCATACTACCTAAAATTTTGAAAATAATTAGGGGTACTGGGGCTCACTTGAAATTTTTAAGAAAAATTATTAGAAAAATAAAAATTCAATTTTCAAAAAAGGCATTATGTGAATTACAAATATATCATATTTTTTAATTATTGGTTTAAAAGATATTAACAAATATATTAAACATAGACTTAATTCCCACATTAGACACTACACTATTTAAATTTTGAAATATATACTTTATTTGTATTTTTAAATAATTTGAATAATATACTTAATAATTTATAATTTAAAACTTGACCTATTTTGCCCTATATCTTCTAATCTACAGAGACAATAGATTATAAAAGGCTTCCCTGAAAGTTTATTAGTAAAATAAAACTATAATGTTAATTTTTGGGGGTCAAATTAGAAAATTAAACACATGTAATCTTATAAAAATCAAGCGAATCCTGAAGCGAGTCCAACGCGCACTTGACCAAATTATTTAGATATAAACATTCACGCTGGTTTCAAACATCTTGAAAGTAAATCATTTCCAATATATCATTTGCAGTCGCCATTATCGACAATTAATTTAAATAGTTCTGAAATATTAAAGAACGAAGATAGTTAACAGTTTTTCGAACTTTTGTTAATGCCTCATTAGCCTCCAATGAATGGGGGACTCCCTGTTTCATGGGAACTTGTACTGCCAAACATTTTAATGTAACGTGGCCATAAAATAAATTAATACATGTACCAACAAGTATGTATTTCCAATGCAGAGTTTTTGAAGGATGTTGCATTCAAAAAGCTGTTGTTGCCGTGCCGTCCTCTGATTATCGGCGTTAAAATCGCCGAGGTAAAATATAATATTAATCTATAATAATTTGAAACGAGTTCCGAAATGTATTGAAATATCACGTTTTAATATACAAAAACAAGGCAATATTATTAAAAGAAAACAGCGCCTAGGCAGTTGCCACCACTGTCTAATGGATCATCCGGACCTGACTAGGTCACTGGTGTAAGAGTCATTTCGCCACCCTCTCCTTATTCTTAGTATTCTCTTCAGAACCCTCAAGTAATGCATTATTTTCGGCTTGAGCATTCTGTCTTCGTCTGCAGTTTTTGCATTTTGAATAATTTTGCCGATACGTTCAGACATACTATACATTTCAAAAGATCGGTATGAACTGTTGCTTTGGAAAATATAATTTTATATAATTTATATTTATATAGTGGGAGATAATGTTCTATCGACAGAATTGGGAGCATTCCTCTAGGAAATTACTCAAATAAGCTAATCCTCAGATTTCGATCTCAATATGACAAACAGTAACTACTAAGTTATTCAGGATCTTCACCACGTTTTTTGGAACAAATTCATCCAATGTAATTTTTTTATGCATGAAATTTGTTAACATTAACCCTAGTATACACAACTTTGTTTTTAATATGAGTTTCAGGATCGCTGGCGATCCAACCCGATATTGAAAGGGTTAGGGTAGATAAATACACGCGCTGTTCTGTACTCTAACATCAGACCTTCATTGAAGCAAAGCTGCTTAGCTGAGGGCCTCATTTAAACACGCCAGAATGGACCCGATAGCTGCTTAAATACATTTATTTAAATAACCTCGATATCAAAAACGACACCACTAACTTACTGGAGCACCTTGTGTGGAGAATAGAAGTAAGAGTTATTCACAGAGGATAAGTAAAAATGAGTCTCTCTGTCTAGAGTTCACTAAATACACAAGTATAAAACGAAATATACAAAGACTTTTTTTTAGACCTAAAACAACAAATTGTCAAAGGAGTGAAGACTTGCCTTTATCTAATTTAGAAGAGAAAGTACTCATAGAGAACAAGATTCGGATAATATATTATTTTCAAGATATTTGTGCTTAAAAAAAATTATAGTTTTATAAAATTGAAAAAAACAGGCTTTAATAATAATTCTAACTAAAATGTAAAAATTAAATTTCGACATGTTAATATTTTATTTAACAGCCATAGAACTCCAGTAGCTCAATATAATTAAATATATAATTAAATGATTATTAATAAAATTATTATCAGATTAAAGTGATCCATAAAAATAAATATTTTATTATAAAAAAATGTGGAATGCTTGACATTAATCTATATAATAGGCAAAGACAAAAAGATTAGGTACCATTTTCTCCTCTGTCTCTCAACCGGTTTTCTTCATTTTTGTTTTGTTTAGTCGCTATTGACGACCTTCAGTGCAGAATGCTAATATTAATTTATAATAATGGTTCATTCATTAAATAAACTATAATAAAAATAATGTCAACGCCAAACAACTGAATGTGCCGCCGTCGCCAGACTCAAAACATTGAGTAATTATATATAGAAGGACCAATGCTGTTATATACTTAGAGCATGTACTACTGGAAGTGGCATGCAAGGGTTGTTATTGTTTAGTGGTAAACTAATCGTTGTATATTATAATTATACAGATATTATTCCAGATATGTTCAAAATCATTTTTTTCGTGGGTGGCACATAAGCAGTTGCATATATAGGGTGTTTAAAATATAGAGTAGAGTGCAATTATAACTAATAAAATAATTATATAGGGAAGCCCATTAGCAGTTGAATTTACAGGGTTCTTGGAATAGAAGGTGCAGTAGAATTACAGTTATACAGGGTGGTCCAAAAAATATTATCCAGAGATGCATATACAGGGTGGCGGAAATGAAAATGCAACATTTCGTAACCCATAAGCAATTGTATATAGACGGAAGATGAAATATAGGGTGAGAGGAATTATAGATATACAGGATGATGATAAAAAATGTTAGAAAAGTAAATGATTTATAGAGTAGCCCACGAAGAGTTCCATATAATATGATGATTGAAATATAGGTCGGAGTAGAATTATAGTTACAGAAGACAGTTAAAAATTTCATAAACAAAAAGAGAAAATACGGTAGCTCATAGCTCAAAAATGTTAAAAAATATTATGCGTGGTCCATGAGCAGTTGCATATACAGGGTGGTGGAAATATATAATGAGATGGAATTATTATAATGAGGATTTTAATAAATGTTAGAGAATTGAGTGCAATATGCTATATAGAGAGGTTAGAAAAAATAAATATGTAGGCTAGCCGATTAGCGGTTGAATTGTTGTCATATTAAATTAAGAATTACGAATTTGAACACAAATCAAGTCCTATGAATTATATCTGAAAAAAACTTGAATTTCGTTACTTATTTGTAGAAGCGAGATGTAAGACCGACATCTAGGATTTTCGAGGAAACTATCACACAGGGGTTCAGGATCTGGATCCGTTCGGTGTAATTGCTGTTCTCCCTAAAGTCCTAGGACAGAATGTCACGATAAAATTTTCAGGTTACTTAACCTGCCAGAGATATTACACTGGGCGACAGCTAGTTATTATAAATACTTCACAAGTAGCTATTTATAATAGTAAAAAAATAATTAGAAATCATAAAATTTTCTTGAATTGAATTGTCCATCGTGGTTGAATAAAATCTAAATAATTAAGAATTATTTTTAACTTTTTCGTTCAATTTGCTATTAAGTCCTGGTATTTATTATTTTCTTTTTAATTTGATGTTTTTGATTTGATTGATTTTTGTTTATTATAAGTTTTTTATCTCGGTAAAAAGGATAAGATTTATTGTCATTCTGTGGATTCTATAGCTGTAACTTGTTCAAAAACAAATATATTATCATCCATCCTTAACGCACCTGCAAATGTTCAAATGACTGTTCTGAAGGCTGAAAATTAAGCTAAAAGATTCAGTTACACTGATTTCAATTACTATTTTTTTGTATCCTGATGATCCTGGTTAGGACATTGGGATAAAGTTATCAAATTATTATGTTATTATCGGTCGATAATTGTGCGCAATTTTTAAAATAAATCACAAGTCTTGCAGATGCAAATTAGGTTTAAAAATTTAGGTAGATCGATGCATACAGAAATACAGAGATACTTAGGTAGGTACATATATACATGCACACATGCACGTAAACTGCTCTCATGTTACGTTTCAAAGTAAGCCTTATGAGGACTTCAACATACTGAAGATTTAAAACGTTTGTCTAAATTCTAAGAATTCATTTTGAAAGCTTCCAATAGTTTAACAAGAGTGCCTGGGGAGTTTTTTTAAGTTTTCAAAATTTGCATACATTGTCGTTATAGAAAAATTCCAGAAAAATATTATAGCTGCCGTACGAAAATTTTCTGGGAGGTGGTGGTGGGGGAGATTTCATTAATTGGGTTAGCTTTGCTACTTCATACATACTCCTGAAGGCTGCTTCATAATCGGTCCAGTCATATCAAAGATTATTCTGGACAAACAGCGTTTTGGTAAAATGCAGATAACTATATAATTTTAGAAAAAAAAAACAGTTGCTTCCAATGACAGACCGACACTTCAGATTTGTTAATATATTTTAAATTAAATTAGGCACCTTATAACAACTGATATTCCAAGAATGCATACATCTATCGATGACATCCTTGTGGTTGTTTTGTAGTTATGTCGTCAACATTGAATAGACTATGAATTTTAATAAGGTTAAGACATCAAGAAAGCAAATTAGGGTAAATAATTACAATATATTCACTAGTGTATTTCCTTTTGTAAACACGAACGACCATTCACGCTGTTTTTCAATGGTGAAGGAAACCTTCCTGGTCAGAAATTTCTAAATAAAGTCCAATAACTTCACATTTGTAATTCAATTACTTGTTATGAATACAAGAATGAATGCTTGAAAAGAAATTCTGTATTGTCACAATTGTGATCTTTGCTAATTTTTTTCGCTTTGTTATGCCACATGGTTAATTAAAACGACTTTTAGGTGACAATGACAACCATTGAACGCAGAATTAATTCGACTTATATTTGCATAATACGTTGACATTAATTATGTTCTTTTTGGCCTTTGAAGGAAGAGTTGTTGACAAAAGTACTATACGTTGGAATTTTAACAAAGCTGTTTTTACAAAAACTAACAATGTATACAATGTTTCCATGGAATAAATTGAATACCTTCTTAAAGAATTAGGCAACTAACATATCTGAAGAAAATAATAAACAAATATTACGCAAGATTACATGTTGAAGTTAGTTTATTCTTGATTTTGAAATAAGTTAGAAGATGATGCACAGGAGTTTATCATGTAAATTGGTAATATAGATGTAAAACTGACGGTAGTAGACAAAGTAACCTGCTGCTCAAAACTTCCTAGGTTTTCCATCGTCTTGAATCTTGTTGCTCTCACATCTTTTTGATAGCTTTGGATCTGCACCGTCATCAGGTGAATGATGGTGCATTAAAATACAACAAAAGTTAAACTAAGAGAAGAGCGAATGCTAAGTGGAAATCCAGGAACTCTCATCAAGGACTTTGTACCACATGGTTAGAGAGTAGCCTATGGCTACTCAAATGGTGGAGATAACAAAGTCCGGGTCAGCAAATCATGAATGGACCAAACAGCGCATCATTACTTGGGTCCAGGCCAAGGTAGTCCATAAGGGGAGACCTTAATAGAGAAGAAACTTCATAAAGATGGAATTCATAATTCCCAAAGAACACAATATCAACCAACTCAGTGTTCTAAACCAGAAACCAACCCATTCTCGGATCATCCGCACAAACTAGTCACCATCGAGCGATAACAATTGAGCTACATCCAGCGACACTGACTGGACAATGCTCCAATTCTTCTCCATTCTACATCATAGAAAGAAAAGAAGTTATCAAGGCACTGTGTTACTAGTGTATCTTAGCTTAAGAACGAAACAATTAGATATTCGCAAAAATTACTCACTACTTCGTCCTTCCCTGAGAATCAATATATTTTCAGTATTGTTTATGATAGAGAAATAAGGTGTGTGTTACAATATTAGATAGATAAAAGCAACACAACCAACTAAAACTATAAGCATAACGCATCAAATACCAAATAGACATCCGCTAAAGTTCAACACTAGTCATTTTTAAAAAATATATAACTGACTTCCACCTATAACTATAAACCTAAAAATAATTCTAACAAAATACAACTGTAGCAAATAAATAACACATTCAATGTTGTTAGGTTAGGTTAGGATAACAATTGTCAACATTAAGCTAGGGCGCGGCCGATCTGACAGGCACAGGCTTCGGTTTTTCCCGAATCAAAGGGTCGGCTAGTTTCCTGTCTTAGCTGACTGGACAATGCGTCACAACTATTTTGATCTCACAGGCACACCGCGCTCTCGTTGCAAATTCAAGGTCAGTATTTTTTCACTTTTAATATAAAAAACTGTTTTGTTTGTGTTTTTTCATAACATTGAAATTTTTGTTCGTGTAATATTACCTAGTGAGAAGAATGTGCCTGTTTCACCGCGCCCCTTTCCATTGCTTTTTCCTGTACTGATTTCAGTGATTTTTATTGTTTTTTTTCTCCTTTGTTTACAAAATGAGTAATGAAATGATTCAAGGCAGTTTGTTGCTGAGAGAAGATAATGAGGATGCATTTACTGAAGTTGGCGAGGAGAGCGACACTAGTGTATCTTAGCTTAAGAACGAAACAATTAGATACGGCGTTCGCAACGTGATCACTCATTGAAAGGAGCTGCAAAGACCAGGAGAGAACGAAAAGAAGTTGATCGCCTTGCCCCCATTCGTGATGTGTTTGAAATGTTCGTCCAGAACTGTAAGAAGTGTTACATTCCTGGAGAAAACGTCACAGTTGATGAGATGTTACCTGGTTTCCGAGGACGGTGCCCCTTCCGCCAATACATCCCTTCAAAGCCAAATAAGTATGGCATTAAGATTTACGCTCTTGTGGATTCCAGGATGTTTTACACCCTCAATTTAGAGGTATACGTGGGACGGCAGCCAGAAGGTCCATTCCAGTTGAGTAACAAACCCAGTGATGTGGTGATGCGTCTGGCCGAACCTGTGTTTGGAAGTGGACGTAACATCGTAGCAGACAACTTTTTCACCGATTTCGCCCTCATCAATTTATTGAAACAGAAAAAGATCTCTTATGTGGGTACAGTAAGAAAAAATAAGCGAGTCTTGCCTGCAGAGTTTGTCAACACAAGAGGGAGAGCACAATACTCCAGTCTTTTCGGCTTCAGTGAAGGAAAAGTGTTGGCATCCTATGTCCCACGCAAGAATAAATGTGTGATCCTCGTTTCTTCGACGCACGATACCAACGCTATTGATGGAAGTACTGGAGAACAAGCAAAACCTGAGATCATCACATACTACAATGCTCACAAAAGTGGAGTGGACACGGCAGACCAAATGTGCGCCACATACAACGTTCAGAGAAATTCCCAGCGATGGCCGATGATTATTTTCTACGCCATGTTGAACCTGGGTGGGATCAATTCCTTGGTTATTCACCTCGGGAATAATTTGGAACCAATGCCCCGAAGAGTTTTTCTCAAAGTATTGGCACATGAACTGTGTATTGGACAACTCCAGCGGAGGAGTCAGATGTCATCCGGACTACACACCTCCTTACAATTTCGTCTCAAGAGATTCCTTCCGGTTGGTGATAGTGCAAAATCACCCCCACCCCCAAAAAAAGGTCACGATGCTGTGACTGCACGGTGGAAACGGGAAAACGCCGACTCACAAACTATTCCTGTGGGAAATGCAACCGAGGAATATGCCTTTCTCATGCGAAACCACTGTGCACAGCATGCTTTTCCGCCTGCACTTGCGAACCTCAAACGGCTTTGAATGAAGACGATTCCGACTGATTTTAATCCCCAAACATCTCAACTTCATGTCTGACCAGATTTTATAAAGGATAAAATACCCTACTTGGATTTATATTTGAAAGATGATTTACGAATTTACATTTTCTTGATTTGTTTTTGTAGGTGCATAAATATATACTCAAAACTAAAAAAAAAGTTTTCTTTATTGTTTACACCCTGAAGATCATCGGTGAATTTGGGTTTAATTTAATTTGACATTTTAGGGATTTTAAGGATTTTTTCCCGTGATGTGCCTGTCAGGCTCACCGCACCCCGATCTTGAGAATCCCAGACCGCGCCCTACGCAGGGTTAAAAGGTGCTCATTCTGTACAAATTAATTACCTACCAATCTAGTATATTTTTGAAGTCGGTGCCAAGCAACAATCAAGTTTGATGAAGTAGTAGATAAGAATGCAATAAAGGATTTTAGATTTGCTTAGGACCGACTTAAAAATATACTAGATTGGTAGGTAATTAATTGGTACAGAATGAGCACCTTTTAATGTTTATATTTTTTACTTCCTGGGTAGGTACCTAACAACATTGAATGTGTTATTTATTTGCTAGAGTTGTATTTTGTTATAACTATTTTTAGCTTTTCAGTTATAGGTGGAAGTCGGTTATAGTTATATTTTTTTTAAATGTTTTATTTTCAACTTTTTAGTTTTTTTGAACTCAGGTAGTTTTCATTCTTTATTTTTCACGTTGTATGTATAACCTTAATAGACAGAACCAGGTAACATCGAAAGCCGCAACATTACACAATGATACATTTTTATTTAAATTGACAGGTAAATGTTTACGAACAAAATGTACTAGTACGCGTTGACTTTTTTCAACTTTTTTTGACAACTCTGTATAACTTTAGATAAATCCACTCCGTCCTATGTACCAACCATCATGTACATACGACTGGCCACGGACAAGCATAAATTTGTTAGCTGCCTTCTGTAAACTATAGGACGGAGTAGAATCCATCCCATATTTATGGAGTCAAATCCGTCTTATATTTCAACCATAGTATATAACTCCTTGTTGGCTACCTCACAAATTATTTCATTTTTAACATTTTATATTATCGCCCTGGGTAACATTAATTCCTCTCCACACTTTATGCAACTTCTTATGGGCTATAAAAGAAATAATTTTTTAATCACACTGTATAAATATAATTCAACTCGAGCAAATATTTCAACCATCCTGTATATGATTTGCTTAAGTCCACATCATATAACATTTTTTTATAATCACCCTATATAATTTTAATTTCACATTTTTTCCAACATTTCTATACCACCAAACGTCCAGTCCAGCCTATATTCCAACCATCCTGTATATACGGCTGCCTATGGACCACTATCATTCTACTCCGTCCTATATTTCAATCATAAAATAAATGCAACTCCTTCTATCACTTTACTTTGTGATTTTGTTTGCTATAACTAAACACCCTATGTATAAACGCACCAAATAGCAGTTTAAAGTTTGACATGTGTTGTCACTGAATTTTCTATTAGGCCAGGAGAATGTGACAACAAAAAGCACCGTCTTCGCAAAATGGAAAAATTTACATTTAAATAGGTATTTGCCTGGTATACAAACAAAACGAGCTTGGTACTCATTGATTTAAGGAGCCGAAAATACTATGCTTTACTACATATATGCTTGAGATGTAAATAGAAAATTTTCAAATTGGCAATTAAAACTTCCAGTGCCTAAAAATTACCGCACTATTACGTTGGAATTAAAATATTTATGAGGGAATATCCGTTATGTCATTTCGAAGAAATTTTTGATAAGAATTTTGGAATTTTCGGCGATTTTCTGCAAAATTGCAAGTTGCACGTCGCAGAAAAGTATATGAGATCACCTAGGGATCTTCCTTAATAGATTAAACGTTAAAAAACTATGCACATCCATAAGGAGTTATCGAAAAATCAAGTAAAATATTAGAGATATTGGTCGATTTCCATGCACGCATGTGTTCATTCACAAATTTCATCACTTTGCCAATAGAATTCTTTTCCAAAATTTGAAGTTTCACCAATCCGGATATATACTCTATTAAACAAGACCATATTCATTCAAAACGGTACACCACAGGAGAAGAAATCAGGTAACATACATACAAAAAAAGAAAAAATAAAAAAAATACGCGACGAATTGATAACCTCCTCCTTTTTGGAAGTCGTTTAAAAATAGCCACCATAAAGTGGAATTGGGCCGTCATGTGGCAAGAATCCATGGTGGGACAAAACAGATACTTGAATGGAGACCTAGAGATTCAATTAGGATTCGAAGAAGACCACCGACTAGGTAGACATATGTGAAATCAGAAACTGATTCAATGAAGCTCAGAATAGACATGACTGGAATAAATTGAGGGGAGACGTATTGTCTAGCAGTGGACGTGCCTGGCTGTATAATAATGACGATTTCGGTTAGCATTTATGGGAAACCCCGTTTTCACACAGTTTTTTTTCTCGAAAATAGGTTGGAATAAAAGAAGATCCTGAAAATTGTAGCTTGGTGAAATCTGGTGGATGAACGTTTTTTGAAATTTGAATTTTTTTTCTAAAATTTGTGTCTCAGCTTCTCTACAAGTTCGCCGTCAAATCGACAATTTTTCTGAAAACCATATATTTTCAAGAAGTTGAAAGATGTACGTTAAACCTTTAAACCATAAATTATTTTGTATCATTTTGTAATTTATTTAAAATTAATATTAAAAATTTGTGAAACATGGACATTTACCTTAATTTGAGTTAACTTAAAAACCATTATTAGGAAAAACAGTAATTCCAGAACTTGTTTAAAGCCTAAAAGGAAACAGATCATTAAATTTCATCAACAATTAAAACTACATGTGTGTAAAAATTGCGTAATCAGTTATGTAATTGAAAAAAATTGTCAACGATATCAGAGACAAACTTTTGTCAAGGACCAACAACAAGAAACCAGAAAAAATATTACGACAAGGAGCAACTGATTAACATCCATTAGCAACTCAAAAACCATATGTAGTTGCCGGTATAAATAAATATAAAGACGAAGCTCTTTGAAGGTCACAAGAACACACTAAATCTGAATCTAAGTACGCGTAATAGACTGGGTAAATATTTGCCAATAAAATTTTATGTATGCGCGTTCTCAACATCTCCGACTACAAGACATGTTGTTATATATACATAAAATGTAGGACCGAATTTGAGTACGCTTAGACCGTGTAAACTTTAAACTGTTATTATATTTGCGTCTTGCGAAATGCATAACACGAATTTTGAAAACTCTCCAAAATCGTAACGAACTTAATAGGCAATACTAAAAGAAATTTATAGCATTTGATACCTCTTGATCTTTCATTATTTCAAAATACAACCGAAACTTGGCACATCAGAAAAGCTTCCTGTTGAACGTTATATAATTTACCATGAAATCTTATTAGTCCGGAAAGTAGCAGTATTTTCGCTTGCCAAATTCGTAAAATCAACAATTAGTTAATTAATAACCAAATGACTAAGTCAAAGGTGAAACATCGTAGTTTTCTGCTTGTTATTAATATTTTTATATATCAGAAGCATTTATGTCAAAACAAAATTTAAATACTAAACCCTGCTCCTCAGCTAGACTAAGAGGCCATCCATAAATTACGTCACACAAATTTTAGGAGTTTTTAATCCCCCCCTTATTATTATTATTTGACTTATTTGACAGATAACAGTAAATTTGTTGACGCGAGATGTACGACCGCCATCTAGGATTTTCCGAGAAACTAGCACACAGAGGTTCAAACACATAAATAAGTGTTCGAGAAGACATTTTATTGTGGGAAGCCCAACTGATGAAAGTTCCCGACCAGAAACAATATATATATATATATATATATATATATATATATATATATATATATGTTCTGAGAGGCTTCCGCGGTCATTATTATGAACTAAGCTAGGTTCCGGGTGAGAACCGCGTCTGAATTTATTGAATACTCGACGTTTCGACTCCTGCTTCGGAGCCATTATCAAGAGACAAAAGTGAAAAAGAGTTTCAGAGTCTAGATCGAACTCGGGGCCTCAATCTGCCTACTCCCCAAGAGTCACTAGGTAACTGAACTGAATTTGAGTCTGCTCTGCTTCTTTTATTTATAGGTAGCGCTGGGTTAGAAGAAGATGTCACGTGATGAGGCTGTGTTGTGATTGGTTGGGTATTGGTGGGCGTGTCTGCTTTGTTTAATCTGGCAATTACGGAGGTCCAAGCTGTGGGAAGGCGAGTACTGTCATCGCGTCTATTTAGACAGAGAGGTCTTTTTTCTATTTCGATAGCTTCGCGAATAGTGGATGCCCTAAGAGAATTGAGAGATATGATAGTCCTACTGTCCTCGAAGTTGATAGAGTGCCCTGTTTGGATATGGTGATGCGCGAGAGCTGAAGTCGGATCTTTTTTACGAACTGACAGAGAGTGTTCATATACTCGATGGTTAACGCGCCTGTTGGTACGACCGATTTAGCTTTGTGGGCAATCGCGACATGAGATTTCGTAAACTCCTCGATCCTCGTTAGGTACTTTGTCTTTGGGGTTACCGGTTAAGTTGCCTATAGTTTGAGTGGTGTTGAAGATAGTCTTTATTTGATGTCTTTGTAAAATCCGTGCAATTTTGTCAGTGACTCCTCGAATGTATGGAAGTACGGCTTTTTGATGTCGTTGCTCTGTTTCTTCAACAAATCCTTCGACAAAACGGTTATCATCCGGACCACATTGCGCGTATAATTCATCAATCTCAACAACCCCCAATCACACCAACCCCGTCAGAAACAGAGCAACAACATCAAAAAGCCGTACTTCCATACATTCGAGGAGTCACTGACAAAATTGCACGGATTTTACAAAGACATCAAATAAAGACTATCTTCAACACCACTCAAACTATAGGCAACTTAACCGGTAACCCCAAAGACAAAGTACCTAACGAGGATCGAGGAGTTTACGAAATCTCATGTCGCGATTGCCCACAAAGCTACATCGGTCGTACCAACAGGCGCGTTAACCATCGAGTATATGAACACTCTCTGTCAGTTCGTAAAAAAGATCCGACTTCAGCTCTCGCGCATCACCATATCCAAACAGGGCACTCTATCAACTTCGAGGACAGTAGGACTATCATATCTCTCAATTCTCTTAGGGCATCCACTATTCGCGAAGCTATCGAAATAGAAAAAAGACCTCTCTGTCTAAATAGACGCGATGACAGTACTCGCCTTCCCACAGCTTGGACCTCCGTAATTGCCAGATTAAACAAAGCAGACACGCCCACCAATACCCAACCAATCACAACACAGCCTCATCACGTGACATCTTCTTCTAACCCAGCGCTACCTATAAATAAAAGAAGCAGAGCAGACTCAAATTCAGTTCAGTTACCTAGTGACTCTTGGGGAGTAGGCAGATTGAGGCCCCGAGTTCGATCTAGACTCTGAAACTCTTTTTCACTTTTGTCTCTTGATAATGGCTCCGAAGCAGGAGTCGAAACGTCGAGTATTCAATAAATTCAGACGCGGTTCTCACCCGGAACCTAGCTTAGTTCATATATATATATATATATATATATATATATATATATTTATATATATATTTATATATATATATCATATATATTGTCTTGCATACAAAAGAGTGACACCTCGAAGTGAGTATTCAATTTCTCTGACAAGTGAAGCAACCTGAGAATTTTATCGTGACATTCTAACCTAGGAGTTAAAGGAGAACAGCAATTACACGGAATGGCTCCAGATTCGGAACCTCGGTGTGCTGGTTCCCCCGAAAATCCTAGATGTGATTCTTTACATCTGGCGTCTACAAATTTACCGTTATATATCAAATATATATATATATATATATATATATATATATATATAAGTGTTCGAGAGGACATTCTATGGTGGGAAGCGCAACTGATGAAGGTTCTCGACCAGAAAAAAAAAATATATATATATATATATATATATATATATATATATATTTTGTCTTGCATACAAAAGAATGACACCTCGAAGAGAGTATTCAATATCTCTCACAGGTGAAGTAACCTGAAAATTTTATTGTGACATTCTAACCTAGTTATTAAGGGAGAACAGCAACTACTCGGAACGGCTCGATTCGGAACCTCTGTGTGCTAGTTTCTCCGAAAATCCCAGATGTCGGTCTTAGATCTCGCGTCTACAAATTTGCTGTTATGTATCAAATAAATGAATAAGTGTTCGAGAAGACATTCTATTGTGGGAATCGCAACTGATGAAGGTTCCCGACCAGAAACAATATATATTATATATATTGTCTTGCGTACAAAAGAATGATACCTCGAAGAGGGTATGTATTTATTATCCCGGCTCTTTGCTTTGCGGGAATCCTGTCTGTAACAAGCTAACTAATAATTACAGGTATAGTCAGCATAATTCTGACAGCAATATAAACATATGTAATTCATTTTCAATTATGTATTCAATCAGTTGGTATTCTTCGAATAACATGGGATTCTATATCTTTGCTTTCTCCATGTTCAATAATAATTGCTTCAATAATTTTCTAATTGTCAGAAATCTATTATTTATTTCGTACAACAAACGAAAATTGTTATAGTATTTAATGAGGCAGAAAATATCGTGTCGGTGGCATCAACCACTGCATTTAAAAAAATCTATTCTTAATCTACTTTTAGCAGAAGCAGTAGGCTGATCTAGTCAGCTTCCTAACTAAACATTCTCTTTTTTCTACGAACCATTTTTTATTTAAAAGTCGTTGGATGCTCATAATAATTTTTTCTCTGAACTTGACGGCTTTTATAGAATAAGCATTGAAGTATGATCCCTAAATTCTCGAATTCAGTTACAAAAATTACCCAAATTGTCATTAGCAACATTTTCATTTACAGTTGGTTATTTTATAAATCACGGGGGGATCAATTTGTAAAAATTCCTATTAATTAAAATACAAATCTAAACAATTTCTACCCCAATGGAAAGAGGAAGTTTCAAAGTTTCGGTGGGCAGTGATGGTTCCATAAGCGGTCGGTAGAGTTCGCGCGGCAATAGGCCGCCATTCGCTTCCCTCTCACTAGTGAGTGAGATGGCACCAACTAGAAAAATTATTAATCCTTGGTTTACGCAATTTCAACACAGTCTGGAAGTGTGTGTAAAGGGAAAAGCTTGTGTCATATGATGCTGTCAGACGTATTGAAGAAAGTTTTGTTTGCAGACCAAGTAATTCTACCAATAGAGCTAGTAGAGAACTTGGAATACCTATATCAACTGTCTGGAGAGTTCTGAAACGACATTTGCTGTACAAGTCCTATCTATTACAACTTGTGTCGGTTCTTAATCTTAATGACAAAGAGATGTATCTCGAATTTTGTAGTTATGTACTAGGAATGATGGAGGAAGACACGTTCCTGCATACGTTAGTGGAACAGTAAATATACATAGGAGTTAGCAAAATTTATTTTTAACATTGCAACAAGAAAATAAACTCATCGAAGGTAAACGGGTTCTGTACCATACCCCGTAGAAAGGTTTATGGACCATTTTTCTTTGCGTAAAAAACTGTAACTGGCACAACGTACCTGGACATGTTGGAACAAAGGCTGTTCCCTCAAGTTATGGAAGATTCACATGACTTCCGTTTCCAACGGGACGCAGCTCCGCTTCATTGGCACCAACATTTATGAGGAATTTTGAATGCATCCCTTCATTAGCGATGGATAGGTCGCAGATGAAATTAAGACTGGCTCTACACTTCTGGCTACCGATAGCATCTGTTCTCAACCCACGTGACTACTTCTTATGGGGTTATGTTAAGGGAGGTGTTTACGTCCCAGCTTTATCAATAACTCTGGACGATCTGCGGAACCGTATCACAGCTCCGGTACACTCAGTAACAGTAGATCGGCTACCGCACAGATGTTTGCCGTGCAGCATATACCGGACACATTAAAGATTTATAATGTGTTGCACTAAAACTTTGAAACTTCCACTTTCCATTACTATCAAGATGGTTTTTTTGTATTTGTACTTTAATCAATACTCATCTTTAAAAGTGGGTCCTTCATTTACAATAATCTGTATTGACTTTTACTTATACGGATTAATTTTTCATACCAACGTGTATAGAAATCATAAATCCCAGAGTAAGCATTTTATTAACACTTGCTTCACAATTACCGAATTTTTGCATCTACATATTGATTTTTTTAGACTATTTAGGCAGTCTATAATATCATCCAATTGAAATCATATAGCTTTTACTGCACGCTCGTCTTTTTCATCTTTTATCACACACCGATTTCAAGCTTATTTTTAATTTATTCTTTACTTGCTGGGTTTTAAAAATAGGTCATTTATTATTTTGGATAAAACCAAAAAAACTTTGTGATAGAACATATGTTTGCAGATGATATTCCTGTTCTTCTTCAATTGATGTTTTTCTAGTTTTTTTTAAGAATTGCGTCAGTTAAAAATTCTCCAGTTATTTCTGATACTGATAAAAAAACAAAAAAATCATATATATTACCAGTACAGGTCAGGACTCATAAATCTGATTATAATGGACATTTGTTCAATCCGACTATTGTGTTCTGTGCAATTCAGCATTATAGCATAGTATTGACAAATGGTTTATCACATTAATGAGTTGAGTTCTTTATGAATTTGAGGACTTTAATAGTGTTGATCTCGCTGTTTTCCATTCATATGGTTTGAATGAACATGAAGACTCCAATTATATTTAGAAAATAGTTGAAACAGATGAAATTCCGGCTATTACCAAGAATTTTATGAACAATGTAGTTAGTTTGATCTAGTTTTTTAATTTAACATTAATAAATTTACAACTGGTAAAATGGTCTAAAATGTCTAAATTGAATTTTTTTTTCACTGGTTAATTTGGTATTTTCGACTAAAATATATATGCAAAAGTTCAGTTCAATTCGGTGCCAAAATTACTTAGAAATTTAGAAACATGTCTGAAAGTGGTATGTAATTATATTCCGTTGGAATATTTTCACCAACGGGTGCGAAGATTCTTCCTGGACTATATATTCTTCATCCAGGTAACGTCTTACTGCAGTAAAATAATCCGCAAAAGCAGCATCTTATTCAAATGTTAATTTAAATTGGGGAATTCATCTGGATTATCTTCCGGCAATTCGCTCGAGTGTGGCCGAAAGTCCAGAAACGTCGATTCGTCATCGTGCACAACAATTGAATACTACAACAGCCAATCTTCAGCATATTTTTATTAAATCTTTACAGCTACACGCCTACAAAGTCCAATTGATTCAACAATGTCTGCCAACAGACCAAGCTAATCATTGAGCAAACAGAAGTGAATGCCAATTTTGCGAACAAAATCATTTTGAATGATGAGGCCCATTTTCATCTCTAGGTTTCGTTAATCAGCAAAATCGCCGCATTTGGGGTTGAGAAAATCCACGATCAAAAAGCAATGCATCCAAAACGTATAACAGTTTGGGGTGCCTTATGGTTTGTAGGAATTATTAAACAGTATTTATTTGGAGATTACGAAGGCGTATTAACGGTGAATTTTTTGTGCCACAATTGGAACATATATCTCTTTGCGACATGTGGTTTTTGCAGGACGGTGCCACATGTCATATCGCTCTTGAAACATTAAGTGTCTTGCACAAGATTAACTCCTGGTCTTGTGATTTCCTGCTTTGGAAACCAGATTTGGCCGCTACCGTCTTGTGATATAACACCGTTGAACATCTGGCCACTAAGCAGGCGCTTTGAAAGCCAAAATTAGACACTGTACCAATGAAATACCGCCAAATGTATAAAATAACATTATTACATACTTTGTCACAAAACAGTACGCTTATGCCAACAAAGATATGTTGTTTCATACATAATTCCTAAATGTCTATGTTACAAATCTATAAATATTTCAATGCTTTTTTTTACTCGAGAAATTCTTAAACAAGCTGACTCTCATCAAGACAGTCATCTTGCCAATGCTGACGTACGCTTCAATAGTATGGGGACACACCAGCAAGCGCAAAGAGGAGAACCTTTGCCTACGCCTCGGAGTCGACGCACCCTGGTTCGTTCGTAACACGGTGATTTTCAACGATTTACGACACCAACCAGTGCTTGCAGAAATGAAGAGGAGGGCCAGAGAGGCTTACGCCAAACTGGAACAGCACCCAAACCTTCACCTACGACAACTAATCGACTATGACCCCAGATTTATTGACAGATACAAACGGCCTAAGAACCAGTTCTGCGTTAGCGAAGGGGAAGAGGACGAAGAAGCCCAGAGATAGAGGACAGGTAAGTAAAAAATGAAGTAGAAAACAATCTTTATTTTTCAGGAGACAACAAGGGGGGGGGGCGGGGGGAAACCAACCTACCAAACAAAGAGAAGACAGAAGAACACACACCCACAAAACAAACAACAACGTACACGCCCACAGAAGGGTACAATTAGTTATATATCATAGCAAAGAATGAGCCACGTAACACAAATAAGACAGTTGCTGTAGTACCGATAAGGTAAAGCAACGGAACCAAACCAAAGCCCAGCTATCCCAACAAGAAGACAGCGATTATACAGAAGGAAAACTGCGTTAGCGTGAGGATCTGAGTTAAGTCTGAAGGGCAAATCTAGTTCCTGGGCTCGCGCATGGGTGGGACTAGAGAAAACCATTTTTGATTGAACCTCAAAGTCTCCTTTATAAGGCAAGTTCTCATTTCAATTTCATCCATTAATTTTAAACCGACTAATTTTGTTATTGTATTTAAAAAACAAATACATTGTAAACAACATAATGCATTTTATCTTTTAGCTATCCAAGGCGAAATTCATTTTAGTGTTTACGATACTATGAGTTCTTTAAGCTTTTAACCATTTTCACTGGGAACGATCACTTAAATTCAGTACAACAATTTGAAAACAAGATTATACATATATTGGTATCTAAAAGAAATAAAGAAGAGAACATCTTCGTTTGTCGTTCAATGCGGCAACAGTTTCTTCACTATTTGTTGACCTATTTCGCTCGCTAACTAGCACCTAAAAATACACATTGTACAACATAAACGAACCCACCATATACATGGTGTAATATTTTCCTAGAGTAAATTAATAAAGCATCTGTTTATCACAAGAGATAATTGCCAGAGGAATTCGGCCATGAAAACTGCATATGTTTCTGTTTCAGTGATGAAGTGCTACATGTTCTTCACCGAGTTTATGGATTATTTTTTTAATGCTGTTTGAAATGTGTGACCTTTTCTGTTCCTCTCCGTTTCCACTGCAATGCAAAGTCAAAGTGTTACGCAACTTTGAAACATGTGACGAGTTTATGTTCTGTGATGAAATTTAACAAAATGTAGTGGTAATTAAAGAATTAGGATTTTTTCATGATTGATTTCATTTTAATTGCATTATCTTGATTGCGAATAATGAAAATAGGAGCAGATTTTTATTACATTTTAAATCAAATACTATTTTATTTTGAGTCAATCATTAAATATCTGTACAATTCGACTAATGATTTATAATAATTAATTACATTTTTCCTAGTAGTTCCATTTTCGATGTAACCAAATTTGTAAGAGTAGTTTTACTCAATGGAGAAGAATCTTTATAAAGAAAAAAGGACAACCCATTAAACGAAAAATATTGGCTAAAAATGTTTTTTCTTATAAACAATTTCGACATTTCAGCGATTAGAAACGTGAAGAATCTTTCTTTTCATACAATATGTAAGAAAAATTCTAACACGATAACATCAACGATTTTTTTCTTTTTTTAAGCTTGCTACATCCACTTTGCAATAATGTGGCTTCCTAGGTGCTACCTATTCTACATTATGTTTTAACCTGTAGTCTGGATGAGGAGTTTAAAATGGTGTTAAATCGACATACTAATGCTAAAAATATGTGTTATGGCTCATTCGATAGGGAATCATGTCTAGATAATTGTCCATGAAAAGTGGATTAGCACATTAAAAATTTCAAAAGTTATAAACAATTAAAGATGTTGAAAAAGTAGTGCTTGGTTTTTCGCTTGTAATTCGTAAACAAATACTGACTGACTGATTAATTGACTTTGAAGTCAATTGACATTACCAAAAAAAAGTCAAGCGAATATAGTGCAAAACATTCAAACAAACATTGTTCGACAACGATTCCTCCTAAGGAATCGAAACGTCACAAAAAAACAGATAAGTACAACACAAAATACACAACATATTATACTGGAATACTAGTTGACAAATCTGTAGATCTACTTTCTCACAGTTAATCCTGCGGAAGAGTTTTTTCTATAAGAAGGCAACTAGTGTTCCGGGCAGTTTCCACAAACTGCCCTTAGATCCTACACCTTGATATTCAAGTACTTAACTTATCTGTATTTTTCAGAAACATTACGAGGAGAGAAAATCCCAGATGGACATTCAAAATAACTATTGAATAAGTAGAAGAATTCGAATTTAAATAATTTAGAGAGCTATTTTGCACATCCCACCGTATTAACGAGAGTCTTACTGGAATATACTAAAGATCTTTTCAAAGTTCATAAACTCCACTTCAATTACTCTATCTTGGTTTTTCGCTATAATGCTGAGAAATTGATATTTTATGAATTCGGACTTCCAGGAGTTTCAGGAAAATCTAGCTCACAGAGACTCCAAATCGGGAATCGTACTGTGTGTAACACCGTTTCCCTGTGATTCCTAGCATAGAAATCACACGAAAAAAATCGTAGGTTTACTATAACCAGTCAAAGAAATGACGATACTAACTTTTCGAGATTTTTCAATCCATTCAACGCGAGACAATATATTGTTTCTAGTCGAGAACCTTTATCAGTTGCGCTCCCCTCAACTGATTGAATTCTTTAATAATTATTTATATATATAGTACATATAAATTGAAAAATCTCGAAAAGTTAGTATTGCCGAGAAATTGGTTTAAAATAATAGTAAACATTGCATTAAGTGTACGAATATGCGACAGCCAGCCAGCTGTGCACTGACAATTGCTGTCAAGGCATATGGACTGATCTAGAATTTTCTTAAGATGGGGGCACGAGATGAAAATTATGGTAAATTGTATTATTATGTTTTTCTCAGCAGTTTATGTTGCCTTTCGCTATAATGCCGAGAAGTTGGTCCAAAATAATAGTAAACATTGCATTAAATGTAGGAATATGCGACAGCCCGCCAGCTGTGCACTGACAATAGCCGCCAAGGCACATGGACATATCTAGAATTTTCTTAAGATGGGGCACTAGATAAAAATTATGGTCTGCTCATATAGATCTATTTTTTCATTGCTTTATTAAGTTAATGGTTATCTTTATACAGTTTACTGATATTAATTAAATTACTTTTTTCCACTAACTGGATCCGCCACTGTCAAAACATCGGAGGGTCCATCCTTTAAGCCAAAATTCAAATACTGTATTAATACATTTTACGGCACTATGACAAAAATCAAGACATCGGAGAGTCCGCGGTTTAAGCCAAATTTCAACTATTTATTAAATTATCCGACTTCCGAAATCCAATGGTTTAGAGCTGATTTGAATGATTATTTTATGTTTGATAGATTGGTGAAATTCGAAATTTTAAAAAAGAATTCTACCCGTAAAATGTAGAGATTTCGTAATTGTTGTTTTAGATATATTGGTTTACTTCCCTCAAACCTCTTACTAATGAAGTGTAAAACTATCGTTGCCTCGTAAGTTATCACTTATTATAGGATATATTTTTCACTTAAAGTCAAAGGATCTTTTCTCTTTCGGTCAAATAAAATACATGAAGAAAATGTTGCTTGACTTTTGAGTAGTTCTGAACCGATTTTTCTTCACTTGTCTTTTTGCTTCCATTCGACGGTATCCTAGTATCAGACCCTTCGTATGTCGTATCCTTCGACCTAGATTTATTCATGGGCGTAGACATAATTTTTAACTCAAGATTCGTAAGAATATTTTGAGATTTATTACAAAGAAAAATATAACATAATAATATTCCTTTGCTTTTAGATTCTTGAAAATTATTAATGCACAGATAGAATACACTTTATTTTTTCGAATTCCACGTGAAAGAAATTGCGGCTAGTAAATTAACCAAATTAAAATTTTAATATGAAAGGTATCAAAGTTTCAAGTTTACGTATCTCGGTAAATTGTAACTAGGTGATTATCGTTGTCGGCCAGAGCGTACAAACATCACGTGAATTCGTGAAGAAAAAAACATGTTTATACAGGGCAGACTTCCCTCCAACTTCTATTTTAAGTCTGTGCAACTTGGAAATTCAGACGATTTACACGCGAAGAAGTCTCCTCAAACTAAAACCTGGCCTATGTAACCGCCCTATAAGTTGGTAGATACGAAATTGATTTCCGGACTTGTTATCCTGCTAGTCAACTTTTTATTTTTTGAATTAAAATTTTAATTTTGTGGACTTAAGCCTATTTTAAACTGCTCAAAGTTAATGAAGACGACGCCAATGGAATGGAATCAATCACCAAACCAATTGAAATTAAATACAGAACAACGCAATATGCGGCGAGCTGTGATGCGATAGAAAAACGCTTTCCTTGCAAAAACCAACAAACAGATGGACTTTGCATGGGTCTGCAAAACATCCTTGTCGTCCGTCACAAGTCGCATCGTAATCGGAAGAAGCCTTGGACGACGGTCTGCACTTGTGTTCGGGGGTACAGCGTGGTATCGGCGTTGCCAAACTGATGAAATTAGCTGTATTTTCAGAGAAAATTAAACAGAGTGCAGAACCAACTGTTGTTACGAACGCTGGATTTCCGAATGTAAAAGAAACCAATTTAAATTTGTTCTCCCCATTACATAAAAAGAAATACTTATTGCAGTTGTTATCAACCCTGGATTTCCGAATGGATAAGAAATCGATTGAATTGTGTTACTCCCGTTTACATAAAAATAAAATGGAAAATATCGTAAGATTTAAATCTGGGTTAGTTCTTAGATACACAAATATTATTAAAATAGTAAACAGTGCTGTAAATTTGCACAATTTTTAACATATAACTCTAATGCCTCAGGCGATCTAGCGACGAGGGGTTGTTAAAAGATAAAGAGAACAAGAAAGGTAACTTGACTTCAACACAACAACAAAAAATCATAAAGGTAGACAATATATATTGTTCTTGTTTTTGAAAAACTCAAACTGCTATAAAGAAGATTGAAAGAAAGGATTTTTTTCTATACAGTATACAGTATTATGTGTAACAATGTAGTTTAATGATGAGAAAAACTACCAGCAGACTGGTAATGACCTTGAATGGAACACATGCTACGCAGCGCCATCTAATGACTAAAGATTTAAATCCTCAATAAAGGAAGGCGTTTTTGGTATTTTCGAAATATGAAGATGGTAAACCTTGTAATATTACACCGTGTGTTAGATTAACACTCTTTTTGTATGCATGTATAGATGTAGGTATGTATGTACAAGGTCGAGGCCAATGAAGGCAGAGGGTTCAAATCCTCTGAGATGTTTGGTTAAGTGATTTAATTCTAACGACTGTTGGGTGCTTGTTAGCAGTGACTTAATTAATGGAGGGGGAGGGCAAGCCCCATTAAAGGACACATTTCTCTTTAACTCTATAAATAAACTTACTTGCATAGAAATCAACCCACAGCAAACTTTTGACTGAGTATATATTGATCAAACCAATAGAAAATGTATGCTGATTGAAAGACAGTTTAGTATGCTTTAATCTGAGGTTACAATTATTTAAATTTAGTTCGGCTTCTTGTAATTAAAATTGTGAAACAAATTATCTTTTTAATTGCCGATAAAAGTATAATTAATTAACAATAACTTAAATCAACATTTCATTTTAAATAATAGGTATGACCCCTTCTTGTCCTAATAACATCTCTCACACAATTAGACACAGATCTTATAAAGTGCGAAATTGTTTCTTGTTAGATGTTAAGCCACTCTTCTTCAACTGCATTAATAAGCTCAAGATCAAACCTGGGGCACGATGTCTAGCACGAAATTTTCTTTTTATCTCATTCCATACGTGTTCGATCAGATTTATATCTGGTCTAGATGCTGGCCATTCCACAACATTAGAGCCGATTACTGTAATGTAATCTTGAATGCTTTCTGCAATGTGCGCTCTAGCATTATCGTTCATAAATCAAATGCGACTCCAATTTAATCGACGGAAGGTACCACAGGATCTTCTAGAATCTCCTCGATGTACCTAGCACCCCTTAAACGTCCTCTTCCATGACAACGATCGTTCCTAAGAATGAAAACGGTTCATGCTGTCTTAGACATTGCACGTCCATTGATACTTGAACCACCTCCATAAGCACTCCATTCTTCAACACAGTATTTTCCAAATCTCCCTCTTTTCTTAGTGTCCACGGTCGACACTCCTTTACTTTACGAAGCTGCTGTTGCATTTGATCTGCATTAGTTCGACGATTACTTCATGTGCAATAAATCAGTCATCATGATCTGTTGCATATCACTTTCTGTCGGTTCCACGTCGTCTAGTCTCCTCATGATGTTGATACATTCCTCGAAAAACAGTTAGGTGACTAACTTAATTTTCTATTAAAGCAATTACTTGGCTTTATGCGGTGTAGTATGCATTAAACGGAACAGATTCGAAAACAAATCAAAATTAGGTATTATAAACGAATAATGTGCACTTAAGAGGAGTACATTTTTTTCTTGTCCTGATGAATACGATACAGGTATATATACCATATAAAATGTGTAAACTGGCTCCATCCCACCCTAGATAACATCTCTAATTAAATTAAATGCTTTTACAATTAATGCCTATTTTGGGAAATTGTTCTGTTTTCCTGAAATGTTGGAATAAAAAGAATGTTTAAAATCGGTTTAATAGTTTTAGAGATTATCACCGATATAAAAACATTCCAACAAATGTAAACTCTTTATGCATTAGTATAGATTAGAAATAATGAGAGTGTAATTCATATGACAAATAAATATGCACATTTCTTAAATGTTTAGTTTTATTTGTTTTCATTCATTCAACAATATTTTCAGATGTCTATTTGATAATTAGAATTTCTCTGAAATTAATTTAACCACTCCTAGAACACATTGTTATTGACTTAGACAAAGCATACTTCACATCAGATATATTCGTTCTGGCATACATTAAAGATAAGATTGTGTAGACGTTTATTCAGATTTCTTCTGTATGGATTATTGCTTTAAACAAATTAATTTGTTGATAATCAGTAAGTAATTTCACTAGTAGGAATAGTTAAAACTGTTTATCAAATTCCGCTTGCCACCCTACAAATTTTACTTACTTAAAGAGGGAGGGGGCAGAAGGTATTGCCGGTGTCTCAGTGGAGACGGGGAGGTTCGTTGATGTGAAATATAATGTGAGTTAGATATGGGCGCCAGGCAGGTACCTCTATACCTTCAATACGCCTGACCAGGATATCTACCAATCCTAGTAGCGATCAATAAAGAAATGCATTCTTTTAAACGTTTAATGTAATCAGTCTCAAATCACATGTACAGTACGACACTTTACTAGACAACAATTTTACTTTATTTGAGTGTATGCTTAGATAATTACAAATTCAGAGTTCAATAAGCTAAAAGTTGACTCGACTATTGCTGTGTCGTGAGCTAAACGTCTTATATCGCAATAAGATTATAACAGCAGTTATTTATTTCAGAAATTAAACAAATGAAGATGATTACGCTTCACTCGAGCTCGAGGGGAGGTATTTACGTAGATTAAGTATGATGTTCTATGTCAATTTCCGCTAACAGTTGAAAAATAAGTGAATATATCATTAGCTGCAACTTTAAATGTCTCGGTATCGCAAACAATCAAGGAACCGCAAATAAGTCAATAACACTTATCTTAGAAAATCCAGTAATATGTTTTGGAACTGAAGGTCTGTTGAAGGTCAGTCAATTACCGACACTCGAGTAGATGGAGTTCAGGCTTACAAATTTTTCAAGCATCAAGACCTGATCATTGCTTCAAATCCAATTAATTACGCTCCAATAGTCGGAGTCCACAAACCTTATACGCATCCAATCCAATTATATTCAAATCGATAAGCCATTAACCAGACAATTCAAATCGGTATGCCACAAGCCATAAACGTAATAAAAAGATAAACAAAAAAAAAACAGAAAAACCCCTAATAAGACAGGGGTTTTCCTTGCAAAAATGGCCGCAAGTGATATGACCACGATGGTGTCTCGGTAGATGCAGCACCACCAGAAAGTTTTATATCTTCTAGCGAGATTTCTCCCAGTAACTATTCATACAACGACCACCAAACACTGGGAAAATAAATGTAGGGATTCCAGACAGTTCCCGAAACGGATGGCTACTCAAGCCAGAAAAATTCTGAATAATCCCTTAAACTTTCGACATGCCAGCCGACATCTAATCAACTTGTTTTCTCAAAATTACCACCACTCACTTTCCTTTTTCAGTCACAAGTCTGCTGTCAATCGAACACACACCGTCAAACTATACATTCTTAAGCGCAAAATACACTATGCCAGGATTAACGATGAGGACAAAGGTTCGTTCCTTCAGCCTAGATAACCGATACACAACGGTCGCGTACCTGCGCACAAAAACAATAGCGTTCCTTCAAAACAATAACCGTTTAGTAAACGATTCAGTTTCGTGTTCCAAGTGACATGGTGATCGATTCGCAACCAGTTAATGTACGGTAATTTCGATCACCGGGTTCAGGGCAGAATCGGTGGACAATCGGTTGAAGGAACGAACCTCAAATAGCACCTTTCTATGAATCGACTAAATATCCAACCATAAAATTCACACCAGAAGCGCTCGTCCTTATTGCTAGTCTATGAAGACACTGAACTCGCCCTAAAACACGGTACGCACTGTACGTAGAGAGTCCTTGACGTATATCGGTTATCGATAACCTAAGAGTCAATACAAGTAAATGTCAAAACAAATTTCGGAATTTGGAAGCTAAAATAATAAGTATTAAATATATTTACAAAATGTATCTTGATGCAAATAAAAGAGAGGTAATGGAATATATTAAGGAGGTTTGTATGAGATTAATTCTAAAGATAAAAATATAACGTAACAACCTGAAACTGATCCTAATTACATAAAATCCTTCGTTCTCACTTTCAATCCATATTCAGATTATTGAGAAATTGTAAGTAACAAATGTATTGGCTTTTAGAATTAATGGAGATTATTTCAAGTTACAAATAAGTGAATAAAAATCTGATTAATTTGGTTTTGATGTAATTCACATCAGTTGATGGATATAAATTTCGGAATTCACTACATAATAACTGTTTATTCAAAATTTAAATCAAAAACAAATTAGATAAGAAATTGAGGATAAAACAAAAGAACAAAGGTATGTTATATATTAAAAAAAAAACAAGAAACGAGAAGGCCTTAAGATAAAAAATAAGAAACGAATAAATATTAACTATAACTAGATACTAACTATTTTATCTTCAATTTGTTTATAAATCGGCCAGAATCTAATTAATTGGCTAAACTGCTTGTGGTATCCGTTATTCTTCAATGACTAAAATATACTTTTCCTTCTTGTTCTGACGGCGAAATCGTCTATTTGGCTACTGCTTAAACAACAGAAATAATTTAGAGGAATTCTCTAGAACTGCTTTCAATTGAGAAGCTATGTCCAAGAGTCCCCCGAGCTTGGAGGCGGGGCTCCGATGTCACCAATAGGAGGGTATAGTGTTTTTCTTAGATTGATTCCGAACGAAGTGATTATGAAATATAATAACTGACAAGTAGTAACACACTTTGAAGTAGTTAAAGCTTTAAGTTATGCCAGGGAGTCGGCAAAGCAGCACATTTTAAACAAATGTGGAATCGAAATCCTTTCTGCTGAAAAACACCGCTATACTACTAGTACGTACATTGAATCCAGAACAAGAAACCGCATCAAAATTGATATAATAACTTTGGGTGCCTAGCCGGTGATCAGTTGAATATATACTTTATTAAAACCTTCCTCAAGATAGTATAGAATTAATTGAATGTTTCATAATAACAAAAATAACCCAGTTAATTTTAGTCGTATAATGGTTAACTTTCATAAACACACTTTTTTTATTCACTGGTATAAACTAACGTTTAAATATGGATATTGACGATGAAAGGTTTTGGAAATTTCACTGAGGTTTACGATATGTTGTTGATTTGTCCTATTTCCTATAAATTCCCCGTAATGAAAAGTATTTGGAACCCTTTAGTTACCAATTGGTTACCAGACATAAAAAATATAGATATAGGTCTGAAATTAGCATATCACATAACTGAAGATTGAAAATACAGGAAAGTTCAGTGTTCATATTCTTCGCTGAGAACTACAAATGCACTAGACTTCTGTAAAATTACATGTCATAAAATATATTGAATCATGATAAGTATAAGATTTGTAAAGACATTTCTAATGATTTTAAACTAAGAACATTTCTCAAGGTATCATCTGATTTCGTTTGAAGATTTAATGTTCTGAAACTTAAATGCAATAGAGATATTCTGCTTTTTTATGTTAACTTTTGTAGACCAAATCTATTTTTTATTTTAAATTAAATTCTCATTTGTACTTGTTAAGTGTTTTTCTATCTAATCCTATCGGAAAGGAAATAGATATTGATTGAAAAATTCCGCTAAAGAAAATATTTGTAGTTTGGCAATTGCACAAGCGAAAATATTGAATACAGTGATATAATAATCAGTAAAAATTATATCAAGGTATATATTATCGTTTTGTTCATGTTAGGGAGCATACTTCTTCAAATATAGCCGATGGGAAGTGAAGAACTTAACATCATACCGGATTTATCAGTTAAAAGTTATATTTCAAATTGCAGGCTATTAAGACTGTCTGGCGCTCTTAAATAAATTTACTTCTATTTTAATTACCCAACCCACTTCCCTAAATGTTCCCGAGGAAGAGCTGTCGTTTGCCCATGCCAACCAATCAAGGTAGGTCATTGTTTTGGGAATAATTGAGTGTTTAGTATTAATACCTTTTTGAAGTCACAATATTTTTTCTCAAAATAGATTATTTGCGTCACCAACATTTGCCGATGATTTGTGGTTCTTGAGACCTTCTCAGTATGAATATGTTGTTGGTATGAATTTCTCAACATGATTGGTGTTCATATTATCACGACTGTTCGAACCTTTTAAAATTAAATAAGATTTGCTAATGCTATAATTTATATTACGGCAATTATATCAGGAAGTTTAAAAAATGTTGTGACAGAAACAAATTACGAATAAAACGATTCCGAAAATTATTACAAAATGGGGTTTCGAAAATATTCACCAACGAATATTTATCTCTTCTTTCGTCATCCTCGAAGCAAAACACAAATTTTCTTTTGTGCTCCAATTAGTTGGCGGAAAAATCGCACCGTTTGAAAATAAACATCTGAGAATAGAATCCGCCAAAGATCCATTATTAATGCGTTTAGAATTATTTTCGACCGCTAATAATACCGACCAAGAAACCGTGTCTCCTTCAGAATCTGCGGATCCGGCAACGTCGCCCGCTGACGTCACGGACGCCACAGCTAACCTAGTGAAGTTCGTACGTTACCGGCGAATCATACGATTTCGTCTGCTGGAGGTCGGAAATATTTTACCAGCACGTCGTTCATGTTTTCCTGATAACTCGAGTAACTTTGACCGCTCTTTTCTGGCTTCGCAGCGCTGTGTGCTGTCGCTTCTTCGACGGCTCTTGGTGCACTACGTTACTTTACTGGTATACAACAAGAAAAAAAGACTTATCGGGCATGCCTACGTATTACAGAAGCGTAAATAAAGAGCATGGGATTTGCTATAGGTTAATACTATGTGTTATATATATTCCATAACCGACGCATCTATTCTTATGGTACACAGCGGGTGTATTTACATTGCAAAAAAAAATTTAAACGTTATCTATGAATGAAGATCACAATGCAAATCGTATTATGCGGTTTTAATCCATAACAAAAAAAATACTGCAACTTCTGTGATGGTACTCAATATATTTTATTAATAATGCATATAAATTTTCTTATCAGTGTAATTTCGTCAACGAGCAGTGGCGGGTGTAGAGACCACAAATTAGAAAAGTACAAACTTAGTACATCGCTACAAAAACAAGTTCTGTTAATTTTTAAACTAGAATAAAACACATGTTAACGAAAGCTAGTTGATCTTTAATCTCCATTTTATTATACTGCACAACATTTGAAAGAGACATCAGAAAAATTGATAAAAGGTTGCAATATTTTACTTATAGCTTAATCATTTACGTTATTTGACAAACTAAGCAAACGGCAGAAATCAATTTGCTATGAGAAGTAACAAGTTAAATTGAATATTTCAAGAAAGGTATCTATAAAAACTGCTTCCATCGCATTTTCGAATTGTTGTAAAGGTTTGGGAGGCTGCTGGAATTAGTTAAAGTGCCTGGACATTTTGGCCCAAACTTGCTCAATACAGTTTATATGTGGTGAACACGGTGACCACTCTGTTCCATGACATTATATCATCAATAAAAACAAATGTGCCACCCATTGGACTATAGCAAACGACAATTAAGCCAATAATTGTTTGTCTTACATGTTTTATTTCCAACGAAGAAAAAATAATTAACCCATCGGAAGCAGAGGAAGCGTAGAAAGGGATAAAACCTCGTAAAGCTGCAGGAAGAGATGAAATAGCAAACAATAGGGGAACGGAAATAGCCGACTAAATAACCGCACTAATTAACAAAATTTTAAAATACTAGTGGTCGCCTAGTCGTCGAAATTCGACCCTATTTCATGAAATTGTAAAAAGTATATTTTTATAAGAAACAGAGTTGTGGAGAAATCGGAGAAGTATATGTAATGACCAAAATTGTTCACTCATATTGACAAATCTATTGAAATATAAAGAAAATAAAAATGTAATCAAATATCGGTATTCGAAATATTTTTGACAAATGAATGACCCCTTAAATTTTTGGCTGGAACCGCTCCTGGCAAAATATTCGATATAATAATTGGAAGATTGATTTTTGCAACGTAAAAGTTTTCGTCATTTGCGGTTTCAATCAAGTTCAGGAATATTAAAGAAAAGAGAGGACCAACAACCCTAGGGGAACTTAAGTATTTCTCTATTGTCCGCTGTCTGACAATTTTTTACACAACACCTTCGGGAAGGTTGTGAGAATAATATATTAATCGAATAATTAAATTCACATTAAAAAAAGAATATTTAATATGAAAGTTACTGCAACACGTCCGAAAAATCAATACTGCGCTACTACATTGACTATTTTACCAATAAACAATAACAACGCTTGCATGCAACTTCCAGAAGAACATGCTCTAAGAATATATCTAACGATCGCTCCCTTCATATATAATTACTCAATGTTTTGAGTTTTGACCGTCTGGCGACGGCACCACAGATCAAATAGGCGGCGCTGTCAATTGTTTGGCGTTGACAGTATGGACGTAACAATGATTTTTTATTATATTTTATTTAATGAGTGAACCAATATTATTAATTAATATTAGCATTCTGCACTGAAGGTCGTCAGTAGCTACTAAACAAAACAAAAATGAAGAAAATCGGTTGAGAGACAGAGGAAAAAATGGTACCTAATCGTTTTGTCTTTGCCTATTTATATATAGATAATACATGACTAAGGAAATGGAAAACAACCATATTAACATTACTGTTCAAGAAAGACAAAAAATAACCGAAAAATTATAGAGGAATAAACCATTGAACACCACTTAAAACGAACAACACAAATAGTATCAGAATGAGTCAACCAGAAAATAACCAAAAAAGCAACTGAATATAACGGAAGGGCGTTCCTTTGTTTTATCTGGTTTAAAAAAGCATTCGGTAGAATAAGAGCAACAGAGGTGATTCACTTCTTATTTAATAGAAATAATCTGGTACAAAGATTCAACATAACAGCAAATTAGTTTAACACGAATTAACAAAGATCCAATCAGATGTGAGATAGAAATAAGCAAACAGCAAACTGTGGAACTCAATTATTTGAGATTGCAATATCTAGTTATGGAGGAATCAAAGCCCAGAGTCAAAAGGTAAAGTAAGTAGCAGTATTTTTATACTATACAATGTGGAGAAACAACCATATTAAATCAGAATCATAGGCAAGAAGATATAAATCAACAATAAGACCAACATTAATGTACACAGCCGAAACAAGACCGGATATCTCTGCCACAAAGAATGTTGGTAATCGCAGAGATCAGAATGCTATGAAAAATAACCGGAAAGAAGTTAAGAGGCCGAATGAGGAGTGATGAAACAATGACATATAGCAGAGCAGTTAGGACAGCTAGAGACAAATCTCCACAAGTATAGGCCAACCATGCAGAAGATGAAATGGCAAGCTGTCATAAAGATATATAATTCATTTTTAAAAGAAGTTATCTTACAGCACTCATTGTATCATTAACTATGACTATTAAATGACTGTGGCCATTACAACGTGTATGGACAGACACAGGTCTCTCTCCATACAAGTATTCGACTATCATAGGTATATAAACGATAATTTGAATCAAAGCGAAAATCTAAGAATAAACCTCGAGCTACAATACATAGCGACTGAGGACGACTCGAGAGGTGGAGTTCAAATAGATAAGAGCAATCTGAGGAGAAAAAACCCAATTAAATAGGCAAAATATATAAACGAAATCTTGACTCATCGGAAAAGATACAATATCTTCAGTTTTGAAAAAACATTGTCTGTGTTGTGTCGCATAATAGCTGCATTCACGCAGCCCCGCTGTTAACCGAAAGTCTACTAATAGACTAACTAGCAATTACTGTTCTGGTAGTGATTAATTCTTGAAGGTTAGGTGGATAAGAATTATTAAAAACGGGGTGACAACTATTACAAATTCTCCTTTCTATCCCACTCAAGGGATTAATTTTCATATTCCCGAGCAAATACGTTTTATGTATCTCTAACGACTCTAGACTCCAGAAAGTGAATTGTTCGGTGCTGATCTTCTATCTATATTACTTACAAACTGCAGGAACTTGTTATAGTTGTTTAAAACGTGTAATAGTTCAGCTTTGCCTCTCATGGAAAGACAGCAGATATCATCGTACGTATTTCTTTAAAAAAGAAAGTTGTACCTCAATTTTAGACATATCATCCATCCTACAAGAGAACAATTTAATC
Source organism: Octodonta nipae (assembly GCA_034190945.1). Lineage (NCBI taxonomy): Eukaryota > Metazoa > Arthropoda > Insecta > Coleoptera > Chrysomelidae > Octodonta > Octodonta nipae. Next base: position 27,550,086 of record CM067223.1, read on the forward strand.
GAAAACAAATTTGTAAAATATGATGAATTGATTTTTAACAATCTTGTAATGTGACGAGATGCTGCCCTAAAGTTTGGACTTTAAGAGGTTTTTAACAACCATAACTGATTTCTTTAGTTTACAACAGATGAAGAAAATCCCGATTCCTTTCCTGTACACCCCAGTTGTTTGAGAGTGTGGCAACCGCCTTAAGCTGAACCTGTATAGAAACCTACTAGCTCTGGAAGATATATGAATTTCTTCCAACACCCTATGAATGTGACAATTATAGCTCATTTAAAAATATGTTTTTGTTAACAATTCTTCTTCAACTGAACTTTAAAAAAAATTCCAAAATCCACAGGCAGTTACCATTGATAAATTACGACCTCAAAGTTATTTTTTGACAAATTTTAACCCAACAAATTACAATTATAATTCTCTCAACCTTAAAAAATGACGTTAATGTTAAATTGATAATCATGTTTGGACAAAAATCCATAGACTCAATAATTTTAAAGAAAATTTAGTCAACAAAATTGACTGAAAATTTTTCCGAGGACAAACATCTAGAATTCTAATACGTAGACCTCTGATAAACATAACATTGGACTAAAGAAAGGCAGCCGTGCTTTAGAATTCATGATTTAAACAAAAATTATTCCCGGAGTTTGTAAGGCTAATGCTTATACAAGAAATTTTCAGGGACAACTAAGATACAGATTTACATAATTTACATAATTTTACTGCAACTTAGTATAATTATTAGAAATTGAATATAATCTTACTAATTCAACTGAATGTTTAGTCTATTAGAGTGTTTTAATTGACATATGTTCCGATGCTGTGTGATTGGTTAACATCAACTACTATATTTTGTCATAATAATTTTATAATTTAATACTTGCTCAAAACTGTTTATATACATCATAAGATATAGCAGATAAACCTTAGAAATTATAATGGAACTACACATTTTTTATTTTCTAATTGTCTGCTATCAAAATGTAAAAATTTACTATCTTTAGATATATTTTTTAACTTAACAAAATTTACAAATTTGTCTCAACCAAAAGAGTTATTCCTTATATAATACTACAAGCACGCCTATGTGCCCGAATTAAAATGAAAAATCTCAAATATCCCAAACAAATGACAAAAACTGCTTATATTGTGTTTGAACTAGGTCGTTTCCTTCAACAATATCATTTTACACTTACAAAGAATCAAATAATTTCAAAATAATGGCAAAAATATCGACAACATCCTTATTTTCAACGACGCCTGCCAAACGTCATTCGTCACTAACCGAAAAATCTTCTTGAACGACACAATAAACGTCTCTAAACACATTTGGCAAGAGATGTTGAAAAAACTAAAAACGAAATTTACCTCGATAATGCTGCTGGCTGGTCTCTTTCTATTTCTATCGCGGCAAAAACATCAACAAGCTGGTTTTCTGGCATAAATTCTTACACTACGACACATTGTCAAATTAACAAGAAGAATGTCCTTCTTTTTCACGTTTGGCAGACGATGTGTTGCCACGAGAGGTTACGCAATCACTGTGACATTCTTCATTTCTTTTCTTTGGTCATCGAGTCTTACAACGTAAACAGCTGGCCATGGACGAAATGTAAACATACATGTAATATTCTTATTGTCCATCATTGATAATAATGGATTTGTGCCGATTACAATAAAAGTGTTAGATGTCTTTGCAAAAATATTTTTGGAATATTAAAATAAAACACAATAAACTTGTAATTAATCAATCGCAGATGTGTTGCGATCGATCAGAATTATATAAAGCAGTGATCTAAACATCGTTTTCTACCCATTTTCAGTATAAAAAAAAACATTGAATCATCTCTGTTAATAATTGTAATTGTTGTAGTGTTTGACAGCTGAATTTAAGATATCAAATACAGGGTGGCAAAAGCGTCATGGCAAAAAATAATGTGGAATTTGTTGGAATAACCACAGGGTTAATCAAGATTATCTAGTTTTGATAAAGTGACGGTTCCTAATACAGGTTATGAGTGTTTTCTATCCATTTTCAATATAAAAAATATTGAATTACCTCTGTTAATAGTTGTAATTGTTTATGATACAACAATCTGAGATCTCATATACAGTGTGAGAAAAGAATCACGGAAAAATAGTAAGAAATTTATTCGAATATTCACACCGTGTTTAAAGATTATCTAATTCTAAAAAAACTAGAATCTGAAATTGGGTATGTTGTTGGGTTTCTATTGAATATAGCTTATGAGTGTTTTCCCTAAATTATTTTTGGAATGTTAACATAAACCATGATACACTTGCAAGTAATCGATGCGATCAATATTGTACACAGATAGTCATCTAAATATAGTTCTCTACGCATTTTGAGTATACAGGGTGTAACATAATGCAGTTCAGATATTTTGGCAGGTGATAGTATTAGTCTGTATGAATGTAAAAGTCTTAACAATGATGTATCTATCTTATATAGTTAAAGCCTTATTCGATTATTAAGATGTTTGAGATTTCGATACATCTGGGAATCTTGTACGTATATGGTAGGAAAACTACACCAAAAAGTAAATGAAAAGTACTAATAGAAAATTGTTCGATTTAATATTAAAATGAAACTAATTTTGTTAATTAAGTCACATCACATAAAAATATTAGACATTCAAAAAAATACCATTTACACGTTATTTTGACACGTGTTTCGGCATACAATGCCTTTATTAAGTTTCCCAAAATACTAAAACTATTATTCTAACTACACCATTTTATATATACATTGTACTTTACCTAACTAATGACATAGAGCCAATAAAAAGATTTAACAGTAGAGATGGATTAAGATCAAACTGATTATTTAATAGTCTATATGTAAATTTATATATGTTAATTTCTAGGGATTCTAATAAATTGATTTTACAGTGATTATTTTCTAAGTGTAAGATTTTTACATTATCGTTAAAGTAATGATTATCCTTCTTTTGTGCTCTCTAGTACGGGTATTAAAATTTCTAAATGTCCTACCCATATACAATTTCTCGCAATTGCCTTGATTCTCTAAAAATGATTTAATTTTATTACTTGTCTCGCCCAAGTAAGTAAAAGTTTTGTAGAAGTCGTAATGTTTTTTATCAGTTGAATAAATTGAATTTAGAGCATTTTGTAACATTTTATTTTTTACTTGGTTATCAATGAGGTGGGGATCAAAACCGTTGTTTATTGATATTTGTTTAATAATGTTTAATTCTTTTTGAAAATTTAACGGTGTCAAAGGTATATTGAATATATGAATCATACTGTAAAATGCAGCCATTTTTTGCTGATATGGATGATAAGAATTATTATGAATAGCTGTGTCAAAATATCCAAACTTGTGATAAATTGAAAATGTATGTTTGAATGTTTGTTATCAATGTGATCTAAAAATATGCTCAATTGCCTATTAGTTCCTATAAAACATACAAGAATATCACCTACGTACCTATACCCGTAAGTGAATTGTTTTGACAATGGGTGTTGAAAAAATGTATCCTGTATATCAATCATGAATATTTCTGCTAGTAGGGGACTTAATGGGTTTCCCATACTTAAACCTTCATTACCTTTATAAAAAATACTATTAAATTCAAAATAATTTTGGTCTTAGCAAACTTTAGTTTAGCATTGGATGGAACAAAGATACCCTTAATAGTCTATTAGTTCATATGAATTTTTAATAGCATGTTTAGCTTGGAATTTAGTATATTTTCTATAACATCGGTAAGTAAATTACAAACTTTAACAGCTGGGGCAGTAATATACGAAACAACTGGTCTAATAACTTCAAAATTTCCCGCTTGTATGAACTCTTCTGTTCTAGTGATATAATCTTTTCGGTCAATCGCAATAACCGTATTTCCCTTGTCAGCTCTAGTAAGTAGGTATTACGTTGTTTTCTAAAGTTACATTTTTAATTGACTTTGCACTCATAGCGTCGTTAACCTTATGGTTCTTCAAAAATTCTTTGTTAATCATTGATGAGGCCTGATCAAGTATCAGCCGTAACAATTCAGTTTTTTGGCCATATTGTTGGGTTCTTGTTATAGATACAAAAATGTAAGTGTATTCAGCTTATAGGCGTTTTGTCTAAAACAGATGACATTGTAGTAAGAAGGAATTTGCAAAAATCATTCTGGAATATGAAAATAACACACAATAAACTTAGAGTTTATCAATCGTAGATGTGCTGCGATCAGAATTATATAAAGCAGTGATCTAACATCGTTTTCTATCCATTTACATGGAGTTGAATGATATCTGTTAATACCTGTAATTGTAGTTTTGCAATATTATATTATTGTCAAACATTTGATTGTTTCCTGAATGATATTTGTGGCATATTTTTCAATGTTTAAGTACTTCTTGGGAAATAACACCACATTTAAGAAAATTTCTGTATATTCCAAACGTTTCGGAGTCTAGGTCAGACCCCATTGTCAATGGTTAAGAAACTTGGATAAAAAAGGCACAATCTAAGATGTAAATTTAAATATTTAACAGTATGTATTATTTGATTTCTGACGTAACATTCAAACATTTGAATTTTAAATTTTAGAATTGTGCCTTTTTTCATAGTTTTTTCGCCATTGACAACGGGGTCTGATCTAGGCCCCGAAACGTTCGGAAATATACAGTAATTTCGTGTATTGTGGTGTTATTTTCCAAAAAGTGCTTAAACAGAGGTTTTGTTTATGAACGTGCATGAGATCTCATAAATAAATTGCTTTTTACTCTTGGATATTCTTGCTTACTTGCCTCAAATGTAGCTTTAAATATGTTGCCTTTTTGGCGTACTCATTTGCAGTTGCAATATTGATATACGGAGAATTAACTAGAATTTAATAATTAATATTGAGCTATCTATCGATACAATGTTAAAAATCACACAGCGACTTCAAAAAGGGGTCCAAGCTATGTTAAACAATGTTGTTCTAATCTATTGTCACGTCGTGTCGATTATGTACTGCTTCTGTTATGTTTGAGAGCTTAATGGAATACAAACTATAGGTAAGCCGAGTGAGTGTACCTCGATTAATGCTGGTAATGGGTCACACATTTGATGCCCATCCCAAGAAGTGTTCCATTTCTCAGAATGAAATGGGGATTTGAGCTACATCATATCCGAGTGACGAAGACAAGAGAGAAGCCGTTCGTTTTTGAACAGTTCCTAGAGATATAGATGAACTTAAAAGCTGTGGATTCGAGTGATTTAAGTCATTACCGAATCATTCCATCGGGTGATGAACGAAAAAGAAACATTTCGCTGGAATCAGAGGCTTGGAATTTGTGAGGATTACAAAATTGTCTTTAGTGTAAATAATTTGGTCAAGTGCGAGTTGGACTCGCATACTTAGGGTTCCGTACCACCTTCAAGATTCTAATATTTCAGTTTCAGACAAGCAGGGAATGAGTGCATTTTCTTATATTTACCCTTATATCTTTTAAAGAAAGCGTTTTAAATTTATAAAAAATATACACTTTGATTTTCCACACATAGATTTTTTATTTTATCTGCTTCAGGATTCGCTTGATTTTTATCAGAATACATATGTATTTAATTTTCTAATTTGGCCCCCAAAAATTAACATTAGAATTTTATTTTACTATTAAACTTTCAGAGAAGTCTTTTATAATCTACTGTCTGGGTTTTGAGGCTCTGTAGATTGGAAGATAAAGGGCAAAATAGGTCAAGTTTTAAATTATAAATTATTAAATCCGTTATTCAAATTATTAAAAAATACAAATAAAATATATTGTTCAAAATTTAAATAGTGTAGTTTCTAAAGTGGGAATTAAGTCGACGTTTAATATTTTTGTTAATATCTTTTAAACAAATGATTTAAAAATATGATATATTTGTAATTCACATAATGAGCCTTTTATCTAATATATTACATGATGCTTTTAAAAATTGAATCTTTATTTTCCATTTAATTGTATAATTTTTCCCTAAAATTACTATGGGGGTTTTCTAATAATTTATTTTCCGTTTAATTCTATTATTTGGAAGCCAAATAATAGAATTAGGGATATTCAGATTTTTCCAATAAACAAAAAAATATAGGTCTTATAGTTTGGGGAATAACGGGGGGAATGGGTAATTTTTTTAAAATATTTTTTTAGTATATTTGTATTTAAAAAAAAATAAAAAAATATATTTGTATTCGTCATAATGAGCCCTGTGGTTTGATTTATTACATGACCCGTTAGAAACAATTGTAATTTTTTATTTTCCATGTAATTCTATAATTTGCCCCCCAAAATGAATATTAGAGGTTTCTCCTTATTTTTCCAGTAAAGTTCAGGTGAGGGGCTATACTTCAATTTTTTTCAAAATTTTTCAGCTTATGTTTTCGGAGATAAGAGGGGGGGGAATGGGTAAAATTTTACATATTTTTGTTAAAATATAAAAATATATAAAAAAATATATTTGTTTTCGTCATAATGAGCCCTTTCATTTGATATATAACATGATGGATTACAAACAATTTTAATTTTATATTTTCTATTTAACTTTATAATTTGACCCCCAAAATAAATATTAGGGGTTTCTCCTTATTTTTCCAGTAAAGTTCAGGTGAAAGGCTATACCTCCATTTTTTTTCAAAATTATCTAGCTTATGGTTTCGGTGATAAGGGGGGGGGAATGGGTAAATTTTTTTATATTTTTGTTAATATATTTTAATTTATTTATTTTAAAAATATGAAAAAATATGTTTGTTTTCGCCGTAATGAGCCCTTGCATTTGATATATAACATGATGGGTTAGAAACAATTTTAATTATATATTTTCCATTTAATTCTGTATTTTGCCCCCCAAAATTAAAAGTAGAGGTTTCTCCTTATTTTTCCAGTAAACTTCAGGTCAGAACCTATACCTCTATTTTTTTTCAAAACTAGTTTTATAGTTTCGGAGATAAGGGGGGGGATGGGTAAATTTTAGTATATTTTCGTTAATATCTTTTTAAATATATTTTTTTAAAATATGAAAAAAATATTTCTTTTACGATATGTACTCCTGATCGGGTCACCAAACTATACATTGATACCAGATTTCAACCTCTTCCGTCCAGTAGTTTAGGAGAAAATGGCTGTGATGTGATAGAGGCAGAAATCCGGAGTGATATTATAAGGGTATCCGTATATTGTATATAGGGAACCCTAAAAATTAGCAACTAAATAGCAGCACTGATTCAGATGTAGATTTCTTAAATCACCTCTCCAGCTTGAATGTGTATCAATTTGGAAATGAGAGGATTTTTATAGTAACCCGGTATATTGAAATTGAGTTAAAAAACTTATTAAATCCACCTACAGTTATACCCATACAATAGAAACAACAATTTTAATGAAATATAAATTTATTCAGTTATTATTGAAATTTATTCAAAATGTTAATGTAGTAAAAAATAGTATATTTTGGACAATTAAAAATTATGAATAAATTGCAGTTAATTGACAAAAATTCCGTGAAATCTGACAACGCTGATCCAACCTAAACATCCACAATAAACAAATACAAATTTGTGTCAGTAGGCTTCAATAACAAAACTGAAAAAAAACCGTAAACCATAAAACCGACTGGACACACAACTCACGTACCATCATTTCGATTTCTACGGAATGCCGCTTTACATAATAATATGGTATCGGAATCGGATCGGTCTCGGTAGCCGCAGTCGGCAAATCGACTTTTGGTTTCGTTTATTTGATGACTAGTCGTAACGGCTTCGTTAATTTATAGCTTTGAATAATTTTAACACCTCGGCGATATCGTAGATATCGCTGTGGAATTTAAACGCAAACCAACCTTTATAAGGTCATTAGTAGCCAAATTAACTGTACATTTAGTCAGATACAATCGAAACAGAATTGTATTCTGTTAATCATTTATTATGATTTTGCCTTTTGAAAATAATAACCTTACACTTGTTGTTTAATCTCGTTAAGTTGTGATAAGGAAATAAATTAAACAAATTACCTCATTTGAAGACGCGAGATGTGTACTGATTCTCTTGAAAATCCTAGATGTCGATCTTACATCTCGCGTCTTCAAATTTAACGAACTGCATCAAATGCATAAAGAAGTGTTCGAGAGGACATTCAATTGTGGGAAGCGCAACTGATGAAGGTTCCCGACCAGAAACAATATATATTATATTTATATATAATATATATTGTCTTGCGTACAAAGGAATGACACCTCGAAGAGAGTACTAAATTACCTCATCTCTAAATTATCTTCGGGGTCTACCGCTTTTTCTCCTTTTTATTACACTATTTTCGAAATCCATATCATTGCTCTTCTAACTTGGGCATACCATTGGAATCGTATTTCCTCTATGCAATTGGGTATATTTTCTGTCACCGACAAATTTATTTCTTATTTCTTATTTTGTATTTTGTTCAGCCTTGTCTGTCTACTTCATTACTCTTTTGCTTAAAAGCCAATTAAGAGTATCTTTTATCAGGGTATCAAAGATTTTTTTGCTTTGTATTCTTTGTTATATTGAAGATGATCTCTAACCATTTTTTTGGAGTAGTCTTCATTGAGTTTCCATAGCATTAAGCTGAGGTCTTCCTCCTGCTAAGCTAGCACCACCTGCTCGATAACCCCATTCCTTCGCACTTACATGAGGACAGATCACTGATTGCTTTTAATCATTTCATATTCGACTGGCACCGGCTCTTGGACCTGTTTCCAAGTCCAGCGAAGGAGGCCCGCAGCCTCAAGACGTTCAGTGGGTGTACCATTGGTTCCATTGGGAGTGCTAGTCCACACTAAGACAGCCAACCATCCAAGTACCCCTACGAACCAGTATCCAGGCCAACACGAAGCCATCTGACCATACTCCCATTTATATCATAGAGTGGGAACCATTGTGCTGAGTGGGTCTACTATTGGTCCCAACTGAACGGCTAATCCACACCGGGCCGACCAAATCGCCGATTACCGCTAATAGTCAGCAACCAGGCCAACTCAGAAGCCCTTCGACCATACTCCCATAAATATCAGATATCTATAGGTAATTAAATTGAACACAATTTGAAAGTACTTGTTCATTTCTTTTCTCCCCTTCAGGGAACCATTGTTAAATTTTTCTACCCCTTCAAGGAACCATTGTATTTTGGATGAATATTGAAATAAACTTGTATTAAATTTAGTATCTTTTCTCTTTGTGTCCTTCCAGCCTGGCGCCCTAAAAGTGAGTGTTCAAGCTAAAAACGTAGTCTCCACACACTCCCGGAAAATATACTGAGCAGCTCCTAGGCAGTCTTATCGCCCCTGGCTCTTCAAGCCAGAGGGATTTAAAGTAAGCGATATCTTGTTTTTCGTTACACTATTACCACGTTTCACAGGTGTATCGCTTCAAAAATGGGTTGTAGTACACTCTAAAAACCTATTGATTTATTGCCTTTGTTCTGTCATTTATTTTGTATTTTGATCAAGACGGTGTTTTTCTTCTGCATATTTTTATTGCTGCTATCATGTACCCTGGAATTTAGAGTTGTCTCAGGGCTTTCAAAATTTTATTTAGAGAAAAGGACTCATAAACCTTCTTTAGCATTGTGAAAACAATAGGCACATGTCTATGTTTGCCAAATTATTTTCTCAATTGCTGGACTCTGTAGATATGGTCCATCATTATCAGCCAAACGTGAATCCCACCTGATCCTCACCAGTTTTAGTAATTATGACCTCTTCTAAACTATTGTTGATTCATCTGCTATACTTCCTCCCCATCGTTGAGAGAACGAAAATTAAATGTGATATTCATTGTTTTGTTACTTCTTCTCCATTTAGATATTCCTTATTACTCGCATCAGCTTTCCTAATCCGTACTTAAGGACTTCGTGATATATACTTCCATAGTCAGTTTCATTTTCCTTTTCGTAGTAGCAAAAAGTCTCCAAAATTATAAGCGAATATCTATTTTACTTATTATTCGTCAATAACATCAGAGATTAGAAAAATGTCCAGGAATCACATTTTAAATTCCTTACATGTAGATGGTATATCAAAAAGGACACAATGTTGAATTCCTTTTTAAATAGGGTTTAAGGCTTTAAAAAAAATTGAGTAGCTAGCGCTGGGGTGATGAGGGTGCAATTTAATTAACTTTTAGTATGAGCAAACATGTCCCACTTCGTCAATCTTTTGACGTATTTTGCGATTTTCAAAACAATGAGTATTTTGGGAAATATTCCAGATGGCTTGTTTCGTTGAGACACCCTATATAAGTGATATGCATTCTTTCCTTATGATCATTTTTCATTCATTTGATTGTTCAAAAACCTTCCGAGCTTTTTACTTGATGATTAAATTTTTTATTTCTTTGTTTTTCTGTCCATACTCTACGAAATCTTATGCCGCATCCAGATTCTCCAGGAGGTAACGCGAGTGTGGCCGGTGCACTCGTGTGCCCTCGTCTTGCCTTGCATCGCCTCGCTGTCGCTCCTATCCGTTTTGTGTTGTTTTTTTGGGCCGGAGTCAAAGGACGCAGAGAGTAATGCGAGAAAAAAAATAGTCCGGTTAATTTAGGCCTAAATCAGGAGGAAAATTTATAAGAAGCTGTAACTTGGAAAAAATGGCTTAAAATCCAATTATCAAAGAAATCTCAAAAGTCCTCATCGTTCCAGTCTGCAGAAAAAGATTGGCTAGAGGTCAAAGGTCAAAAAATCACTTTGCACGATTTTCAGGTGAACGGTGTCCTTTATCGCAAAATTGCCTCATACAAAATTTGTAGATCATACAATTCTCTAGAAAAGCCAGCGTTTTAGAGATATAACGCTTTAAATAGTTGAATAATTTGTAATTGTCATAATTTACAGACGTTTCCACGCCATCTATGAGGTAGTGTAGGTACTTAGCACGTTTTAAATTTATTCATCTGAATCATAGTTTTCGAATATTTCTGCTTCCTCTTCTGCTTCTTCTCCTTCTCTTGATCTTCTTCTTCTTCTGCTTCTCGTTCTTCTTCTTCTGCTTGTTGTTCTTTTTCTTCTTCTTCACTTTGGGTGCAAGTAAATAGCGATTCCTCCTTGGTATCATAGGAGTCCTCTATACTTGGTGGCTCAACATTAGAGTACCATCGGGCCTGACAATGTGCATACGTCAGGGAACAAAACAGTCCAACTTTGTTGCAACCACATTTAGCATTACATCCCTTTTCGCAGTTGCAAAATATTGTGTTCAGCAGTTTCTCTGATGCTGGAAGAAGCAGAAGAGGAAGCAGAAATATTCGGAAATTATGATTTAGCAACTTTTTTTGTAATTACACCGCTTCTATTTTTACCAACCCTTATTGATAAATATTATTTTGGAATAGTCCCGAAACAAACAAAATCACAACAGACCCGTGGAATAGGCCTACTGGGAAAACCACGTTAAAAAACGTGCAACGTATACTACCTCATAGGTGACGAGGTAAGGCAAGACGAGGGAACACGAGGTCATTGTCCACACCCGCACTCGCATTATCTCGTGTAGCTTCCTGGATATTCTGTACGCGGCAACAGACTTTTCGTGCTTAGTCCCTTTTCAAACATACTTTTTTTTTTCTATGTATGTATTCCGAAAATTTTTAGTAGTGTCCCATTAGTCCTTTGTCTCTTGTCCTTAGAGTCTCTATTGCGCTTATTTTATGGATATGGCAATCCATAGATCCATGACCAGTGGACATTTTGTCATATTTTGTCAGTTATCATATTGTTACGAAATTTACCCAAAGCCGACCCTGTTTCATTTCAGTACGATAACAAACGCTTTGAGATAAAAAATGGTTCTCGAAAAGACTCGGCACCTGTGGGAGTGGTGATGATTTTTACGAGAATTTTCTATGCTGGGCTTATAAAGGAAGCAGGCCACGATCGCGAGTTCAGTTGGTTGTACGAAGAGCTTATATGTAAAATTGTTATTGTGATATTTGAATCAGCTGTTCTATATTCGATGTAAATAAAAGTCCCTAGAAAAGTTAAAGTGAATATTAGTTTTATAATTTTAAGTTGAACCCACGGACTTTACAACAAATTTGGTGATCAGAAGTAGAGGATTAAGTGCAGTTAAAATAGTAATTTGATAATGGAAACTCGTAGTATGAAAAAAACCGACGAAACTACCAAAAAAATTATCAAACATGTTACGGAGGGACTGGATGAAAAAATAGTCCAGATTCTAGAAAAACGTGAAAAGAAGGAAAAACAACATCAAGAAGAAATTCAACAAAGGTAAAATAGAGTTAGAAAATCTTGTAACTACCATGGAAGAAAAACAACATAATTTAATTGAAGGATTGTTCTCGAAATTTAAATTATTAGATGAACAGAGACAAAATGATTTTAAAGTATTTGAAGAGAAACAAGGTCAAACCGAATTAAAACGACAAAATGAATTTAAAATAACTGAAGAAAAAAGGTACCACCCATCCTGACCGAAGTATATGATGGAATTACCGGAGGCCACCTGGGCATGAATAAAACCCATGACAAATTTCTCCAGCGGTACTACTGGGTGAATTACTTCGAAAACGTCAGAGCTTGGTGCCGCAAATGTGCTACCTGTGCAGCCAGTAAGGGCCCGAGGACCCGGACCAAGGGCAGAATGCAGCAGTACAATGTGGGCGTCCCATTTGAGAGAATTGCCATCGATATCGCCGGTCCGCTTCCCGAGTTTTAGAGGGGGAACAAATACATTCTGGTCGCAATGGATTACTTCAGCAAATGGCCTGAAGCATATGCGATACCCAACCAAGAGGCAACCACGGTAGCGACGGTGCTAGTAGAACAACTATTTAGCAGGTGTGGCGTCCCGATGGAATTACATTCAGACCAGGGGCGTAACTTCCAATCGAATGTATTCCAGAAGGTCTGCACGATGTTGGAAATCAGGAAAACGAGAACAACACCATTACACCCACAGTCAGACGGAATGGTGGAAAGATTCAACAGGACCTTGGAACAACACCTATCCAAGGTCGTCAGCAATAACCAGCGTGATTGGGATGAGCATGTTCCCCTATTCCTGTTGGCATATCGCTCTGCCGTACATAATAGTACAGGCCTGACCCCAGCCAGGGTCCTATTTGGAAAGGAGCTGCGATTTCCCTGCGATTTGGCATTTGGCTCCCTCGAAGAACCTCCCCAAGACATCGACGATTATGCCGACTAGCTCCGACATAGCATGCTGGCAATACACGAATTAGCCCGAACACAGATGTTGGCCACCAGTGACCTGATGAAGACGCGATACGACCTCAAGGCCATTTCAGTCGGGTTCCAGGAGAGGGACAAAGTCTGGCTGTACAACCCCCAACGGAGCAAGGGTAAATCCCCAAAGCTTACACCAGCCTGGGATGGTCCATTCGAGGTGGTCAAGAGGCTTAATGACGTCGTCTACCGGATCCGTCGAAACCCCAACGCTAAATTGAAGGTGGTTCATTTAGATCGACTCGCTCCCTACCATGGAGGGGATGTTTCTGATCGGGACGCTTTTATGAATTCTGCGTGAATGCCGCCCATCAAAGGAGATTTGTTGTGTTTCAGCTGTTTCAACTTTTTCAGATTATGGGTTCTAATTCGTATATATGTATCCAGTTGTTTATGAAGTGCAGCGGTAAGAACACTGATTGAAATAAACAAGACAAGATGAAGGAGAAATGCAATTTATCGACTCAATAAATAAGCCTTTAGTATTGTTCATAAATTTGGAAAATTCATGCAAATTTTACTTTATGGAAATCGTTAAACATTTATATAAGATAGTGAAGGAGTCGATTTCTGGCAACTTATCAGTAAACAGTCCAGCTTATCTACTAATAACAGTTCTTATGGTTAAGAATTTTAAGCAGATAACCCTAAAATAATAATTATAATTAAAATTTAGGTAATAATAATAAATGGAGGTGAATAGAAAGGAACAACTGGTGAATTTGTTCTGCAAGGAAAGTGCAGAATTATCAAATAGAGAGACTAAGTGAACAAGGATGTATTCTGCAATTAATAAAACACTATTGCTCATAAAATAAGAAATAATAAAAACTGAAGTGTAAGCTATATATTAAACTTCAGTGCGTCTGTCTTTCCCCAGTATTCGAAAATTTTATATCTTAAATGAAAATTTATTTCAAAATAAATGATTTATGAAAATAATGGATAGAAAAAGATACTTATAAGTGACCGAAAACAATGTTTTAATTGTTAAGACTTCACTTTTTTCAATAAACAGAATACCCCGTAAGTACTAAGCATACTGTCCTTATAGCTTGCAGTTTACCGTTTTTAATAATGATAATGCACAACCTAAAAAATTGACTGTCATTCCAGAAAATTGTTTATTAAAATAACTGCATTTGTAAACAACAATAATTATAATGTAGAATTAAATAACGATACAATAATAACTTGTTATTGCAGATGACACATGACAATAATCTTTGTATATATATTTAATCGTTCTCCCTTGTGAGAAATAAATTACTTTTATGAAGTTTTTAAGTTTTAGCAATTCATAGCTCATTTGTAATCGATATGCTTGATATTCTCGAAGTTGTTTTCCATAATAATTCAAGATCCGGTCCAAGCATAACGACTAATTGAACCATATGTCGAATCAGACAATAATATCACCTAAAATGGAACTGAGGTTCTAATCTAAATTGAAAGACTGAAGATCGAGGCATCATTTTTTTTTTGTAAACTGATGAGACATGTCTTGCACAGGACATAGATTTTCATTTTCGTAGTAGTTTTGCACGATGTCTAGTCTTCGACAATGTTCACGACAATTTTCAAGTGACTTTGTCGAGCAATGTCGTAGTTTTGGTTGATTGTAGTAAGTTAAAAGCACAGATTATAGTTACCGGAATACGATACATGATTGAGAAGAAATTCAGCCATTCCCTAGACCAATAAATTCTTCTTTTGTTGTTCAGAAATTTTCGAAATAGGATAAAATGTCCACAGTAATGTTTCTTCAATCGTATGAAGTTGGAACAATAGAATGTAACTATATGGACGCGCCATATATATTACGATTTATCCAAAAACATACGAATAACTGGACCGGCTTTACAAAATACACGAATTCGATTTGACCACCTGAGTGACCTTGTAAAATTCCAAAATCCTTTTTCTATTAACAACTTTTGTTTTCTTAAGATTACAAGGATGTTTATAATAAGATATAGTTGAAAATAAGTTATTTTTTGAGATAATCTCCCATAATGCTAATGCTTTGTTCTAACGATAGTTCAGCATTTTAATAGCTTCACTAAAGAAATTGCAAGGCCTCTACAAGTCACTTATTTACTACTGACATGAAATTGTCACTTGAATTTTCTTTCCAGGCAAATTTTCTCTTAGTTTTAGAAAAAATTCTATGCTCGCTAAGTGCAGACATAATAATAAGCCCGCTTGATTAACTACAGCGATTGAGATACAAAAGGTAATAAGTGCCTGCAATAGTGTAGCGTCCTAACGCCAGAATCAACCTAAATCATGCCATCTCAAAGAAAACTGAGCATCATAGCTGATGAAACTCAAAAAACGTTACAAATTTTGTTTTTACTGTCTTCTTGTTCTATAACTATTTATACATTCTAATTTACCTTGATTTGTTCAGAATTGCAGCATGTCATCGGGAACGTTCATGTACCTATTATTCAATGTAAATTTTATTTGAAGGGCGCCCGACAATTTAAATTATTATAAACTTAGAAACCTACATAAAATTGTCAACTCGAATATATATCGAATCGCACACTCGAAGCAATAAGTCTGGCCGTAGAAAAGGTGACAAAGTGATGGAAAGGCAAAATCACTATCCAGTCGTGCTGGTTTACAGTTTCCGGTAGGTCGTATTCATCGTTTATTGATGAAACGAAATTATTCTGAACGCGTCAACGCCAGTGCACCAGTATATTTAGCAGGCGTTATGGCATATTTGGCTGCTGAAGTTTTGGAGTTGGCCGGTAATGCTGCGCGTGATAACAAGAAGACCCGTATTATTTCGAGACATTTACAACTCGCCATCAGAAACGACGAAGAATTGAATAAATTGTTGTCTGGCGTAACAATTGTACAGGGTGGTGTCTTAACCAACATTTAAGCTGTCCTGTTACCAAAGAAAACCGAAAAGAAACCTTAAATGAATTAATATTATTGTTTGATGACTATCAGATATCTATATTAAAAAATTATAACACTTCGTCAATTCAATACACTGGTTAATACTGGCTTATAAAAGTTGTAGTACAATGAGTTTCAGTGGAGTGAACCAGTAATACTCCGTTAAAATCACGCGGAATTTAATTCCATATCAAATTGTTACTACATAAAATCAACCCTCCAAATTAGTTAAAAATTATTAAATATAAATCAGATCAACACTATCATGAAATTACTGAAATGATTTCAATATGGAACTAAATTAAAATGTATTCATGAATCTTTTATTTTATTAAAGGTTGAATGTACTATGTAACTTATCACGGCAATCAATCATGATAATCTGTATTTGAAACACTGTATCTTGGTATGTATACGGCTAAAATTAACGTTTTAGTAGAAGTATAAGTAGAACATTTAACGCAACACAAAAATGTTGCAGGCAGGAAACTGAAAAACATAGATTAAAATTTTGTCGTTTTTTTAAAATGAATCGAGATACTTTGTGAATGACTTTGTCAATCTATCTGAAAATGGTTTCATTTCATTCAGCGCGGAAAAAATACCCCTCTCGACAATTTTGGTTCATATTTTGAAAATGTTCTTCCCACCCCCAAAAACTGTTTCACCCCTTTAAATTGTATCATCTCATGGGATCATTACTCCTACACCCAAAACGTTATAAGCAAAACTGAATCAGTAAATAAACTATACAAAGGTGACATCACTCGGCTGATGGCTCCCAGTCTACGCCTACGTTGGCGATTTTCGCGGTTGTAGTGGTAAATTTTCCTTAATTTTAACCTTAGAATCTCCATTTTTTTAATTATTTTTATGTGTTCTTGGTAAATAACACCATAATCGAAACAAAAATCTGTATATTCTAAGAAGCAAACGTTTCCAGGTCTACTCTGACCTCGTTTAACATGTATTGAAAATAGAAAATGAAAGTTTGAATATGACATTTAAGTTGACATAAGAAAAATTTGTTGTTTCTAGATATACAGGTAGCACGGATTGTTCAAAAGGAGATGACCATTACTAATTTCTTCCTTAATTGTCGGTAACCAGATACGACTGAATCGTCTTTATTCAAAAGAATTAACGCAAACTCTTGTATTTTTCGTTTTGTTTTATGTTGTTCTTTATGAAGTACAGTTGAATTGTCAAATTGCATTTTATGGCCTAGCTTCCAAGCGTGTTCACAAATTTTCGATTTTTCAAATTCTTTATGTAATTCTTGTGTTCATTAATTCGTACGTTTAATGGTCTCGATGTTTCTCCAATATAAAATTTATTGCATTCGCAATAAATCTTGTATATGCAGTTTTTTGAATTTTGAGTTTTGTTGGTTAGTTTTGTTTTCGATATTAGTGATTTCAGTGTATTTCATGTTTTGAATACTGTTTTGACATTAAATTTGTTGCCCACTCTTTACAATTTTTCTGAGAGACCCTGTATATATAGTTGTAACTATAATGTGATTGTCCTGAGTAGTGGTGTTACTAAGAGAAGTTCCGGGTTGATTCCGATGGTTTGTTTTCGGTTCAAGTCTGTTTAATTCTTTGTTGATAAATTTTGTAGGGTAATTGTTTCCAGTAAGAACAGTTTTTATAATTGTTTTTTCTTTGTTGAGTTGGTTATTATTACAACCGTTGGTCTTTGCTCTATCATATAATGACTTAATAACACGTTTCTTTACTGTATTCGGGTGAATGCGAATTGAAATTTAGGTATCTGTTAGTATAAGTTGGTTTCCTGTAAACGTCTGTTTCGAATGAAGATTCTGTTTTTGTTATTAATATCTCTAGGAAAAGTAGTTTGTTATTTTGTTCAACTTCTAGCGTAAATTTGATAGTTCTTCTTTGTTATTTATGTTATTTAACAATTTATCTAATTCTCTTATGACGTTAATGGGATCACTGAAATAAAAGAAATCTTTGACCACGTATTTGGAGAATGCGCTATCTTATATCAAAGTCGTACCTATGAACGCCACTTATAAGTTCTAAAGACAACTCTTTCAAGTTCTTCCAACTTGAAAGCTGTTTAACTATAATACATGATCTTTAGAATTATTTGTGCTACCTGTATATCTAGAAACAAAGTCAACTTAAATGTCATATCAAACTATTAAAAATGAGGTCAGAGTAGACCACGAAACGTTTGGTTCCTTGAATATACATATATTTGTTTCGATTGTGGTGTTATTTCCCAAGAACACATAAAAATAATCAAGAATATGCAACAAATAAAATTTAGAAGACACTTAGAAACCCTTATGGGAAATTAATTTTTGGTCGATTTTGTGCTAGAACCGACATAGCCTAATTACTAATTTTCAACCCCATTATGGGCCTGTACTGCGGAGAAGCATGCAGAAACAACCACCAACATAATTAAGTTCAGCACCTACAGACAGGGAGTTGAAAAGAATGTGGCCCTGCCGAGATTAAAGAAAGAAGTAAACAATTTTAAAATTTGTTTAAAATTTTAATTCATAACTAAATGAAAAGGCTGCATTCTTGAGTAACTATTGTCCTTAATTAATGACTGAAACATAAAACACTAATTCATGAGAAATATTCATTTATATGAAAAAAAGTCTTCCAAATACAAACAGGTAACCCAGACAGAAGTCATTATCGACAACAGAACTATAATGATAAACACTTATTAGCAACTGTAATAATTATTGTTTGGCTTTGGCATAATAAATTTGCTAGGTCTTTTCAATGTCAATCTCGTCGTTCAGTCAGAGTACAAACTCGACGGACGGACTTGGTTGCCTGGCTTGAAGGAGCGTGTGTAAAGGTCAAAGAAAACGAATACCTACTAATTGAATTGTGATACCCGTCAACGACTATCTTCGTGGTCGCCACGGATGGATGAAGAAGATGCTAAATGTTGATGAATGCAAGACATTGTAGATAAAAAAAAACAAATAAACAAATGGATCTAAAACTCCGATCAATTCATTCGCATTAAATGAATCATGCTCGCCAAGTGTGATTCCATATTGCGATGTGCACCTATAGTGTACAAGGAAGTTGTAAAAATGTAGGAGAAAAAAAACACGTAACAATAAAAAAGACGATATACTAAAGGTGGTGTTTTAGATATTGTACCGGGTGAACAAATATAACGAGAACAACTGTTTAGAGAATCATAAGACTTCTGTAAGATGGCGCAGCTGCACAAAAAAACTGAAATATTTCCGCATATATACGAGGATCATTCTATATTTAATTATTTGCAAAGTTATCACAACCTTCATATCAATGCACTTTTGTACCCGGAGCTTCAACAAGTTAAAAACTTGAATGTTTCGTAAAAAGTTTATGATTTATCCGTCAACCGTCACTCTTTTCATTATGACTCGTTCAAAACAATCCAAAAGGCTTCTTGTAATCTTAATCGGTATGACACAAAATTGTTAATATTATCAATTTCATTTGCTAACACTTGCCATTATGTAATCATTTCGAGTAGTGGTTTACACTTCACATATTCAAATCTTCTTTCTTTCTTCAAACGATTCACTTAGGGATCAATGGTGGTCTTGGTCTCAATGGAACTTATTGACCAGCCACAAGTGGATTAATATTGGAGATTTTTTTAACACGAAAATTATATACAGGGGCGAGGCGGCCTGTGACTTCCGGTTTATCACTGTCACTATTCACTCTTAGAGCGCCTGTTATCACTTTCAAGCGCCTTTATTTTTATTGAAATTAATTTAGCATTTTCACGCTTCTTAAGATATCTGCTGATTGGCTTGTAATTTGTTGTCCGTATTTACTCTCTGTCAAAAATAGTTTAAATAGCAGCATCTAGGGTTTAGACGATGGATTAGAACGATTGGAATTTAAGGATATTACACTGATGCGGAAGAGCTGTTTTCAAAAAGTTTATTATGCCGGCTACAGACCAAGAACCCCCGAGAACACCCGAAAAGCGTGAATGTGATCGGTTTCACGTCGTCTCGTTCTCGGGCTCGCCTGTTCTGCAAGTCCGTAGCCCCCCCCCCGAAATTATGGAAATTTTGGTTTCAAGATTCAATTTTAACCAATTAATCATGTTTTTCATAAGAATAAACTTTACATTTATACTATTTTATATATCCTGGGAATACATGAACAAAAATATACATTTTGCAGTCCTAATCAGCCATCACCAACCAAAAAAATATCCCCCCCCCGAAAACCCTCCCCGAAAAAAAATCCTGGCTACGGCCTGGCTGTTCTGTATGATCTGATCGATGCCGGATGAGTGTAGATACCTTCTCGGTTCTCGGGCAATATTTTGACAAGACTTCTCGCTTGAGTCTGTAGCCGGCTTTACCTAACCCGAGAAACCTTTTGAAGCGGGTAACAAAACCGACATTGACCGCAGAACAAGCGAGCCCGAAACCGGGATGACGTGAAACCGTTCACATTCACGGTTCTCGGGTGTTCTCGGCGTGAGTCTGTAACCGCTCTTTAAAGGTCCCGCTCTCTATAATCTCTTATTAGAAAAAATGAAACCAATACTTTAAAGGCAGATCCTTCTCAAATAGATTTTCTGATTTTTCTCGTTACCTTTTTTTCTCCGAATCTGTGTTCTAAGCGTTACTGTAATATGCCTTTGATCACGTCTTAGAATTCTTACATTTGGTAATTACATAATAATATATGGCATGAGCTTTTCTGGCTTCATTTTTGTTTTTGATGCAGATAACACTTAATTGTGAATAATTTATATTGACAGCACACATACCTTAAATGTTACCTGTAATCATTGTAATGCTAGGGAACTACTTCTTACCTGAAATAAAAAGGACGTGTGTTATAAGGTAAATTTGTTTGATTTTATTATAGTCAGTATATTTAAAGCTACTATGTACATTGAAATTAAAAAAGCTATTGAAGCGAAAAATTTATATAAAACTATACTAAAGTTGATATAGTTCAACTTCTTTTACAAATCACTATTACAAGTAAAAGCAGTCACTAATCTTCAGATTAATAATCAACAAAAGGTTGGAGTACTGTAGAACACTAATTGTTCCTTGGAGTAATATAGAAATACTGATTGAGGAATTTGATGTAGAAGGCTTTGGATCTTCTACATTCTACCCAGATACCTAACGGACATTTACCCTATGTTCGACAGGTAACATAACAACAAAAGCAAGATCGTTTTTGCAAAATCAGTCAAACCTACAAGTATAATTAATACAATGAAAAATAATTCCTAGTGTCACCATATTCAACCGAAAGATGGAATGAAAAATTAATGTTTTAATATCAGAGATTCTCATGATATATTAATCGTCAATAAAGAAGAAACTGTGGTTATTTAACAAATACTGACAGAACTATGATGAAACAATGTTTCGTGGCAATAAGGTAAGCCTTTGTTTTCTGAACGTTATCTGTAGCATCTTCTAGTTTATTTTGGGATTTGTATATTTAAAAATACAAATGTTTCAAGATCTGGTTTCAATAGGATTATAATTATTATATATAAATTTTCTGTGGGCTCATAAACGATTTTAACACCAAACATAATCTTCTTTATTTCGACACTCAAAAATGCACAATCAATCCTGCATTACTTTTCTTAGACTAATACTCAATCGTATATCATACAGCTATACCACTACCGTCCTGTCTTGCGGCTGTATTTATACCCTATTCTAGTACTTCATTGTGCTCGAAGTATACTTGTCTACTTAATACATAAGATGAAAGAAATGACATTTTCGTTACTCTTTATGTCCGCAGTCGTAAAGACTAGAAATACGTTTTTGCTAAACGTTTTGTTTATTCAGTAAATTAGTTTTTATTGCGGTAATTAATCTCGCGAGAATTCCTTTAATAGGAATGTCAAATTAATTTTATAACAATAATTAAAATCATGGCCAGGTCAAATCCAAGGTCACAATATAATAGTCGGGGGAAAATGCAGTAGCGGTTTGTTAGGTTAGTTTCTCTAATAAACGAACCATTAGATAAACTATGATTTTCCGGGCTATTTTGTCGTCGCCTATTGAAATTCCTTCCGAACGGCGCGGACGAAGTGATACCTCCTTGACTGCTCGAGACGAATAGGACTATCGTGCGGTGAAGCGCTGGTATTTATAGGTTGCTGGGAACGTATAGCGGGCTCTCATTGGTCGGTGCAAATGTAGCGGGAACTGTATGTCTACAAATTCTGTTCAACTTAAGTATGATGTGATACCCGAGTATTGGAACATAAGTGGAATTGTCATTTGTCGGTTATTACAACCTGAAAAATCGGCCGTCGCTGAGCATGATAAACGAAACATTGTATAGATAGATACAGCCAATTTTAACTCGTAAAACTATTTAAGACATGGATGAGTTCTACAAGCTGTTTAAATATTTTATCACAGCACAAGCATTATTTTTGGTTTTCTAGTTCCACTTGCGGGATCTAATAGTACTAATAGACTAAAAGTTAAATATAATGCTAATTGAACACAGAACTTAATAGAAAATTCGCTGACACCCCAAATATGTATCCCTTAGGAAATACATTTGCTACCGTTCTTCGGCAAACTCAGAGACAGACTACGAAAGCACAATATACTCCGCAGCTCTTCACAACAATGAAACAATACATTGTCCTTGTCAATTATTTGTTGAACGAGCCTGGTACACAACAACTTCTCACCCGAAGAACTCTCGATTCGACAGAGCTTTTATTGAGCTTTGTTACCGACCCATCCCAGTGACGTTGATGATCATGTCAGTGTTCTGTATGAACTCTCCTGTTTCCGGTTTTCTATAGACCTGGCACATCCCAAGCTCTTGTGTTTATATGCGTCACTGACTCACTTATTCGATGAACATATTCTGAAGGTACATACAGGGTGAGTCATCTCGGGTTGGGTAAGTCGATCACGATAATAAGAACAGAAATAGAAGTGATACCATTCGGTAAATTAGTCCCCGAGGAAAACGATGGATTTCTTTCAGGCAGTTTCGGATTAATGAGTTCATTGTTCATTATGAATTATGTTAAAGAGATAACGACAGTTTATCAGTTATATTAATAATCAAATTTAATTACGGCTGTATGTAGTGATAACTTTATCATAATGATTTAATATTTTATTAGAAAATAATACATGCAAAATTGTTTTTCAGTAAATAGTTTTATGAATTAATAAAATTCCTACCCTGTATAAAATCCTTAAGAGTTATGTTGATTTCCAATGGTAAATGGTGCCTGCTTTATTTTACAGGTTTGAAACTTGGCAAACAGATTATGATGTACAATTAGTTCCAATTAAACTTCGAAAATATTATTTTCAAGCATTTTATGATATTGCAGCATTTAAAATCGATGTAAGCATATAATCCCTCAACCTGTTTCTGACACTAGATTTTTAAATTGCCAGTTTATGGTCTCTGTTATGTCATCTAGTTGTAGTCCGTCTAATTATATTCTAATTCTGACACAATATTTTTACCTAAAAATTATTGAAGAGAGAGTTTCTTAACAGAGGTCCATACTTACACCTGTGAAAATAGATGCGTGTGAGAATGAAACATATAACTTGAAATTACATTTGTTTCTACATGATCCCGCCGACGCCACATACTACTTTGATCTTGAAATAACCATATCCATTCAGCTCAGTTCTCTATATAGGAAAGATTATATTATCCAATTTATAGATGCATAAAATTTGCTTTTCGTTCTAATAAACATTTAGTTGTCTCTTTGCGATATATCAAATAAAAACTTGAGATACGTCAGAAAGAATATCCCAAAAAAGAGAAACATTCCTTGCCATTAAATTTCTGTGCTGACTAGACTTATATTATAAACAGTTTACTTTAAAGCTTATGAATAATAATTGAACTTAATATAGGAAATCATTTATAACTTTGACGATGCAAGTGCTCCAGTGTCTCATCTCTGCACGCTTACTCCTTATACAGGGTTATTCACTTTATTCGACTCGGAATATCACGACTAACCGAATCAACTTAATATATATATATAATCACTGAGCATACATAAAAAAATTGCAGACGAACTGATGACCTCCTCCTGTTTGGAAATGGGTTAAAAAGTATTTACAAATAATTTTCAAGGAACAGGATATGTGTTTGTAAAAAATTTTTTTTATAAATGAAACCTATTCACGGTTACTCTCATATCGTGAATACGTGAATGGTGTCATAATTGTAACTGACAAATAGAATGAATCTAAAGTTACGTCTTAACATATGTTGGATTACACACTGATATACAATTGTAACTGATTTAAAACAAATTTTGTCAAATGTATGTGAAAAATTATATATTTAAAAATTTAAACTAATTTAAAATAGTGACAATTATTTTAATTCATTTGAAATTTATATACATTACTAATTTGGGCATATTAATCAATTTAAGGTTTCTTTTCGGTTTTGTTTGGTAACGGAAGAGCTTGGCAAATATAGCTTTGCAATTACCAATAACATCAAAAAAAGTTTTCCAATACGTCCCTATTCCAAAATTACCAAATACAAGTTAATGAATAAGTTGTTAAAAATAATCAGCGGAAGCAATCATGCGACAAAAAACCGTATTAGTTCAATCATTTTATCTAATCTTATTTATATAATTGCTTATCTAATTAATGTCTTGAGATTGGCCTTCTTAGAATTTGATATTAATCACTTTATTTGAAAAGAGGTTTTAACAATAACAATAAGATTATAAATGTTGCTAGATTTGTGCCATAAAAATATGTATATATTTATTTATTACATGTATATATTCTTTTCTAGGAATTATCTGACATTGTTGCTTACGAAATTCTATATTTTATGAGTTATCTGTTTTAAAGTAAAATCTATATCAGCAGCAATACCGTGAAACTATGGCATGCTAATAGTGACGTACACAAGGGACAATAACCATGGGGAGGCAAGAGGTTCTTACGTTGATGTCTTGGATACTAAAAGAAGGATCTAATATATGTAAACTAGATAAGTTTGATAAATATTCTAAATAAAAAATCAAACGTGCAGCCCAATAATAACGATAAAAACGAACAAATCGTAAAAAGGGGTGTAAATCTAGCTCGCGTCCGGGGTAAAATACCACACGTGCACCCTGGGTACCGCTAAATGAGCTAGAGCGAATCGGCGGCCAAACTATCTTTTAGATCTCCTGGCCAATACCCGTACACATTCATCAATGAGAGACACACACCAACAATCTGCTGCCCCCTCTAAGGGCAAAATGACTAGAACTCTCGGACCTATGGTTCGAATTTGCCAATTAAATATAGAAGGCATCAGCCGCTCAAAGAGCGAACTCCTATCTAAATTATTAATCGCAAACGATGTCGACCTGGTAGTCATCCAGGAAACCCATGCTGCAGATGAACAACAATTGAAAACAAGAGGTAAAATTCCAGGCTACGATCTCCTGGGAGCCACATATCACCACGCCTACGGTAACGCCACATACGTTCGACGCAGCATTGAAAATGCCTACCTAGTATCCTGCAGCACACAGAATAACATACACTCCGTCGTAACTAAAATTGGAGAAATCCATATAACAAACATCTACAAGCCTCCCAAACTGCCCTGGCCTCCACACGTTATAGACCTGAGCCAGCACCCAGCTGTATACCTGGGAGACTTTAATAGCCATCACCATGACTGGAAATACAACAGAAACGATAAAAATGGTGAACTCTTGGTGAACTGGGCGGAAGAAAACAAGCCATGTTTTCGATGCTAAAGCTAAGGGCACTTTTAGGTGGAGACGGGAATACAACCCAGATTTATGTTTTGTGACCACTGACCAAGGCCGCAAACCACTACCAATCAGAAGAGAGGTGCTCGATAACTTCCCCCACAGCCAGCACAGACCCATTATTCATGAAATAGGCATCCAAGTACCACTAATTATGTCCTTTCCTCGACCACGCTGGAACTTCAACAGAGCGGACTGGTCCCTCTTTGCCAATCAACTTGACAAATGCCTCCGTTGGATACAGCCGTCATACAAAAACTACGACAGATTTATCGGTGCCGTGCTAAGAAACATATCCCAAGGGGCTATCGCAAAGAGTACGTCCCCGACTGGAATGCAAACAGTGACCGCCTATATCAACAATTTCTCGATAGTGGTGACAACGAAATAGCCGACGAACTCCTCTACAACTTAAACAGTGCTAGAAGGGATAAGTGGACAAATACAGTTGAATCACTCGACTTTAAAAGATCAAGTCGCAAAGCATGGTCTCTCCTAAGAAAATTAGGAGACGACAGCCCACCTGTCCGCCCAAAACCTAATACCCATCCAAATAAGATCGCCTCCCACATAGTTTCTACATCAAGAGGGAAAAGTAGCAAACAATTCACGACCAACGTTAAGAAGCAACTGACGTACCTAAAACTGAACGCCCCAGAAGAATCAGCTTTCTCGCGTCCCTTTACCATAGAGGAAGTGAACACAGCAATCAAAGACATGAAGGGCGGAAAGGCACCTGGGATAGATGGCGTGCATCCAGAGTTTTTGATGCACAGTGGAAAGCGTGGCTGTCGAAAGAAGACAACAACCCAGAAAGCTACCGCCCGATTGCGTTGCTGAGTACAACATATAAACTCCTCGAAAGACTCGTCCTTGACAGAATCAGCCCAGCACTGTCGGACCACATCCCAATTGAACAGGCTGGATTCCGACCAAGCCGCAGTACAACAGACCAGGTCCTAGCCCTCACAACTTATATAGAGGCCGGATTCCAAGGGAACTCGAAAACCTCGGCAGCATTCATAGATCTGACGGCAGCCTACGACTCGGTCTGGAAGGATGGATTACTTTTCAAGCTACTCAAGGCAATCCCATGCAAAACAATTTACCGCCTAATGAACAACATGCTTAGCAGTAGATGCTATTCTGTCTCAATGGGAAATGTTAAAAGCTCTCTTAGAACCCTTAACAACGGACTCCCTCAGGGATCAGTACTTGCCCCAAGCTTATTCAACCTATATATATATATATATATATATATATATATATATATATATATATCAGATATGACAGCTACCCACAGTCAAAAATTTGGGTACGCGGATGACTGGGCACTGGCCGCGCGGGACAAGTCACTGGAAAACACTGAGCGCATTCTCACTGAGGACCTTGCTGGCCTGGAGGCGTACTTCAGGTCATTGCGACTCAAACTTAACCCGAACAAAACAGAGGTATGCTGCTTCCACCTAAACATCAAAATGGCACACAGACAGCTCCAAGTCTTCGCTGACAATTATCTGCTAAGACACAACAGCACCCCAAAATACCTAGGACTGACCCTGTCTTTTAGACAACACCTCCGAAATACATCAGCTAAACTTAAGACTAGGAACAACATTATCCACAAGCTGTGTGGAACAACATAGGGCTCAATCGCTATAACACTACGATGCTCAGTCCTAGGGCTTGTCTACCCAGCTGCCGAATACTGTGCCCCAGTGTGGCTAAACAGCACCCATACAAGACTAGTTGACACGCAACTGCACACAACAATGCGAATAATATCCGGAACAATGAAATCCACCCCGACCCAATGGTTACCACTACTAAGCCACATACCACCTCCAGAATTGCGACGCCAAAACATCTTACTGAAAACTTCGCAGAAGATACAAAACAACCCTAACCTGCCAATCCATAAAGAAATAGCGTGAGCTAACCACAACCGCCTGCGTTCGAGAAACCCGCCAACGAGAACAGCTGAACAGCTGAGGACCAAAAACTTCCACTTAACCAGCCAGTGGCACAGCACGCAACAAACTGAAGCGATCCCAGCTATCCGAGAGATCCCCAGCATCGACACTGCCCCTCCGGGATTCAGCCTGCCTCGGTAGGTTTGGTCCACGTTGAACAGAATACGTACTGGACACGGAAACTGCGCAGACTTCCGATATAACTGGAACCAAATCCAAAGCCCCGAATGCGACTGCGGAGCTGAGAGGCAACCAATCCACCACATCACAACCTAGTGCCCAATAAGAAAGTACGACGGAGACCCACGAGACTTCCTGCACGCGACACCAGCGTCGATTGAATGAATAATCAATCATAATTTCATAATTTTATATTATATCTTTAAAACACTACAACCCCCGGTATGGAATCAATTCTATTCCTATTTTGGGGCAAATCAGTTTTACATACAACAGGATCTAATCACAAAATATGAATGTTCAACTCTTAATTTTTTGAAAATTACATCTATTATGGCGTCTCTCCAGGGATACGCTGTATCATACTCAAAAAATATGATGGTATCAAGGACTTAAACTCCACCAATGTATTCCGACAGAAAAAGAAACGTTTTATTTCACAAATACAAATGTACTCAGTTTATACCGAACCGTTTAACCATGCGATATTTAAAAAATATTGAATTTCTTAAGTATTTTCCTGGTACAGACTTTTGGTGAGTATCGTCTTACATTAAAACAAGTTTCTACAGATGAATTTGTAGCTAAAACCATGGATATATGTAAAATGTTGACTGATCATGATCTGTACACTTGGCTTTTATTTTTATTAAACCATATAAAGTGTGACTCCATTGTTTTCTATAAAATTGGCAGTCTTCAGTCTGATTAAGATACTACCGGCAATGAGTCTTCACTGATTTCTCTGAAACGGCTTAATCAATTTGAATATCTTAAATTCTCTTACATTAAAACACATTGGAAAAATAATTGCAAAAAACAAAAACACTTAAACTAAAGTCCTAAGTTTAATATTGGAGGGCAAATTAGAAAAATTGTTTTAACCTCGATTATGAGACACTATAGAACCTTTACCAATTTCACGCTGGACAAAACCAGTTTAAACCTTCAGCTTCATTTTGACTCTACTGGCAGCTTTTTTGACGCTAGAATATTGTTGTAACCGGACTAGAAGTCGACCAGTTACACGAAATTATGTTGTCAGTTAAAAAAAATATATATATAGTAAAAAATGTTAAAACGTCTGCATACGATATCGAACTCTTTAAATAGACAAGTCGATTATTTCATTCCAAGGACAGTTGCTAATCAAACAATAAATACAACATAAAACTCATAAGTATGGTCTAAAACTATTCAAATTATGCAGTGATAATGAATATACTTGGAACTCCAATAACGGATAACTATTATAATAATATACTACTCTTGAACTCACACATTTTTGTTGGATAACACATGTAATAAGTAAACTGCGAGCTAACTAATATACTAAGTTCGCATTACAAAAAACTGAAGAAATTGAATTATAGAATGAAAGAGTTGTTTGAGTTTTAAAATCGAAAGATAAATAAGATGAGATGTCTTTTTTCACCAAACACGTTACTGAAACTATCAACAGCAATAACAAAATATAACGACTCAAATTATTCCATTCCTCGATTATAAATGACGAGGTAGAATTCATAATTTAGAATCTCTTCAGTAGTAGAAGACTATACATAGCACTTTGAACACTGCTTTTGTAAATGCTCACATGAGGGGTAGCTTCAGAAGGTTCCATACACTTTTATTAGAGATGTTCAATAGCACTGAAAGTTTGTTTATTGTGAGAAGCTCGGTTTGATATAACATCTCTTCATTGTTGGTTTATTAACGAGTCATTCCAAGTTTGGAAACAGAAATAATGCGACAGGGCGAAATCAGGCGAACAGAGTGCATGTGTGAACAATTCGAAACGTAACTCATAGATATTGGTAATCAGGGGCTATTAGATGTGTGGTCTGAGACGACCACAGTTGTGAATTCATAATCAAACGCGTATCTTCAAAAAATGAATGCCGCAAAAAATCTATTACCATTTTCTTCACACTTTCTAGAACGGACACTTATTTGGTTGACCATTGTGAAGTCCGTCATGGCAACTTGACTCACTTATAATAAAAATAGTAGTGACAATGTTCTGCTACTAACCAATATAACGTTTGTTAACTTCCTACGAGTACTACTACTTCTGTTTTGACTACCATAGGTCATTCATATAAAACAAGTGTTAAGTAGGGCACTTATGTCCAACTCAGCGAAAGCAAGCTCCAAAAAGAAAATTTCTAGATGCTTAAATATAGAGTCCTTTTGGTAAGAGTAGAAAATATACCAAAGAAGAATTAATAAAAAATATCAATAATAATATTTAAAAGTTGTACTGTGGAGCATCGTTTGTTTTGAATTAGTCTACCCTCAAATTAGTTATTAAATTATTGTTGATACTGTACATGTACCTATCCTATTTTTTTCCTGACTGATGATACCTTTATATCTTTCAAATAAATAATATAAACAAATAAAAATGAAGCGAAAGTTCCTAATGAGTGCCACACTTATACATGCATGAATTGAGAATAGAGGCAAAGAGTAATTTATCGAGTATATAAAGAAGTACAGACGTTAGACTTTTATTCGAGGTTAATTAGTAGATTGTTTCAGTTGAAAACAAAAGTGCAATTTAAAGTAAAAATGCATTAATGGATTACAAATATTTAACACTTGAGGTTAGAAGTGGGATTTTAAAACATATAACTAGAATGTGGAACAAAAGATGGTCAGATAGTTCTAAGGAGTTTATTAAAAAATTAGGAAAAAATTGGACGGATATTCTGGACAAAAGTATAACGAAACAAATTCAATTAGGGCAAGAAATACAGGAACTGCCAGGAAAAATATTAGACGAGGAACGCTATCGTGATCAATATAACCTCACTAAATCATTGAAGGGATAAAAACAATATATAATTACAATATTTGAGCTAAACGGTACGGCGGACAAAAACCCTTTAAAGAAAATCAGAAACAATAAAACAACAACAAACTACATGAATAACGTGGGAAAAGGAAATAGAGATATTGACCAAACCGAAACTTCATGATATGAATTAGATTCAGAATGGAAGTGCAAAACAGACACAACCTCGAAATTTGAGAGTTTCTCTACGCTCCAAACCTGCGGGTCCAATATTCGGGAGAGCCCGCTCCTGTAAAAAGACCTCAGAATGAAAACGGAATCGGAGGGAAAAAAACTGATCTAAAGAGTGGCTGTGTGGATCAACGTCTGTATGTCACGCATGACATTCCACTGCCTTAAATTCCGGAGCCATGGCATTTTCGTCCGTCCCAATCCTTTTTTGCCCTCGATCTTGCCCTCGACTATTAATGGATGTTTGCGACCACTCTTTTCATGACTTCCCTATCTCTGGCTGTGTGGATCCACGTCTGTATGTCACGCATGCCAGTCCACTGTCTTACATTCCGCAGCCATGACATTTACTTCCGTCCTAATCTTTTTCTGACCCCGATCTTGCCCTCGACAATCAACTAGAGATGCTGGTACTTATGGTTACGCATGATGTGAGTCTTTCTTTCTTATATAGTGTTGAAAAGTTCCCGTTTGTTGTTAATACGTCTGAGCACGTCCTCAATTCTTTATTTTGACCGTCCATGGTATCTTAAGTATCTGAAATATTTCTCTTGAAATTACATCTCCAGAAAGAAGGAGATTACATCTCTAGGAGAGGAATTTCTAGAAAAACTGGTACACAGGGAAACGGCGTTACACACAGTACTACTCCCAATTTGGGGTCTCTGTGAGCCAATTTATCCGAAAATTCATTTCAGAATAATGTATAAGATTCATCCAGTTCGATTGACTTCATACCAGGTGTCGATTTGACGGATCAGGACGAACAGAATCAAAGAGGGATGTTATAAAGTACCCGCTGGCAATGGACACGCCATTAATTAATAGAAATTATAAGAGTCGATATTGTATTCAATCGTAAGTTTCCTCGATAGGCGTATTGCACGTATAAATAGTGTAGAATATTTTTAGAAAGTCTGTTGAATACAGTTAACTGATGCAGGACTTTGATATTTAATAGAGGTTAAGTAGTGTTTTATTTATTCTTACATAAAAGTATAATATGAACAAAACTGCATTCAATTAATACAAATATTTACCAATATTTGCGGAAACGAGTTTTTACAATCAATGATGCTAAATATAATTTCAACAAATTTTAGAATTGCTACACAATATTGCTACAAAAAAGAAGTTAAGAGAAAAAATCCCAGTAAGAATATGGAAAATCAATTATTTCCTCAGTCATTTCGATATACCAACTTCCACTTCGGTTATGTTCCATATTAATTTTCAAATGTTTAAGAGTGTTAACTAAACTAATTATTATCAACCTCCTTGCGGTTTGCTGATAAGAGTTTATTACCGTAAATTTAAACGGTTTTTCATGGTACTAGTATATTGCTCTGAAAGAAAACAAAAAATACACTGTACCTTAAGAAAGAGTTCATGTTTATAGATTTCTTTGATATTTTTAACAGTAAACATGTAACCAAATTTAGATGTTTGTTGTGACCTTTAAATTAGTGGAATCATAAAACAACACTTATTATGAACGCATTTTCGCCTCTCATGGAATTTCACCGTCAAAGATATAAACCAAAAGGTGCCATAAAAGAATGTTTACTTAGCAATTAATCTCTTTATCAGACCGTAAGCCTTTGAGAATGTTTGTTAAGGAATTTATATGAGTGAATTTATCAAAAGAAAAAGGAAGACCGATAATACTAACAATGAGCGAAAAATACTTGTATTTCGAGTTATCTTGGAAAAGATAAAAAATTGATTGCTTTCCGTTGGCAAGGATAGAGTCGGTGTTTTCAGAAAGTGTTACTTTGCTAAAATAAGACTACTTGTCTAAGTGCTTCTTGGGAAATAACACCACAGTTTAAAGAAAATTGCTGTATATTCCAAACGGTTCGGGGTCTAGATCAGACCCCGTTGTCAATGGTTAAGAAACTACGGATTAAAAAGGCACAATTCTAAGATGTAAATTAAAATATTTGACAATGTGTATTATTTGATTTTTGGCGTAACTAAGAGAATTTCATTTGTAATATTGGCTTGTTCACAAGGACATGACCATTATCAATTTCTTCCTTAATCATCGGCAACCAGGAACGACTGAATTCTAAGGAGGTAGTAGCGATACAATCGTTTTCATTTAACAAAATTAAAGCAGACTCTTTTAGTTTTCTTTTGGTGTTGTGTTCTTCTTTGTGTAATATAACTGAATTTTGAAACTGTATTTTATAACCAAGGTCCCAAGCATGTTCATGGATTTTTCAAATTGTCGTTTTTTTTATGTAATTTTTGTGTTCGTTTATTCGAACATTCAGAGGTCTAAAGGTTTCTCCAATATAGAATTTATTACAATCACAGGGGATTTTATAAATGCAATTTTTTGTATTTTGAGTTGTGTTATTTGGTTTGGTTTTTGATATAATTGATTTTAGTGTATTTCTTGTTTTAAATGATGTTTTGATATTATATCTGTTTCCCACTCTTTTTAGACTTTCTGATAGACCCGGTATGTATGGTATAGTTATTGTATTAATGTGAACATTCTGTTGTTAGCAAATTTGTCATTTTAATTATAAACAGGGGCGTAACTTCAACAAAGAGAATAGCATTTTCATGGGGGAAGGGGGCAAAAATAGAATACTGTGAAGAAGTGCAAAATTAATTTTAGGGGGGAGGGAAAACTACCGCCCTTGCCCGCCCCGTCAATACGCCTCTGATTATAAACGAAGATAATAATATAAATCTTATTTTTTCATGATAGGGTTGCCATGCCCTAAAATAGGCAAGAGGACTTTTGCCATAAAAGCCTGACATTTAACGTAGACATAAGTTTTATAGGAAACAACATCAGTTATATCTAATACAATACGAGCAATGTTTGTATATATATATATTTGAGTACTGGAAAACGGCTCTAACGATTTCGATTAAACTTTCCCATTTGGAAGTTTCGATGGATAGAAATCGATAGGTGAGAGTTGTGTGAAATTATAGTTATACAGTGTGATTTAAAATTTGGTAGCCTATAAAAAGTTGAATATGTAGGGTGGAGCGGAATTATAGTTATACAAAGTGTTTACAAAAATGTTAGAATATAAATGTATTATAACGTAGCTTGCAACAACTTGCGTATATATATATATATATATATATATATATATATGTATATGTATATGTTTTAGGTGGTTTCCGGGAATTCATCCGCGTAGTTGATAACTGATCCCTGCCGGGATCGATGGTAAAATGACGACGTTTCGGCAGAGTCACATCTGCCCTCTTCAGGTCGGTTCGCATAATTCTCGTAGCCTTCTGCTTTCGCTTCTAGTTACTCGAATACAGTATTCGAGTAGCTGATTTCACTCAACTTTCCAGATTCCGAATTTAACATTTCACGACAACATGTATCAAATACATAAATAATTTTTTGAGAAATCAGTTCGCTGTAGGAACCACCACACCACCACTATAACTTGGTTTTTTCTTCTATAGTAAAATGTCGTGACCCAAGTGGAACACAACAGTTCAGCCAAGAATATGAACTAACAGTGAAATGATGAAAACGAACATGGATATGACCAAGAGGAACAAGGCTGTAGCGAATATCAACAAATCAGTGATAACGAAAATATAAAAGATTGTGTTGATGAAATCCTCATAGTGGCGGGAATCTGTTAGTGCTAAACAACATTGTTCTACACTGCATTTATGAATATATTTTTTAAATCGCCTTATAAGTCAAAACTAAACATGATGGGATAAAAGCTTTTATTCTTTTAATATATGACCGTTATGACTTCCGTATATATAAAGCAAAGCCAGGCAAATATGGTTTGAAACAATTCATACTAAATGATGCTTGCATGTTAAATACTATATCTTACTTAGGTAAAGTGCCAGTACGAGATTAATAAAAGGGTGCGAACTTATCATGTCACAAAATGGTCAGAATCATTCATTTCCTTTGGCTAATCTTCGATCTGAGCAGTATAACCTAATGATGGAAGAGACTTTGTTAAAAACTTAAAAGAAAAATTTCTCCTCGTTTCTTGACATTAAAGTCAACAAACTCTTCGATAATAAAATTTGGTACTCCTTTACAGAGACAAACAAAAATGTTCTACCATGATGATTCTATTATATCAGAAATCGAAAAAACAACTTTTGAACAACTCTGTCAATCATTGAGAGCGCCATGAAAAACAAATACCCTATGAGTGTTAGCTTTAGTATAAATGAAAAAGGAGATCATATATCATATACTGAAATGTGGGAAAGGAGGTTGCAGGGAACATTAATAAAAAACTAGTACAATATGTAATGCATAATTGATGAGCTATAAGAAAGCTATGAAACACTAATAATAGTTGCGGGAAAAATAATCCCATTAAAGGGCAAGTAATCCTAATAACCAAAAGAAATTAATGAAGCACGATACAAAATTGTAAAGGATCTATATAAAGCAGCAGACAGAAGAAGAAACACTAGAAGTACCCATGAAGGAAGTTGAAAAATGGCAATACAGCAGGGTTCGACGAAGTGACGGCCGAACTATTAAAATACGCTTATAAAGAAACATGGATATGCCTTGTCAAAATATATACACAATGACACATGAAGTTCCTCACATCATAAATTTATTTTTTTAATTAAAATTATATATTATTATAAATCAAATCTAAGAAGTAAGGTCACTTACAGATCACCTTATAAACAGAGATTTTATTAGAAAGACTGTAGTGCTGCCACTAGTTTTACAAACCTACCTTCAAACCAGACCAAATGCAATTTTCAACAGGATTATGCCAGACACCGTACTGCTGAAGACACAATAGCTTTCATACAAGAATGTGGCATAGACTCTAGAAAGGCCATCAAGATCACCTGATTTGTCACTAATCATCTAAGGGATATGGAAGGTTAGGACACTCATCTATTGCGACGTACCCCAACAAATTTGTATGAATTCTGTCATGCCATAAGAAGGACTTTGATGAGTATTCCCCAGTATGTCTTAAAACATCTAATTCCATCAGTGCCCTATACAATATACGTGCATAATACTCACTGTTATTTTATTTACTTTTTGTTTTCCAGAGTATTACTTAAGCCAGTGTTGCTTTTTATTCGTTTTATTTTTACTTTAGAAATTTAGCATATCACCCAAGACAAGCGGTAAACCTGTAAAGAAAGCCGGAAAAGCTCAAATGAGCATTTCCAAGGCTCGGAAAAAGAAGAAGCGCAGGGGGAAGGAAAACTGTGCCATTTACCAGTATTTCCAGCAAGGCCATGAGCATCATGAACAGTTTCGTCAACGACATTTTCGAACGTATTGCAGCTGAAGCTTCTAGACTTGCACACTACAATAAACGATACACTATTACCAGTAGGGAAATTCAAATCGCTGTTCGTCTATTGTTACCCGGTCTGCTCACCAAGCACACAGTCAGCGAAGGAACAAACAAATATACCAACTCCAAATAAATTAGACATATTTGGATTATTATTATTATCATAACCCTATACATACAAATAAATAAATTATACATATTTATCACATTAGTACAGATTTTGTCACTATATACTGTCCCCGTATACCTATATGTACTTTTAATGATTGGGCAGTAAAAACAGCATTAAATATTCATTAATATTATCTGACACTTGAAGTTCTTCAATTGATACCTTTCCACCTTGACTACCCCGATTAGGTAACCAATGAAATTTCTTTAACCTTTATGGCTGTAAATCATCTGAAAACGTTCGACGTACGACAATAATTTGTCGAACCATCCACCGTTTAAATGGTAAACAAGGTAACAGAAGCACTTAAAAAAGCCAGAAGAAGATTGTATTCTTCCGGCGGACTGCCCCGAGCAGTTAAGAACACGCGAAGAATTTTATTAATGGCTTTAACAGTTATATAAGGAGTTAATGGGCTGGCCTCCGTTGTTCATATAGCATCTCTTTTTGACTAATTAGTCGTTAGTCGTAGCGTTTGTTGTTTTGTGTGTTCCATGGCCTTGACTAGCCTAACCTAGTGTGTCTGTTTCTTGATATTATTCTAATTAATTCGTCTGTTTTGTCATGCAGCCAACATGTCCCAACGTAACCACTTGTTACGTAAAATGATGAATTTGTTTGTGTGACTTGAAGAGTTTTGGTTTTCAATAGTGAGTTGTGTCAAGATGAATCTTCGTGCCCACTGATGTTTAACAGATTAAGTTTGTATGAAGAAAGAAATGTTTCAAGGTTGAAAAAAAAGCAACTGCTAGATTTCGATACTACACAAAGCTGTAATATATTAACTCATCGCACATTGCCATTTAGTCCATAATTTGCAGAACGTTAATATGTTACCAAATGGAAACAGTAATGTCAAATTGTGATTTACTAAATTTATCATTACGAATCCTTATAATTTTTAATTTCATTTGAGTTAAGTTATTCCCTTGAAACCGGTGTCTGATTTAGACCTTGAAACGTTTGGACTATTTGAAAAAATAAAAATCAATGATCAAAATCTATAATCGAACTATATATGAAGTATATAAATACTTCAATAAATAAAGGGTTGAACAAATTTTTTTTATTGGGTCAAATAACTTATTAAAATATAAGCCTTAAAAATTTAAAGTAGTAAAAATTTTTAAAGTATTTTTGCAATAATAATTAATATATTTTTTGCAACATAAAAAACAAATTTATGTTTCTAGTCTCTTGTAGCTTAAAACCATTTGCTATTTGTTAACATACTCTTTCTTCTTTGAAAACATATGAAGAACCACAATTCATAACTGTCTACAATTAAAAACAGCTTGCATCTGATACAAGCTAGACTATAATATAATAAGTGAAGAAGAATTAGTTCTTGACAAATATCTGAACCTAACCTTGGCCTCAAGGTCTAGGTCAAGGTCAGTTAAAGGTCATGTCTTTTCAAAAAATTCATAATTTTAACTCGTAACTGAGAGGCGCGGAAAATTTTAATGTCAGAAACGACCTTAAATTGAAGTGGAGGGTCAATGTCAAGTCAAGTCAGGCCACAAAGTTTTGTATCCTAACACCTAACCTTTATTTTTGCACTAAACGCCGTTTCAACAGTTAAGCTGTCATCTTCATAAACCAAAAAATGTGTAGGCATTTGTAAATATGCCGCTAGATGTAAGCTCTTTTGTAAATAATTTGGTCAAGTGCGAGTTGGACTCGCATACTAAGGGTTCCCTACCACCTTCAAAATTCTAATATTCCAGTTTCAGACAGGTAGGGAATTAGTGCACTTTCTCATATGTACCCTAATATATTTTAAAGAAAGCGTTTTAAATTTATAAAAAATATACACTTAAATTTTCCACACATAGACTTTTTCTTTTATCTGCTTCAGGATTAGCTTGATGTTTATAAGAATACCCCAAAAATTAATATTAGAGTTTTATTTGACTAATAAACTTTCAGGGAAGCCTTTTATAATCTACTGTCTGAATTTTGAGGCTCTGTAGATTGGATGATAAAGGGCAAAATAGCTCAAGTTTTAAATTATAATTATCTGTTATTCAAATTATTTAAAAATACAAACAAAACATATTTTTCAAAATATAAATAATTTTCTAAAGTGGGAATTAAGTCGATGGTTAATATTTTTGTTATGTTTTTGTTAATATCTTTTAAACAAATGATTTAAAAATATGATATATTTATAATTCACATAATGAGCCTTTTGTCTAATATATTACATGATGCGTTTGAAAATTGAATTTTTATTTTCCATTTAATTGTATAATTTGTCCCTAAAATTACTAAATTTTTCTTATAAATTTCAAGTGAGCCCCAGTACCCCTAAGTATTTTTATAATTCTAGGTAGTATGGTTTCGGAAATAAAAGGAGAAATGAGAATTTTTTATATCTTTATGTTAATACCTTGTAAACATTTAATTTAAAAAATACGAGAAAAATATATATTTGTAGTCCTCATAATGAGCCCCTTGATTTGATGTATTGCATGATGCGTTAAAAAATATTTTTTTTATTTTCCCTTTAATTCTATAATATTAATATTAGGGATTTCTTCATATTTTTCCTGTAAAAAGTACCAGTAAGGTTCAGGTGAGGCGCTATACCTCTTTTTCAAAATTTTACAGCTTATGGTTTCGGAGATAAAGGGGGGAGATGGGTATTTTTTTTATATTTTTGTTAATATTTTTTAATTTATTTTAAAAATATGAAAAAAATATATTTGTTTTCGTCATAATGAGCCCTTTCATTTGATATATAACATGATGCGTTAGAAACAATTTTAATTCTATATTTTCCATTTAATTTTGTAATTTGCCACCCAAAATTAAAAGTAGAGGTTTCTCCTTATTTTTCCAGTAAACTTCAGGTCAGACCCTATACCTTAGGGTTATACCTACCTATACCTTATAGATTCAGAGATAAGGGGGGGTAAATTCGTTAATATCTTTTTAATTATTTTTTTTAAGATGAAAAAAATATATTTGTGTTCCTCAGAATGGGACCTTTACATGATGGCTTAAAAAAAATTTTATTTTTAAATTTTTATTTAATTCTATAATTTGCCTCCCAAAATTAATTTTAATGGTTTCCCCTTATTTTTCCTGAAAAGTTCGGGTAACGTTCTATATTTCCTATTTTTTCAAAATTTAAGGCTAAGTAATTTCGGAGATCAGGGGGGGAAACGGTCGATTTTTTTAGTTTTTCCCCCCAGAAGTACCCCTAAAATCAAAATTTCTTCTTTTACGATATGTACTCCTAATCGGGTCACCAAACTATAACTCATACCAAATTTCAACCTCTCCCGCCAAGTAGTTTAGGAGAAAATTGCTGTGATGTGACAGAGGCAGAAATCCGGAGTGATATTATAAGGGTATCCGTATATTGTATATATACGGAACCTTAAAACCAAAAAACAACAACAACAAACCATGAACAGCATTGAGCACAAAAATAAACGTATGTGACACACAAAAGGTTCCACAGTTTTTTCAGTTAAATAATTAATTAATGTTAAAATTAATTCTTGTTCAGCATAGTTATTATTGATTATTATAAGGTTCGTTCCTTCAGCCTAGATAACCGATACACAACGGTCGCGTACCTGCGCACAAGAAAAATAGCGTTCCTTCAAAACAATAACCG
Source organism: Octodonta nipae (assembly GCA_034190945.1). Lineage (NCBI taxonomy): Eukaryota > Metazoa > Arthropoda > Insecta > Coleoptera > Chrysomelidae > Octodonta > Octodonta nipae. Next base: position 27,590,365 of record CM067223.1, read on the forward strand.
TTTAGTGAACGGTTCAGTTTCGTGTTCCAAGTGACCCGGTGATTGATACGCAACCAGTTAATGTACGGTAATTTCGATCACCGGCTTCAGGGTAGAATCGGTGATGCAGCCACCGACTGGTACATGCATCGAGTTGCGCAAAAAACGGTTTATGTACCGATGCATTAACCAATTGCCGATCGGTCGACAATCGGTTGAAGGAACGAACCTTATATAGTTAAATAGTTCGGTCATCACTGCTTCTGAATAGACATGTTTGAAGTTAGTAATTGTCACCCAGCTCCATTAGCGGTAAACAGTGCCTACCAAAAAATATACAAAAAATGTTATTGTACCATTTACTATTTGTTATTTGAGATAATCCTGAATGGTAATTGACGACTGTTTGAATTAGTTTCTGCATTCGCCAACCTATATGGTAATTAGAGATCGATATTACTATTTGGTATTCATCAAAAGTTATTTGAATAAAGTGTCATCTCCATTTACTGTTAGTTCTTAGCATCAGAAATCAATCATACTTGATACTTACTGGAGGCAGGATCTAAGTATTCCTAAACACTAGCAATTATGGCCCGTCAATTTTTGGCAGCAATATTGTAGTTACTTCCTGACGGGTCGCGATAAATTCTTTAGATTATTATGATTTTCTTGGTAAGAACATCAAAGAATTATTCCCAAGAAGACCATAAACATCCAGTAATATCATAAGTTTCTTTATTACAGTCAAGAGTGGTCATAGACTCTTTTAAGGTCAAATATAACTGAAACTGGGTATGGCGTTCATAGTGGCCAATAGGTTTGCGTCTATACGAAAAAAAAGTATGGAAGAGTAAATGTATTGTAATCAAATCCAAAAAAATATGAATTTCTTCTATCACTTACATTGCTAATGGTGGCTACACCTTATCAAAATATTATACTATGGAATTATATATTTTTAAAAATTGGTTAGAATATAAATATCTAAGAATAATAGAAAACAAGGAGTTGAAACAAGTGTTATTGACATCAATTAACGAAATATATAATGCTCCGACATTTTTAAGGTGAGATGCCGCTGGAATTCTCTGTGAATATTTTTGTAATCGATATCTACAGCTGCTCTAAAATTATACCTTAACAAGATTTTTGTGAAGTTGAAAGCAAAGAGTAGTCAATATGGATACGTCTTTAACTTTTTTTTCTATTATATCTTTGACATGAGCTTTGCAAAGAATATGCCAGCTTAAGGGAATCCTCACTAATGAAACTTTCTGTCAGCCTAGTTTTTCTTTAGAAATTCAAGTCTCGCTGGACTTGCCAACTTCAACATAATTCACTGTCTAGTTTTGTATATAGTACACGTCCCGTTTAATTTTTTTGTTTCGACCATTACGATAAATGAAACAGCGTACAAAAACAATGCGTGTTGTGAAAGATGATTTTTCCTATTGTTTTCAGTGGGCGAGACTCGAATTAAAGGAAAATCCTAACAGCACAGAAAATCGTTTATATCTCGAAAAGCCTTTTATTTTGACCCTGAAACGTAACGTAATTTCCACCACATGTTATTATATAATTTTTGAAATTTTCCTCTTCCTGGTAAGCTGAACGCGCAATTCTTTGTCACTCGACCAAGGCAGCGATGATTATAGTAATGTAAGAGAGTACTAAAAGTATTCAAAATAATTTAATAAGTCATAATAAGAAACTTAACCTATTGTTTACTTGTTCTCAGCATATGTGTATTCATTGGGTAATATTACATTACGTGCTTTAAGGATATTGTCAAGGTTTCTGTAGACGCCTCGAAGGAAATTGATAATTTTTTCCTTGACAATCGTGTCTAGCTCGTGTATAACAAAATAACTTGAAAAAAAGGGGAACAAACGGCTTCAGCTTTCGGTATTTTGCGACCATCAAAAATTTTTTGTAACAATGAAGGTACTTTCTTACTAATTTTTAACCGACTTCCAAAAAAGAGGAGCTTATCATTTCGGCGGCATCTTTTTTTGTGTATGACCAGTGATTATTCAATTGCACTATATTAAGGAACATTACAGAAAGGTACCATAGAATTGTCTATAACGTGAGATTTACGGTTGTCCAGAAAATCAGAAAAAAAAAGTAATTAAGGGACTACATTTCAGTGAATTTCAATAAATCTTCACTTTTTTCTCTAAAACGGCTCAAGCAAATTGAATATTTTCAATTGTATTCTACAAAGATATGTTGCAGCTTGATTCTGTATATTTTTCTATAACATACAACATACCACTTTTCTGAAAATTGTAAAAATATGTGCAAAAAAAATTGTAAACATCAATGTAAATGTCAAATTTTCATCATAAATATCTAGTTAGTATATCGTACAGGGTGTAATGGTTTTCATTTTGATTCATTTGAATTCAGTTTCTTTTAGAGGCGAAGTTAAGTTACGGAGCTTATAGTCGTGTGAAATGGCAGAAAATGTTCCATTAGTTTATCGAAACGAAAATTTGTTATACCGGCGATCTTTTCTATGTGGTATACATACGGTTGCAGGTTTGTGCGTGCGTGCATGTGATATTAGGTGATATATAGTTATTCAGGGTGGTTCAAAAAATATTGTATTGGATGGCACATAAATAGTTCCGTATACAAGGTGGTTGAAATAAGAGTAAAGGAAAACTATAGTTATACAAAGTGGATATTTGAGCTATAGGACAGAGTATAATTATAGTTCTACAGAAGGCTTCAAAAAATGTTAGAAGCAGTTGAATATACAGGATGGTTGAAATATAAGGTGGATTAGAATTACAGTTATACAGGACGGTTTAAAAAAGTTATATAGTGTGGAACATGAGTAGTTGCTTATACAAGGTGTTTGAAGTAAGTTTGCATAAATAAAATACTATACATATGGGGCGAAGTTAAATCAAAGGTATTCAGGAATACTTAAAATAATAGAAAAATAGAAACAGTCAATAGTGTGGAGGGGATTTATACTTATACAGGGACGAAGGACCGTTGCAATATTGTGTGGGGTTGAATTATAGTTAAACAGGATGGTTCAGAAAATTATAGTGAAATAAGTTTTATAGGGGTGACAATACACAGAAGCATATACAGTGTGGATGCAATATAGAGTGAATTAAAGTTACAGTTACAGAAAGTGGTCTAAATAATAAAACAAATAAAAAAAGTTAAAAAATATTTGGAAAATATAAAAAAGAATTCAATTTAGGGAGGGACAAAGAGAGAATGAGAAGGAGAGATGGATACGAATACGATAAAATATTCAATAAAATTGTACCTTAAATCAGATAAAAAAAGAAGTCTAAACGGTTTTTATTTGAAGTCAGTCGAAGTCGGTTCTTTTTTAAATATAAATTATTAAATACTCATCTTGTTTCTTTATAAAACCAAGTTTTTTAAGATTACGGCTAGTTTTTGTGCTACAGGTACTAACTTTAAAACTATTTTTAACGTTTTGATAAATTCATCATTGATACTTTATAAACGGTTTTATCATTTTTTCAGTTGGATACTATCCGACCAGCGCGTATCATTTTGGACAAAGGATATAACAAACTACACCAAAAAACTTTTCCAATAAAGAAAACATGGCTTTGAAACAACTTCGACTCACCAAAGACATCGTTATCCTACTTGCGGACAAGTGATCCAGACATAGGCAAATCCAGACAAGAGCTTTGGCAGAAGCAATTTCATGCTTTAGAAAGGGGATGATATCGTACCAAATTATTCCTAAATTCTCTGGGCTACCAAAAGTGCAAGAGGATATACTTTTAAGATTTGTTATATCCTTACAAATATTGAATAATATTGAGTAACTTTGAGTAGTTAGCAATTAAACAAGCACAAAAGCATCTCAGGATTAGATCATTTAAATAACTTGTATTGTATATATAAAAAACCTAAATTGCACGATGCAGATAAAAAACAATCCCATTCCTAGACGTCCTACTATAAAAGAAAAAAGACGTACCCTTGACCATAGCGAACAGAGAAAAATAACCCGCATATATCTCCTTGCTAATTCTCATTACCATTTAGCGCAACTATCAGCTGTTGTTATGATCATAAAAAACTAACATGGATAACACCAAACAGAAATGGACAGACCAAGAACACACTGAAAACAGCATGAATTGACAGACACACAGACAGAACTCTAAAGTCAAAACCGCGAACAGGTGATGACGAGGAACACCAGACCCCCAATAAGCAAGGCTTATTTACCAAATGTTAAGAGCACCATGAATAAAACTGCGAGAACTGTAATAAGGACAAGCCAAAGATAAACCTTGTGTTGAGCATTCCAAACGCAAGGACCTCTTTAGAGCAACAACGAATGTATGAAATTCTATGCGCAGGCAGGCGCCTGCCTGTTATTCAAACAATTTGAGGATTGAAGCTAGACAAGATGAGCATAAGAAGACTGTAAGCTAAACGAAAGAGAAATAGTTATAGCAAAATACAACATCACACTGTCACATCGAATAGACATTAACACGAAAGTACTGGCCAATAGAACGAGCAAAGTCAAGAGTGGTTGGAGAAGCACATGACATGACCAAAAAAGCTTCACAGTCTAACACAGGAGATTTAACTCAAAAATTTGAATCAGCGATCGAACACGTTGTTGGTAACGGGACCTATTAAACTCATTCCCAGCGCCACATAAACAAAAACTTAAGAACACGAAACAAAAGAAACGCGAGAAGACCGGAAGAGAACAGGCATTGCCAAAACGTCATCATCCAAACCTCTATTTAAGGGCCTAGTTGAAAACCGATCCCTACACAGAATTGATGAAGTGTCGGAAATCTCCACTTGGTTCATGCAAATTTTCTCTAATACAAAAAATAGTATTATTATCGTATTTCATTCATTAAAGCCGAAATAAGTTGCTGAGATATTTCATAATAATCGGTGATAGCCTCAGTTAATTTCAAAATTCTATTAGTTCATGCATTAGTAAACGGATTATTTAGGTGATTTGCTAAGAACCAAGAAATATGACAATAGACTTTGTTTAAGAGGTTAAAATAACAACCGTTTCCTGAATTTCTGTGTCAAACTTATTTAAATATGAATACAATTTCAGAGTTGATTACTGGTTACTTCGAAAATGATGAACTGATGCTAATTTGAACAACAATGTTTTTCATTTAGTTTTACTCTTTTTCATTTTCTTAAAGATAGTTGAGGCATTTTCTACTTTACATTTGCGGATTGTGGGCGAGTAACTACCACATGTGACTCGTAATTTTTGTATAATTATATTAATGTCACCATTTGTTGTTATAAACACATTATATCACAATAATATTTTGCCTGTTCACTAGGGTTTTCTCACCTCAAATTTTCTTTGCAACAGATAAGTATTTAGAAAATGTAAATGGAGAACAAATGTAGCAAGGCAATTTTGAAAAATTGCCCGAATTACTGGTTGTTTGTACTGAATTTCCACCTCACCGATATTCTGAGAGAAAGGCAGATCTATATTTATCTGACGTATCTGGCGCCTTTTGACAAAACCTTTACAACCATAGTCATAATACTTAAGTATAGAGCACGTTAGTTCCCGAGAAGAACGAAACGCAGATGAGAAAAACTCAAAATTATGTACTTGTTTACGCGCCAGTCAAGTGAAGTGCAACTATTGCTTGCCGCTCTAGGCAGACAACTAGTAGGTTTCCTTTTTCTCTCATCCATCGATCATTCCACTTGTACAGAGGCCTATTCCTCACGCACCCTATCTTTAGGTATTATCTCTATCCACAAAACACTGAATATTTTATGTTCTAAGGCCCAATCTCTCTGATTCAGATCGAGATCGCATCTGATTCGACACGACACAAGCCATCACAACACATCGCATATTACTAATATAAACAGAATCGATACCGTTCTGACGCGTCACGCCACAACACGTCAGACAAATATAAATCCGCCTTAAGGGATGTCGACAATATGATCAACCAATGCGTTTGGAGACGTTTCAACTCCAACTCTGGAGTCGTTGTCAATCGCTGAATGTTGTAGCTGGAAGTTTATTCTAAAATTTTGTCTGATGTTAATTTTCTTTTTTGTCAACAATTTTTAATATATGTGAGCAAGAATTTCTGTGCAGACAATCAGTAAGCCGGGCAATTTTTTTAGTTTGCCTTACTGCATTTTGTTGTCCATTTACAATTTTCTACTTATCTGTTGCATGAATAATCTCAAGAGAGAAAACCCTAAGGAACAGGCAAAATAATCCAAGACTTCGTCAACAGTCTTTTCGAAATTTCTTATATCACGAAAGATGATAAGTAGTAAAAAGGAATGCTGTTTTCAAATTGATGACACAGAAAGAGTGTTTTTTTATTTCATTTTTCGCTAATCAAAATATAACTGAGAAAAAAACCAACGATAAATCTTACGAACTATCCTAATACCAAATTCTACAGAGTGAATATTGCGTTATAATATTTATTTAATTGTTTGTGTTTTATACATTTTGTGGTGCTTTGTAGAATTTAGAAGTTGTGTTGTATTTTATTCAAAACACTAGTGTACAAAATATCTACTAATGCTAACAGATATATTAATTTTAAACCAATTTCTGTTTTGAAATTTGTATATATGTAGAGTAGAGATTAGATGCCCAGACATTAATAAATAGTCAACGAAAATATCCAAATTCTGTAGTCGCTCTTGCTCTTTCCAACTGCAGTATTTTAAATGGTAAACCATAGGGACAAGTTTTTGTTCCTCCAAAATAGGACATTACTAATCACTATTGTGTATGATCTAGGGATTTTTTGTGCTATCGTGTATGCACGAATACTGTAGATATTAACCAGTTTATGCAAATTAATTTGTCAAACATGTCATCCACAATTTATTGGAATAAACTTTGACATGTTCGGTGTTTAGAAACAGCGTTTGCCCATAACGGTTATCTTTCGCATCCCCCAACACATCTTTGCATTGCCTCAATAACGTGTATTTGATGTCATAAAAACTCCAAAGGGGGGCTAGGGTAAATTTCGGAGCCTTCTCCCATCATATTCCAAACGTGTTCTATGGGCCAAAAAGATAGGGGAATCTGGGCGCCTGTTGCAAAAGATTTACAAGGGTCTTCTAACAAAGTTTAAACTAACTCGAGCAAAATGAGGCTGAACATTACCTTGTTGAAATATGGGATCCATGGGCCGATTAAAACGACTCCATTACTTCCTGAAGATAACGTTGCGCTGTAATGTTCCCTCGAACAACGATTAAAGATGACCTACTGCCATGTGCAATAGCACCCCATACCAAAACGCCTACTGTTCAGTGTACAATGTGTACATGTTGTTCAACATCAAATTGAGGTCGAAGTCTTTTTTCACGACGTCATCTAACCTATCTTTAGTCCACCCAAGAAAAATCCGGATTCATCCGAGAAGACGACCTGATGGCCATTTCACATTCCAATGTTGTCGTTCTCTGCACCGCTGTAGTCGTTGCCGACGATGTTCAGAAAGAGCACAAGATGGGGTCGATAATGGTGCAGTCCAAAAGACTTTAGACGGTGGTAAACCATTCGGACACTTACAAGATGGCCTTGTTCTATTAACCACTCATCAGTCAAATTTCGAAAATCGGTCTCTTGAACTTCATTTTTCGACGTCCGGTCCCTACTCTTCTCCGATTTTGGGTATTCTGAAACATCTCATAACAGTAGGTGCAATTAAATTCGTGCGGATATCGTTTTCTCGAAATGAAAAACCCACCTTCCGTAAACAAATAATTCGACCTCATTTAAATTCACCATAGCCTGGGCATTTTAACATTACTAAACATCGATTTTGGATCCTATTAAACAGTTTATTTTTTTTGGTAAATTATAAATAAAATTCAAAAAACGAATATAATATTAATTGATAAAAAAAAGTTTACACGAAAAAATATTCACCAAACTTTACCAAATATTAATCATTGACTGCTTACAATAGCATCTATGTTTTTCCAAAACAATATGAACTCTCTTCCGGGTGTTGTGATTTCTTTGTTAGTGAGTTTATAATCGAATAAAGAAACAATACATTTATTTTCTAGAACCTGTGAGTTGGATTTTTGACTGACTTGCCAACAAGGCTAGTAAAAAATAAAATTTATGAAAATTATTATATGCATATATTGGTGATATTCTTAATTGAACATATTGTATGTTCATAAAAACTGTTCGTATATATTTGCATACATTTTTGTTACTCTAACGTTTGCACATTATACTAATTAACACCACTCCGATTAGTAAGAATTCTACAAAAATTCTCAGGAGACGACCACAAGGTGAAAATGAATCATGTTTCACGCCAGAAGTCTTAATGATTCATTTCTTAATAACACCATGTAAATGAGGTAATTTTACTTAAGTAAGCAGAACAAATGCTTGGTACCTTATAGAATCAGCTGTGCACGATTTTCGCCTCAGGTTAATCTAAAAATACTTCAGATATACCAATGAAATTTGTTTATGTTGCAACAGTAAAAGAATTACACTAATTATAATTGTGTATTAAATAGAGTTATTTTGAATTTATATATTAAATACAAAAATTTCAGATAATCTTCGGTATTTGGAGTCTCCAAGCAAGGAAACAAATCTTTAACTCCAACATTACTATTAGGTATATATGATATCTGTCGTGCCATTGGCTTTTAAACATAAAAAATGCTTAATGAAAATTTTTACATGATAATCGAACCAACAAACAGACAATTAGTTTTACATATGAATAGATTGACAAAATATTTAACCGAAAAATATAATGAAGTATTATCGCCAAATAACCAACTGAAGTGGCCCCCTCTATGAACAAGTAGCTTATGCCAATAGTTGAATTTGATGAATTTGACATGTAAGTCGATATCAGTAAAATAGTATAAATAAATAGATTTTATTTACTCAATTCTCAATGAAATATCTGACATAAAACATTCCTCTCTAGTGATTTATGCAGTTACTTTATTTCAAAAACAATGACAATAACAAATATGTATAAAAATCGACAGAAATTAGATACGATTTTGGTATATACTGAAAACATCTGATGTAAACTTTTACTTAAGTTACTCTAGCACTAATTATTTAGAGATTTTAAAGCTAATTGATAAATTATAATATCACTCCGGATTTCTGCCTCTGTCACATCACAGCAATTTTCTCCTAAACTACTGGACGGATGTCGTTGAAATTTGGTATCAATGTATAGTTTGGTGACCCGATCAGGAGTGCATATCGTAAAAGAAAAAAAATTGATTTTAGGGGTACTTCTGGGGGGGAACTAAAAAAATCGAGCGTTCCCCCGCTGATCTCCGAAACTACTGAGCACAAAATTTTGAAAAAAAATAGGAAATATAGAACGTTGCCCGAACTTCATAGGAAAAATAAGGAAAAACCATTAATATTAATTTTGGGGGGCAAATTATTCAATTAAATAAAAATTAAAAAAAAAGAATAAACGCATCATAATATATCAAATGAAAGGTCTGAGAAACACAAATATATTTTTTTCATATTTAAAAAAAATTATTTAAAAAGATATTAACGAAAATATAACAAAAATTTACCTATTCCCCCCCTTATCTTCGAAACTATAAAACATAAAGTTTTGCAAAAAACTAGAGGTATAGGTCCTGACCTGAAGTTTACTGGACAAATAAGGAGAAACCTCTACTTTTAATTTTGGAGGGCAAATTACAGAATTAAATGGAATATATAAAATTTTAATTGTTTCTAACCCATCATGTTATATATCAAATGAAAGGGCTCATTATGACGAAAGCAAATATATTTTTTTCATATTTTTAAAATAAACTAATTAAAAGATATTAACAAAAATATAAAAAAATTTACCCCCCCCCCTTATCTACGAAACCATAAGCTGGAAAATTTAAAAAAATGGAAGTATAGCCCCTCACCTGAACTTTACTGGAAAAATAAGGAGAAACCCCTAATATTCATTTTGGGGGGCAAATTATAGTATTAAATGGAAAATAAAAAATTATAATTGCTTCTAACGGGTCATGTAATATATCAAATCACAGGGTTCATTATGACGAATACAAATATATTTTTTTATTTATTTAAATGAATATTTTAAAATATATTAAAAAAAATATTTTAAAACAATCACCCATTCTCCCCGTTATTCCCCAAACTATAAGACCTCCTATAGGGAGGACAGCCCTTCCCATGTTCTGTCATTCCTCGAAAGGTGTCCTCCTACCTGTCTTGCTATTCGATCTATTAAAATAAATGCAGCAGTTGAAAGACTTTTTTCAATTGTAATGATTTTTGGAAAAGTCAAACATCAAGAGGCCCCAAAATTCAAGTAACATATTACGTATTTATGTAGTACTTTTGTCTTAAATTTTTTCGTCCTTCTTTTCGTTGTTAAGAATTGGTCACCCTATTAATTCAAAAAGATCATTAACAATTCTTCTCCTTACAAATTTAAATTCAAGAGAAGCATTAAAGAATGGAACAGTTTTAACTGGAATCGCATAAAAAAACGAGTACTGATTCCGCGTATAAATTTGACTTATTCCAATACTATTTTAACATTGGAGTTTCAAAGCAAACAATTCCCTATTACACCTGCATGCAAGGATTGGTTCAGGGGGTGGGGCGATATCTTGTGTCAAGGTCAGTGTGGGAGCGATCAAGTTCGAAATTTACCTAAGTAGGTAGAGGGTCTTTTATATAGTTTTGGATACAAAATTTTTAACTATTTTTAATGCAGTAACAGTTGAACTAGTGTTGATGAATTTCCTCAGTTTAGTGTTGAGTTGAATGGCCTTGAAGCTACCTACCCTAATCGCCCTCCCACTTGGATTCACCCCTGCCGTATTAACAAATACAAATAATAAGGCATCCATTTTTAACTTATGGGCAATTATATGTATCAGCAAGTTGAGTTGGATCTTTTGATTGTTTGATATTTTATATTTGTGAACGCAGCAAAAACAATTTGCAAAAATATATAGTTTTACTAAAATTTTTAATTATTAAATACACTTCATAAATTTTCATTTCTTTCAAATGAAATTATCATTTATCTTTATATATGTTGACTAAATTTTTGTCATTAATTATCACATGCATTTTGTTTCCCTGAACTCACACTTTTGCTTTCATTCTTCAGGTAAAAATTAAGAATTTGTGTACACATAAATTCCAATTAGTTATAATAGGTGAGCTCAAGAGGAGATTTCGGGATTTACTAAAGCGCAGCAGATTAATATACAGAGGGATACCTTGTACCCGGTTAAGTACCTCCACCAAATACGAGCCCCATATATATCGCCGCCTGTCAAGGATAAAGGATCATATTAGGAAAAAAAATTGATTATCAGAAATTCTGGAGCCCGTTAAATGCATATTCCACTAATCCGAGAATTTAGCTAATTTTTTTTTATTGTGAAGAAAATAATTCAAAGTTAACGAAAAGTATATAATCTGACGATTTCTACAATCCGAAGTAAAAAAAATTCGACGATAAAGTTTAATGCGTGCAGCTACGTGATGCCTATATTCCCCACTCCGCCTTTCTATTCCTCTGTCACTCTTTTTCTATCTATTACTTTCACTCCGTCCCCACTCTAGTTTCTGTTGCCATGACGCCATCACAGCTGATCAGATAGATTGTCAGACTAGGCGAATCCTTCCAGATAATCGTCAGATTATGGGACAGCACGTCTAGGACATATAAATGAACCATATATATCTTAATCTGACACGCTTGAATATTTCAAAATGGCGAATTTTTTGCACATTCTAATAATAGCCGCGAGTTTGCGTCATTTCCAAATCGTCACATTATTGAATGGGAGCTTTTAAGTTCATTTAACATCCCCTTAGAAAAGATGACGCGCTCTTTTTATTATTTTTTTCATTTTCAACCCTTACATGCAAACACTATCAGATTAGCATACGTACATTACTTAAAGTACCTAGGGCATGGATGCTATCAATATCTGACGCTCTCGCGTATGTTCATGCAAGTTTTTTTTACATTTTTGAAAATCTATAGGCGCGTCCCCCACCGATGAAAAGCCATACATTATATAACTTTTTTTCTTTTTATCATTTAAGCTTCGCAACCCAATAGCCCGCTCAAATAAATCCCCATTGAGCATCGTGGGCTCCCCTACTATTATATATAAAAAACAATTTGAATTCCGTTACAATGTAAACTCCCTTCCGCAATTACAAGCACGTTCTTAATTACAATTTCAAAACTTTTAAAACGTAAACTCTTCACAAGATTTTAACATCTGTACCGAAACGAAATATTCTCTTTATAGGGCGCTCATTCAAAAGAAATGAATTTCATTCAATTCATTTTTTGAATCCAATTTCTTCCCGAACTTATTTCTTACAAGAGCGAATCGCAAAATCCCCGTTACTGTCGCATTGGCAACGAATTACTTGGCTTCTTGGCCTTTGGTAGCGTTTTCTGTTGAGCCTGGCCGCTTCATCCGCCTACGGAGAGATACATTTTTAGACGGTGTGCTCTTTTTTCATGGTGTCAGAAAGGTCGACCAAAGGTTAAAATGGCTTTATTGTGCCACACGTGAAGACCCAACTTTGAATAGTTCTTTTTATTTATGCACATATTCAATGGTGAACTAGTTTCGGTCTGAATATTTACGTAGGGAAACATGATAAAAGCTGTTTGAAACTGATTAATTGTGTCGTTTCTTTACATCAACTGAACTAGTTTTCGTTTTGTTTAACTCTTGCACTGCTGATGAAATACAGGGATACCCAACCCAGGATCAAACTTTGTTGGTAAAATTTGCAATAATTGTGAAATTATTATTAGAAAGAACGTAACAATTCAAAAAGATATAATAAAAAGTCATGAGCACTGACTATGCATATTCACACTCGAATGCTTATGATGCTTATGGAATAAGGACTTCATTGAAAGATGATAATTAATTTTAAAGAAATTAAAAAAAAAACAAAAATAGACTTCGAAAAGATGCAACAGGAACGTTACTAAAAAGCAAGAATTAGTAATTTTCAATTAATCTCCGATCGCGTCCACTACAATAAGCTAATATCAGCTCTGCAGAATATCCAGCTAGATATTAGACTGAATTCGCATTTATATTTGGACCAAACAGTTACCCTTATCGTGAATAACAGAGAATCGATGCCATTCACGATTAAAACGGCTGTGAGACAAGACTCTATTTGGAAAACATTCCCTATATATAAATAGGCAAAAACAAAACGGTGCGGTACCATTTTCTCCACTGTTCCTCAACCGATTCACTTTATTATTGTTTTGTTTAGTAGCTAATGACAACCTTCAGTGTAGAATGCTAATATTAATTTATAATATTGGTTCATTCGTTAAATAAAATATAATAAAAATTCATTATTTACGTCCATACTGTCAAACGCCAAACAAATAATGCTGACAGTGCCGTCAGGTCAGACGCCAGACGGTCAAAACTCAAAACATTGAGTAATATATATGGAAAGAACGAGCGTTAGATGCAGTTATATCCTTAGAGCATGTACTTCTGGAGGTAGTATGCAATACACAAATATCGTACCAAGAGTAAAAAGAGAGGGCAATAGAGAGAGCAAGAGGCTATCTCACTCGATTGGGAGATGCAGTCAATGAACTACATACTGCACATGGTTCTTTCGATGCAGCTCTTAATCGAGCCTTTTACCCCCACTGTCTAGCCTTGCCACGATATTTGTGTATTGCTGGCTACCGTCAGCAAGTACAAGCACTGTGATTAGTTTGGTTGACAGTGACAGCTCTTTCAGACCATCATGCGAAGACTATCTTAGATAGTTCAGCATAGAGCGTTGTTATTGTTTAGTGGTAAAATAGTCAATGTAGTAGATCAGTATTGATTTTTCGGACGCGTTGCAGTATTTCATATAATATAATTATATAATATATAATTATTTGATTAATATATTATTATCACAATCTTGCTGAAGGTGTTGTGTAAAAAATTGTCAGTCAGCGGACAATAGAGAATGTATTAAATATTGCAGTTCTCATAGGGTTGTTGGTCATCTCTTTTCTTTCATATTAATGAACACGATTGAAACCGCAAATGACGAAAACTGTTAGGTTGCAAAGAACAATCTTCCAATTATTACATCGAACATTTTGCCAGGAGCCGTTCCAGCCAAAAATTTGGGGGGTCATTCATTTGTCAAAAATATGTCGAATAGCGATATTTGATTACATTTTTATTTTCTTTTTATTTCAATAGATTTGTCAATATGAGTGAACAATTTTACAATTTCATGAAATAGGGTCGAATTTCGACCACTGGGCGACCACTAGTATTCAGACAATCGTTAAGTGGCCAAAGAGGAATCGTAATAGGAGGAGAAAAATACTCTCTTCGAGGTGTCATCAGTTGCGCTTCCCACAATTGAATGTCCTCTCAAACACTTCTTTATGTATTTAATACATTTCGTTAAATTTGAAGACGCGAGATGTAAAGACCAACATCTAGGATTTTCGGAGAAAATAGTATATAGAGGTTCCCTAACCAGAAACAATATATATTATATAGCTTGTCTTGCGTACAAAAGAATGACACCTCGAAGAGAGTATTCAATATCGCTAATAGGTGAATTTAACCTGAAAATTTCATCGTGACATTCTAACCTGGGAATTACGGGTAACAGCAATTACATGGAACGGCTCCAGATTCGGAACCTCTATGTCACTAGTTTCCCCGAAAATCCTAGATGTTGGCCTTTACATCTCGCGTCTTCAAAATTAACGAGGAGAAAAAGTTAATATTAATAATTATAACAGAAAACACCGTAGAACTGCGAGAATTTGTAAACAGAGTCAATGAAACCTATAAGAACTGTGAGGGGAGGGTATCTATTAACATCCATAAGATCAAATTAATGGTTGTGTTTAAAATAGATGTCGCCAAAATACTCTATTTCTGTTAAACGAAGAATTGTTGGAGAGGATAGCAAATTTAAGTACCTAGGCTGTTGGATAATCCAGCATATAGATAGATCCTTCACACGAAATAAGATGCTGCTTAGAACAAGCAAGAATTGCATTTCATAAGTGTAAGTCGTTACTTTCAAACAACACACTAAACATCAAAATACGAAGTTTACACAATATCACGTGGTCAATTCTTATGTATGGGTACGAGACCTGGACGTTAAGCGTCAAAATCAAAAGAAATGATGGACAATGTCGAAGCATTTGAATTGTAGACATACAGAAGAATACATAAAATATCTTGGATCATCAGATGAGAAATGAAGAAGTTCTTAGAAAATTGGAGCACGACAGACAACTTATCTTTCGTGGCTGCGAAACCTGCGACAATGTACAGGATCAAACGCAGTTTGAGTTACTCCATATAGCACAGGATCGAGTCGTCAACATTCAATAAAAACCTGACACTTGAAGAAGAAGTCCACTAAGAGATTGTAGACAGATTGTTTTTTATGCAATTTTATTTAAATTTGGAAATACTATTCTATAGAAATCTGTTCCCAAGTTCTGACCACACGTTTAAGCAACTACACTAATCAAATGTCAAAAACTAGAATTAGCATACTGAGTCACAGATTTAAAACAAAAAGATCAAACAAAAATAATAAGATACGAATACTTAAAATTCTCACAGGTCTTCAATGTGTTCTCAAGTTTCTGCCTTATTTCGTTTCGAATAAAACACAATTCCTCGCTTGCGTTTACAAACAACAAACATAATTAGTTCGATGAAAGGTTATATTCGAAGGACAAATATATTTTTTAGATAGCACATATGTTTTTAAGTCATAACGGAAATTATTGTATAAAGTATAATTCAAGTTTAGTACAATAAAAGTTTTTGCATGAAATAAAAACAAATTCTTGAGCTACGGCGTACCCTAGCACAACTAATGAAATTTCTGCATTTAAAAAGAAAAAATAAAAATAGAATAACAACTATTGATGGTGTGATGTTATGTTATACAGAAGTATTACTTTTAGTTACGTACTAGAATAATAGTAGATATGAGGGCTGCCTTTTATATTTCGGGATTGGACAACCCTAGTGTTGCAATCTGACAACTGACAGCTCTATCGTAAAGTTTCACATTTTTGAGGTTATACGTACTCAGAACGTTTTGACATACGAGCGCTATGTGTTGTTTACAGTAACTTAAAGGATTCATCTCGGCCAAAAAATGGAATTAAATCGTGAACATTTTCGTGCGATTATTTTTTACAACTTTCGAAGTGGATTAAGTCAGCAAGACTGCATGGATGAACTTAATTTAATTTTTGCCGATGAAACTCCATCAAGGACCACTGTTTATCGATGGTATGGTGAATTCAATCGAGGTCGTAGTTCACTCCAAGACGAATTTCGTGAAGGTCGTCCAAAAACAGTTGTTGTTCCGGAAACCATTGATGCTGTGCGCGAACTGATATTGCAAGATCGTCATGTGACCTATCGTGAGATTGAGTCAACCTTACACATTAGTGGGACCAGCATACATTCAATATTGCATAAACATTTGAATGTCAAAAAAAAATTTCGCGTTGGATCCCACACAATTTGTCAATCGTTCAAAAAAAGGCTCGTGTTGATTGGTCGAAAGAAAAACTCAAAAAATACGATCGCGGTGCTTCAAAACACGTTTATGACATAGTGACAGGTGATGAATCGTGGATTTACGCGTATGAGCCCGAAAGTAAACAGCAGTCGACTGTATGGGTGTTTCAGGATGAGCCGAATCCAACAAAAGTTGTTCGCGCACGAAGCACTTCCAAGCAAATGATCGCCTGTTTTTTCGGAAAGACTGGACATGTCGCAACCGTACCACTAGAGCAACGCAGAACAGTCAATTCTGAGTGGTACACAATCATTTGTTTGCCAGTTGTTTTCCAAGAAATGAGTAAAACCAACCGCCGAAGACGGATGTGCTTCACCACGACAATGTGAGCTCTCACACATCGGCTCAAACAACTGCATTTTTCACCACTCAAAACATCGATTTGATGAGTCATCCGCCATATAGTCCTGACTTGTCACCATATGACTTCTTTTTATTCCCGTACGTAAAAAACAAACTGAGAGGTCAACGTTTTTCGACAACTGAAGAATGCGTTCAGTTCAGGAAAAAGTGCTTCGACAATTGGTTCAAACGCATGCAAAAGTATATAGATCTTCATGGGGAATATTTTGAAAAACAATAAAGCGATTTTCGATGATTAATATTTGTTTTTGTTCTCTAATCCCGAAATATAAAAGGCAGCCCTCGTACTACCGTTGAAAAGGGAAAAAAACTATCAGATATTGATTAACAAAATTTGAACTTCGTCATTCCTCATGTATATTTTTGTATTTGTCAATAACAAACTAGGTTGTTGTCATTAAATATAAGTATGTTCAAAATTGTTAACACTCACACATTTTGTTTGATTAACATATATTTCTAAAAAATCATTGTCTCTAGTGTAAACATATATGAAAAACTTGTATACTAACTGACGGAGTGTTTTTCATTTCGAGAAATCGCTAACCGCACGAACAGAAATCGAACTACTGTTATGAGACGCTGTCAAGCGTCAGCATCTAAAAGTATTACCAGTGTTTATAATGGTTTGCTGTCTTTTAAATATACTAATGGAACTTTTTTCCATGATCATCGTTTAAAATTCCAATTTCTCAAACAAAAATGTAGGTCAAAATCCAAGAAAAATTAAGTAAGATATTGCAACCCAAAGCTTAATATGCCAATAACTGCCCGTCAGTTTATTCTCTTAGGGTTATCCAGACCCAGAAAGTTAGCAACTACGTAGTTGTAGAGTTCAATGCTGAGGTTGTTTCCAAAACGTACAATTTTTCTTGAAAGATCGGGTGTTTTATTAATTCTCTGATTTCTTGATTCATTTTCATATCACTTTTTCTGACAATTTGCAGAATATAAATAAAGATGTCATTTCTATTGCGTCCCATCGCCTTTACACAATTTAATATGGACTGGTGGAATAAATAGATCACAAGGCATTAAAGGAGGTAAATGCTTCACATTTTTCTATCCAAGAATGAGAGATGAATGTGTCGATTATATTTTTTAATACAATGGATTGGTCTGGTGCTACATAAAAAGTAGCAAAATTTAATACCAGTAATAGGACTATACGTTTCAAGTGTAGCAGATTCTAATGTAACATGCACTTCAAGGATTTTTTTCAATTAATACTTTTGTTTTTGTTATTTTCATATTGACTAGAGAATCAGAAGTAAGTACCTACATTGCAGTTATGGGGTAAAAGTACTTTGAAGATCATTTTAGTAGATAAACAAATGAGACTACGAGGGAAAAAATCGTTTGCCAAAATCTCTATAATTGAATATAGATCATGACAATACACCATTTTGAGAAACATTATATTTGGTGTAAACATTGCGACATTGGAAAAATTGGAAATTAGTACCCAATTAAACTCGTATATTTTTTAAGTGACGAGATCAAAGATATTTCTAATGACATTTAGTTGTCTAAGCCTACTTTTTACTATGTCCGAAAGGAAATGTACTCTCAATTGCGCAGACAAAATTTACAAAAACATCGTTTAGTCCAAGATTCTATCATATGTATATGTAACATTTTAAAGTAATGAAAAGTTTACTAAACAAATTCTTCTGAATGCGACAACAGCGACAGTGATGTTGAATATCCGAATGATGAAAATTATTTTATCTGAAGAATAAGAATAAGAAAAATACTTTTTCAGATATTTGCACTGTTTGGAAATTTTTAAAATTAATTTATTTTTTTATCCCAATATGCATGTTTTCTAATAAAACACGAAAATCAAACAGCACACATATATTAATTTTATTATTATCACTATTCCATGGATGATCAGTTTGATACAAAGTGCCCTAATTTTGACATTTCAATAACGGACTCGGCGAAAGGTTAACGACACCCTAAAAGTTTCGACAGTTTTTAGGAACAAACCGATTCATTCAAATCTCCTTGCGATATTAAATGGGACAAGAATAGCTTGTAACTCAGAATCATCATCGTCATCAACCTTAAATTGATTAGTAGTGAAGGGTTGTGGACCGTCAACAAAGGCGGCGGAAAGCCTCGCGGTGCAAGGGGCATGGCAAGTGATTTTTTATTTTATATTCCCTTCTTCTTGCACCATCAGAGGGCCTCGCGAGATGTATCTTGCCCACATTAAGTCTTGGTCTTGCGCCGCCACTGACCGTCAATCTCAAAGAATGTAGATGAAAATAATATAGACTATAAATGAAATTATGTTCTAAAACCTGCAGAAAACGTTCAAAACTATTTAAATTAAGTATAAAAGTATTATATTCAGTGTTGCCAATTATTTTTTCCCAAATCCGCGATAGTTAAGTGTTCAAACCACTAGAAACCACTAAAATCCAGAATCAAAATTTATATGATGAAAAATAAAGCGTTGATTAGTTTGCACGTAATTATTTAATAGATCTTTTCATTCTTTGTACTGCGCAGGCGCGTTGACCATGTTATTTTTAACATGGTCAACCGGGAATGTGAAAGTTTCGAACAGTTTTCACAAATATACATGAGGAACTAGTATCATTACCCATATTATTAATGAAATTAAATAAAATATTAATTGCTGAGGATTTATTTGTACATCTTTCAACTAAAGCACATAATTGTAGTAACTTGCAATGGTGGTAAAAGTGTTAATCTCGTCCACAAAGCGAAAATAAAGTTGAGCTATTTGACAGGTTAGAACAAAGATGATACTCTTGGTTTGATTGTTCTCTGCTCTTATTAGGAAAGTAATTAATATACAGATACTTAATAAAATAAACATTGGTAATAAAATTAAAAATTTAATTTATTTATTATTACTATTGTTTTCGGAATTTTACAAAATTATGTTGGCTGTTCATTTTTCAACTCACATATAAGACAGTTAATTTATAAGATTTTCACGAAATCTATACAAAAAATATTTATTGTTTCATCTTTTAGCAAGTTATTAAAAACACGTACACATAAACTAATATATGTATTTTATTTATATAATGAATTACTTGTAATCGACCATCACTTATAGTTCACATCACTAACTCATAAATCACATCTAGCACTTTTTAGACAAAATTTAACTGTTTTTTTTTCTTTTCGCTGATTTAATATGCTTTCGACGAGATTTAATACAAGACTTTGAAAAACTTTATAAAGTCAAATAAATTCTCTAAAAATCATTTACTGCACTTATGGCTTCAATATATTCCATGACGTTAATGCTTTTTGCTCCATTCTATATTGATGAAATGTTATACATGTTAACTAACATCGTTAGATTACCCGAATGATTTGGGGATTCCCCAAACAATGTGTTGCCTGTATCGTAATGTCGAAACCCCCTTGTGTAAAAAGGCCTTTGATAACAAAAAACGTCGTTTACGATTTAGTGGTTGAATGTTTTGCTTACCTCTAACTATTGTAAACTAAACCACTAGAAAAAACCACCAGCCACTAAACACAAAATTTCGCCGCTAATAGACGGGTCTAAACCACCAGTTTTAGTGGAAATTCCACTAAGTTGGCAACACTGATTATATTCAATAGATGACAACAAACATTTCATTCCTAGGTGATGTCATGCGCAAACTTGGTAACATTTGAGAACACAAGTCGGCATACCTTTATGCCGCATCCAAGAGGCCCTCGGTATTATCGAATTCAGACTCATAGAAAAATGAACTGTATAGAAGGGAAGCTCTTATGGGAGATACGAGAACACTAAAAAAGCTTTTCCCTGCATCCGTATGAGGCCGCTGATATCGGAATTTTTGTAATTTCTTTACAGTTTTCTTTAACATAAATTTTAGCAAGATAACTCACCAAAGTTGATTGTCGTTATTAATTTATTAACCTTAAAAATATGGCGTCTGTTGTCACAAAGCTAAAAGCAGTGTTGTTTTCAAAATTATTTGACTATTGAGTAATGAATACTGAAATCTGGAACTTATTCCAAAACAAAGAAAACATATATAAGATATTCTTGGAAGGTTTGATTCGAACAGTTTAACGAAAATGGCAGTGTACAAAAAAATAACTACTACATTACTAATACTGGCATAGATTAAGTACCTATATTATGATAAATACCAAAACAGGTTTATCATCCAGTGCATTCCTTTATTTATACCAGATAATTGATCATTTGTTTCATATGCCCCATGGAGTAGCAGCATTGAAGTAACTTACTAAAGAACTTCAAGTGGTTCAAAAAAATAGTAAAATTGATTTTCATTGAAGACTTATAACTATGATTCTGTCATCATTTTGACTATTGTAAACCCACAGATGTCCATGTTATCAAAAATGAAGTAAACAAATTAAGTTCAATATTTTACAGAAATGTTAGCATTGCTGAAAAGAAAATTTGATTGGGGTATGTTAGCATTAACTACATTTGGGACATTGTATTTTTAATATGTATTTTTTCAGACACCAAGGACAACAGGGTCTGACCTAGACCCCAAAATGTTTGGAATATATAGAAATTTTTTGTAATTTGTGGTGTTATTTCCCAAGAAGTACTTAAACACCAAGGATAAAGCCAAATTATTTGTTCACGCAACAGGAACAATTTTATGGCTAAACATTCCCCCAGTTATAATTACAAATAAGATGTTTGTAAAGAAAGTTTAGACAATTTAAAACATTTTTTAACTGGGCAGTATGCTCCAACTATCAGAACTACTTGTAAAACTTCAATATCAGCCCCATTACCTTCCAACTTGTTAGGACAGAGTTCTAAAATTGCTAGATGTACAATTGTTTATATGAGTGGGTACATCCAGAGGTTATTAAAAAAATATCATAATTGTAATGATTGTTTACAAATTGTAAACTCTAATTTAGAATCAGAAGATTGTGAATTCGTTGATGCTAGGAAGTATCCAAGAGGACATTGGCAAGTACCAAATACATATTTAAATAACACATTGTTTATCCTCCTTATATTTCTTAATTCCAAAATTGTGTTGCAAGCAGAACATTTCTCAAGTGTTGGAACATGTGTTACAACACAATTATTTAATTAATCCTTTGAATTGTTAGCAACAACATGATCTTGGTAATAAGTTATGCCAACTCCTAGTTAAATGTAGTTTGTTTTGGTGGTGTAGAAGTGTAAATAATATTGCTAAGGGAAGAGAAGACAAATTTTCTAAATATTTAGCTTTAAAACCAAATATAGTTGATCCTATATAAAAGTCCATGCATATAGAAAATATCAGTCAAAACAAAAGTTTAAAAACTGTTAAGCAACTTTCAAATCTTTAAATGTTTTTTTACAAACTATACCTTAGGAAAAATTTTTATTTATATTTCATGATCTAAAATATAAAATGAATTTACAATATTTTGTAACTGTAAATTGCACACTTAACTATGTGAATATGGATTCAATATTTCTATTTTTTTTTTAACAAATATCAGCGCTGTGTTGTGTAGATAACACTCATATATTAATTGTGTTCTGTTTTGTATATCTAAGTCATGAACATGTTTTTATCTAAAATATTTTATAAATTTCTGTATATATTTTTGTTAATACACTTATTTCAATATGTTTTGTTTTATTGAAAGTGTGCATACATATATTTAATAGCAAAAATTATGCTAATCTCATGCTTACTTATTTTGGGGCTATATATGTACAAGGTGTTCTGGATGTTTCTTTACAGCTGATATCTTGTTTTTTAGTAAAGATATGAACAATTTCATAAAATCATTGTTGACGAGAATATGTTATCCTTAAAAAACTGTAATCAAAAACTTGTGCCAGTACATTCAACTTTTTTTTTCAAATTTTGTCCGTTTTTGTTACATTTATAAAACATAATTTGTTCTCATTAACATTATTTTTAGAAAATGTTCCTACCATTACTAAAAAAACAAGGTATCAGCTGTAAAGAAACATCTGGAACACCTTGTATATATTTGAATAATTTAGTGTCATATCTACCGCTAGATGTCAGCACCTGTAAGATTGAGTAGATTAGTTCAACTATTGACTAATAGAGGGCGCTGATTGCAGCTAAAACTTTTCCCTGCATCCGTACGGTGCGCTGAAAACTGTGTTCCAAATCGAAACACGTGAGTTTCCCTTGTATACAGCTCATTTTTCTATGTTCAGACTTTCAGACTCTCCAGGAAGCTACACGAGGTAACGCGAATGCGAGAGTGTGGACGGTGCGCTCGTGTCCCCTCGTCTTGCCTTACCTTGCCTCGCTACCGCTCGGTTTTGTGTAGGATTTTCGGGTCGGAGTCAAAGGACGCGAGAGACTCAATAGTTGCTCAAAATACAATTATAAAAGAAGTTTCAAAAGTCCTCATCGTTCCAGCCTGTGTAAGAAAATTGGCTCGAAGGTCATTAAATGAGTTTATCCCGATTTTCAGCAAAACGGTGAGTTTTATCGCAAAATTACTTCAGACAAAAATTTTAGACCATGAAATACTCTACAAAAATAATTTTTCCTAAGAGTCACCGTTTTAGAGATATAACGCTTTAAACTGTTGAATAATTTGTAATCGACATAATTTGCACACAGTTTCTACGCCACCTTTTTTTAACTTGGTTTCCACTTGGCCTATTCCACGGGTCTGTTGTGATTTTGTTTGTTTCGGAACTATTGCAAACTAATATTTATTAATAATGGTTGGTAAAAATAAATGAATAATGATTTTCGAATATTTCTGCTTCCTCTTCTGCTTCTTCTCCTTCTTCTTTTTATCCTTCTTCACTTTGGGTGCAAGTAAATTGCCCCAATAGTGATTCCTCGTTGGTAACATTGGAGTCATAGGACATAGGAGTCTTCTACAGTTGGTGACTCAACATTAGAGCACGACCGGCCTTGACAATGTGTACACGTCAGGAAACAAAACAGTCCAACTTTTTTGCAGACACATTTAGCATTACATCCCTTTTTGCAGTTGCAAAATATTGTGTTCGAAAATTATCATTCAGATTAATAAATTTAACAAACTTTTTTTGTAATTACACCGCTTTTATGTTTACCAACCCTAATTAATAAATAGTATTTTGCAATAGTCCCAAAACAAACAAAACACAACACACCCGTGGAATAGGTCTACTGAGGAAACCACGTTAAAAAAATACACTACCTCATAGGTGGCGTGGAAATGTGTGCAAATTATGACGATTACAAATTATTTAAAGCGTTATATGTCGAAAACGCTCTTAGGAAAATGAACATCATAAATTATTTAATTAATTTTAAATTCTTATGTTCCCGTTTCCTCTATTTCGAATCTGCCCTTATCAGGTCTATTAGCAGAGTTCACCGTATCCATCTACTTGTATGCGACCCGACCTAATGAGAGCAAATACAGGAGCGTACACAGCTTTTGGTTTAGGAAGGAGCAAATCAAAAAAAGTCTAGAGAGAGGGGCAAGTCAGCCAAATTATGGGAAGGCTTTCAGGCTCGCGGCAGGTTTTTCAAGTCTGGTGGGAGGGGGGGGGGCTACTTTAATAATTTAATTTTTTAAGCCAACATTTTTTGTAATGCAATTTACGGTAGATATGATCGCATAAAATTTAAAAACACCACAATGGAAAAACCCACGACACAAGGCTGTTGGGTCATAAAATGATTTTACATCCCAACAGACCAAACCGTTTGCTTCCTTCAAACCAAGACTTATTTCGTTCATGCCTTTATCAAGCTCTTGGACCCCTAAATTCTTATTTTAAATTGACAAAAGACGTACAATGAAGATACAGCGCGGGCCTGAGCTGCCACAAAAACAAATTTCAGTTAAGATTGAACAGACTGTAGCAGGTAGAGACTGGTTAGTACAGAATAGTACAGATCATTAAGTAATTTCACAAACAGATTTAGTTTTAATCAAAAACTTACAGTCAATTTTCCCTCCTTTAAAATCTTTCCCCCACTATTCAAAGCGCTGTGATCGAATGAGCGTATTTTCCAGGAAAAGTCATCTATATCAGTATACAAATCTCATCTCAATGATACAGAACCTCCTTAAACGCTTCCAAACCAATATACGTATAACAGAAATTGCGTTACCGAACTGTACACAATAAATGCATGAAACAAAATGTTCTTGTAAAAGGTCCACATTTGTTTTTGAGTTTTGAACTACAGACATTCTTACACTAACTTTATATATAAATATGTAATAAGACAAACTAAAATTAAATATTCGCAGTAAGTAAATTGTGTAACAGACTGATAAAACAATACATGAGAGGTGAAATATACATGAATGAATGATGATGATATTCGTATCAAGATACCTTTTTATCAGCCAGTCGATGTCGCAACAGTAAAACTCCAGAGAGAATCGTCGATGGAAACTGAAAGCAACGTCGTGGTTGTCGATGCGCGCTTATCTTTGACGCAGACCGAGACCAACCAGAACTCGCGTTATTGACACAACAACCAACGCGTACTGAAGAGGATTTTCAAAGCGGACACCGTTGCAGCCAGCTGGCCCAGAGTCCTCGCTTATACTGCAGAGCATGGAACGGCGGCACTTGGCATGCAGAGGATGGATATTATTGAATACACAGTCACCATCGCGAGTGCAGAGTGCAAATATGATAAGCGACGACTGCTCGAGTTCTCGGCTGCTTCTTCACCATGGTACGTTGATGACTGACCCTTCGTCTCCCTGTTCTTCGGCGTTGCTAACGGGGGAGTAGAAATAATCGATGGGCCGACGTGAGTCTCGGATGGCACGGCGGAGGGTTAGTTTATTGGTCGAGTTTACCATTCATCGAACGAGATGGCATCTGCATTCGTTTGATACTTTGAAAAGCGATTGTAGAAAGAGTCGACTCTTTTATACGAGCCCTTATTGCTTGGCTGATCGATGGGCCGTGAAGGAAGATGACACTTGAGATGGGATCACGAATGTTTCTTTTTAACTGCCCTTCCCGTTGGGAATCCTTTGAAATGATTGATGACGTATACTAAGGGGAATCAATTGCAGCGTTAAATTGCTTATCTTAACTGATAAAATATACTAATTAAAAAAAAACAAAGAAATGACAATTAACAGACAGAAATTAAGAGGCCTGGCTATTAATTAATGACAAAGACAGGTTTTAGTAAACCTATGAATTTTTTCGTGTGATTTCCATTCTAGGAATCACAGGGAAACGGCGTTACTCACAGATGTGAGTCTCCGTGTCCTAGATTTTCACGATAAAATATTAAATTCAGTTATATGTACTATATACATAAATAATTATTCGAGAATTCAATCAGTTGAGGGGAGCGCAACTAATTAAGGTTCTCGACTAGAAACAATATATTGTCTTGGGTTCAATAGATTGAAAAATCTCGAAAACCTGCGATTTTTTTTGTGTGAATTCTATCATAGAAATCGTACGAACACAGTACGACTCCCAACTTGATGTCTCTGGGAGCTACAATCGAATGTTTCACTTCAATGTACTCCCCCTCACTACACACCTTTACATTAGATTATACCATTGGTCTAAGCAGTGCTGAAAGTCTTCTTTTGTAAGAGTATTTGGGAGCTCCAGCGATTTTCCCTACCCTCCAACAACTCGAACCGGGTTCCTTTTAAGGAAAACTTGATCTTTGGAACAAGAAAAATTCACAAGGCACTAAATCAAGCTAGTACGGCACGTCTTCCAGCACTGGAGTGCCTGTAGGGGGTAAATAACGGTTCGCAAACAGCGCGTTACGCCTTATGGGCAGGTACGTTGTCCTGGTGCAGGATCCACAACTTGGTTATCCACAACTCCCGACCTTTCTTTGGTTTACAGTTTAATCCTCTGGAATCCATTCAGTCATCACGATGCCGTTGATGTCGCAAAAAAACGATTGGCTTGGCTTTAAATTTTGATTTCAAAATCTTGTTTTTTTCATTGGTGGCGATGCAGGAGTTCTCCAATAGATGGGTTGCCGCTTAGAATCAACATCGTATTAGCATATTTAGGTTTCATCATAAATTATACTGTTTTTCATCAGTTAAGTCAATTTTTTTAGTATCAACTACCCATAAACTTGTCTTATGCTCAATACGTCATGAAATGACGATCTCCGGGCACAATTTCATTCATTTTGATTACTTCTTGAGGACATGAAACAGACTTAGATCAACCTGGACATTGCTCATCTTCGGTGCTCTCTCAGCCTTTAGAAAACTTTTTTGCCATTCGAAAACACGTACATGAGATAGAGAATTCTCACTATAGGCCTCTTTCCACAATTTATAGCACTTAGCCTGAGTTTTTTTTAATAACGAAGAGTTTTACATGGATCTGTTTCCCGTTACATTGGTATCGGCATGAGGAAAAATCTAATTTGTTCTACTATAAAAAAAATACTGCTGCAGCGACTAAATCGTGTTTTCGTACTGGAATAGGAGACACTTCCAGCTGTCCAACTCTGCATTCATTTCCCTTCCTACTCTTCTAGAATGCCTTCTGAGCATGCAGTTTCCTTATTTAATTGCCAAACCTCATATTATTAAATTACAAACAGATTATAATTTTTTAAAAGACTCCACAGAAGATAAAGGTTCTCAATGTGTCTGTAGATACCTAGATTTTATATGTATGTACAACGATAACTCGAAATAGGCTAAACTGATTTGAATAGTTTTAACAGTATTATATTCAGGGAGGTTTTGAAGGAGTTTTCTACAGGTATGATTCCAGGCAAAACGATTTTGTAGAACTCTGGAGAACAAGTTTTTTTATAACAAAATTTGTTAATAACAACATATTAACTCAATGAAACCCCTGTATTACTCGTTTTCTAGGATAAAATTAATTGAAATTGTAATGAAATTAATAGATAAATGTTAACCAACATCGTACATATAGTGTATCAACTTAATTTTGAATCATATCCTAAAGTTTTTATTAATAACTAGTGGTCGCCCAGTGGTCGAAATTCGACCCTATTTCATGAAATTGTAAAACGTATATTTTTATAAGAAACAGAGTTGTGGAGAAATCGGAGAAGTATATGTAATGACCAAAGTTGTTTGCTCATATTGACAAATCTGAAATAAAAAGAAAATAAAAATGTAGTCAAATATCTGTATTGGAAATATTTTTGACAAATGAATGACCCCCCAAATTTTTGGCCGGAACCGCTCCTGGCAAAATATTCGATATAATAATTGGAAGATTGTTCTTTGCAACCTACACGTTTTCGTCATTTGAGGTTTCAATCAAGTTCAGGAATACTCTCTTCGAGGTGTCATTCCTTTGTACGCAAGACAATATATATTATATATCAATATAATACATATTGTTTCTGGTTAGGGAACCTTCATCAGTTGCGCTTCCCACAATTGAATGTCCTCTCGAACACTTCTTTATGCATTTGATGCATTTCGTTAAATTGGAAGACGCGAGATGTAATACCGACATCTAGGATTTTCGAGAGAATCAGTACACAGAGGTTCCGGATCTGGAGCCGTTCCATGTAATTGCTGTTCTCTCTCAACTCCTAGGACAGAATGTCACGATAAAATTTTCAGGTTACTTCACCTGTCAGAGATATTGAATACTCTCTTCGAGGTGTCATTCCTTTGCGTACACGGAACGGCTCCAGATCCGGAACCTCTGTGTACTGATTCTCTCGAAAATCCTAGATGTCGGTCTTACATCTCGCGTCTTCAAGTTCAGGAATATTAAAGAAAAGAGAGGACCAACAACCCTAGGAGAACTTAAACATTTAATACATTCTATATTGTCACTGTCTGACAACTTTTTACACAACACCTTCGGGAAGGTTGTGATACTAATATATTAATCAGATATTAAATTCACATTAAAAACAGAATATTTAATATGAAAGTTACTGCAACGCGTCCGAAAAATCAGTACTGATCTACTACATTGCCTATTTTACCACTAAACACTAACAACGCTTGATGTCACTTCCAGAAGTAGATGTCAATGTTTGGAATTTTCACCGACTAGCTTCGGCGGCACTGTCAGTTGTTTTGGCGTTAACAATATGGACGAAAATACTGAATTTTTATTATATTTTATTTAATGAATGAACCAATATCACAAATTAATATTAGCATTCTGCACTGAAGGTCGTCAGTAGCTACTAAACAAAACAAAAATGAAGAAAATCGGTTGAGAGACAGAGGAGAAAATGGTACCTGATCGTTTTGTCTTTGCCTATTTATATATAGATAATAATAAAAAAAAATTTGATAGTTTTATTTGAAACCTCGTTGTTTGGCTGATCGATAGTCCGTGAAGGAAGAAATGGGATCAGGAATATTTCTTTTAAACTGCCCTTTCCGTTCCTAATCCTTTGAAATGATGGATGAGGCATATAAACAAGGAATGGTATGCAATATTAAATTGCTAATAATAATAAAATAAAATAGAAAAACATTGACTTTTTAAGAATCATCTTAAAAGGATAATTAGTTTGTATTTATAATTTTTTAAACAATTTCTAGACAACGGGTTAACCGATATGGGCAGTGTAAATTGTATTTATTAAGGATCTATTAAGTGTTAATTAACTGGCTTCTCAAAGAATAAAGGTTTTCAATTCGTCGTATAAACACAGTGATTTAGTAAATTTGAAATCATATGGAAACATCTGTATGATTAATATTAAGAAAAACTTTCTCTCCCCCTCTCTCTCACCTCACGCCCTCAACCTCTCTCCCATTCTTCTACCCTCACCCTCACCCTCATTTATACTGCAGTTTTACCATTTTTTAGATTTTTTTTTTAAATTTTATCACAAATTGTAGTTTTCCAAATAATACTAAGCTATACACCTTAAACACCCTATATTATTACAAGTTGGCTGTGACACTGTGACAGCTTTAAAGCAAATAGGTCTAAAAGTAAGGACAGCTGTCATTTGTCATTAATTATTCCGGGGGAGGGGAACTTAAATTATACAAACAAAGATTATTTAAAATTAGTTGTTATTCATGTAAAAGTTATTTCAGGAACTTGTGGTATACAGAAAAGAAGCCCAAACTGAATTGCACAAAACTACAAGAATTATGGATGCATAAAAACGACAATATATATGACCAAACCAGTTATTGTTATGAAAATAATGAAATTGCAAAAAAAGAATAATAAATTAAGAACCGTAATTGATTCTTAGTCGTATTCGCATGTCTGAGAAATCTCAAGAAATCAAGTACATCTATTTACTTAAATTTTCCTTGTTTGTCAGTCCAATGTTTCAGTTAATAGGACTTGTAACGGTGTATCTGTGATTTTCTTTACTTGGTCTACCCATCTAGCAGGTGACCTGCTTCTCCATAGTTCTCCATAGTTTACCGTCCATTTTTCCCTGTACTCTTAATTTTTCTAGATTGTATCATTACGTAGTACAGATCCTAGGTATACAATTTCATCTACGTTTTCTATATTTTGAATGTTTGGTCGCCGGAGGATTTCACGTCTATCTATTTCCATAAATATAATCTTGCTGAGATTTATTTCCAGGCCCATCTTAGCTCTATCACTCTATCTTACATTATCTTCACTTCTGTCTCTTTTCTCGTTGCATCGTTAATATTTAAAAGGCTTCAAAAATGTCTAACTTACAATTTAGATTACCTTAATAGAATTCAAAGGTCACGACGTCATGAGTGGTTATGACAAAATAAACATTCAGTTGCCAGGATTCTTAAAAAAATTCTTCTCTAAATGGATGACGTCACTTCAATAATGGGAAGATGATTGCTATTAAACGCCCCAATTATTGTGAATTTAACTTCGACTGACAAAATGATATATGAAATAGAAACACTTTCTAGTGACGGCACTAAATTTTGAAAAATGCGATTGGATGAAAATTGAAAATATGTTCTTAAAATTCTTAATATTGATGTTTTCCATAATCCAAATTCTAACGCAAATTCACTTGTTTAGATTCTTGGATACGCTTCAAAATATCCCAAAATTTCGATGTCAATAATCTTGTTGTCAACAACTGGTTTGCTTCTATATAATTGTAGCCTTTACCTATTCATGGTTTTGTGGTTTAAGAATTTTGAAGTATGATTTTCCAGCCATTGATCTATGGAGTTCAAGGAGGATCACCGTATATAGTTGTTGCTTAAAATAACTGCAACATTCTTAGAGCTTATACTTCTGGAGCCAGCCTGCAATGCACACATATCGTGACAAGACTAGAAAGAGAGGACAACAGAGAGAGAAAGAGGCTACTTCATTCGATTGGGGCTGCTTCCAATGAACTACGTCCAGGTTGTAGTTCATTGGCTGCTTCCGCCCGGCAAGTGAGATAATACGATACTTTCTCTATTGCCCTCTCTTTCTAGGGTTGTCACGATATTTGTGCACTGCAGGCTGCATCCAAGATTATATATGCTCTAAGGCAACAATTGGGACAAAAAATTATTCAAATAGTTTTGGAAAAAAAGCTGTTTATTAAAATTTTAGTTAAAACAAACTTTTTATTTAAAAAAATTCGATGTTACTTGGGTATATTATATTAACCTGTTACCCCAAATAACAGTTTTATCCTTCACTTCCATACAGACATATTTTTGAAATGTTTTTCTTCGATAAATCGATGAAGACGATTCCAGGTCTCCGTAATTTAGTTACCATTACTTAGTTATAAGCCGTCGGTGCAGTTACGTGACATAATGATGTAATATAAGAACTAAATCGAATAAAGCGTTTTACCGTTTGTTTTTTTTTAACCGGCTGGCATTGTACACGCGATGAGGGTTGGTTCTTTGAATCTCTGGTCTCTCTGAAAGGCGATCGATACTGGATGGCTGCAGGTTTGGATTATTCATGTCTGAGTTTGGAATGAAATAGATGAACACCGTCAGCGTTGTTTTCTGCAGGGCTTGCTCATTGAATGAGCACAACAAAACGGTTTTTATCTGCCCTTTAGATTGTTTTTCTAACATTAAGCAGAGTTTAACTTTCTAAAAGTGAACTTTTGACTCTATCATGAACGTTATTTATTCAATTATTTCAAATAGAATTATATATGTATAAGAAGTAGATAAACATAACTCTTGCAATAAAAATTAAATTATACATAAAGAGGCCTAGAACTTTGAAATGGTATAAAACAAGGATATTTTTTTTAAATTGACATGAACTTTACTTCATTCGAAAAATAATCTTCTGGCATTATAATTTGAATATGACTTCTGACATATGACCGCCACGGCTAGCTCGGACGTAGTCTGATCTGGAGGTCCAATTTTCGATGACTTTTGTGGCCGTAAATCGGCAATAACGAGGCGAATGATCTCCTCCAAGTGGTCAATCGTTTCGGGCTTATCGGCGTAGACTAGCGACTTCACGTATCCCCAAAGAAAATAGTCAAGCGGCCTGAAATCGCACGATCTTGGAGGCCAATTCACGGGTCCGAAATGTGAAACTATGCTGTTACCAAACGTTTCTTTCAATGGATCAATTGTGGCACGAGCTGTGTGACATGTTGCCCCGTCTTGTTCAAACCACAGCTCTTGTGCATCATGATTGTTCAATTGATGAACGAAAAAGTTAGTAATCATGGCTCTATAGCGATCACCATTGACTGTAACGTTCTGGCCAGCATCGTTTTTAAAGAAGTACGGACCAATTATTCCACCAGCCCATAAAGCACACCAAAAAGTCAGTTTTTCTGGATGTAACGGTGTCTCAATATGAACTTGAGAATTATCATCACTCCAAATACGGCAGTTTTATTTATTGACGTATCCATTCAACGCTAAACAAAATTCGCTTATGAAAATTGGGATAAACGGCAATCTGTTTAGGACCCATTCACCGAATGTATGCCTTGCTAGGTGATCGTGTGGCTTCAATTCTTGCACGAGTTGAATTTTGTAAGCACGCAAACCAAGATCTTGCCGCAAAATCTTCCATAAAGTGGGTGGACACATATCCAATTCCTCTGCACGATGGCGAATAGACTGATTCGGGTATTCCTTTTCCTCTACGCTACGCTTTACAGCAGCAATGAATTCTTCTGTACGCACTGAACGACATCTCTGTGGATGCGTATTATCATTTAGAGTAATTGTGGTTCGAAAACGTTGCATAGTTAATTGATTTATTTGTTCTGATGGACAATTATGTTGACCGTAAAATGGACGTAGTGCGAGATACGTATTTCGAACAGAACTATGATTTTCAAAATAAATTTGCACAATTTGGAAGCATTGTACAGGCGTCAGTCTATTCATGTTGAAATGCCAAACCAAACTAAAAATAAATCACTTGACAGCTGACAAGATGGCCGCCAGATAAAAGAGTGTTGCCAACTTAAAATTCTATACCTCTAAAAGAAAACACCCGTTACAAGTGTAATTCGAATATAAATGAGTCTTATGCATAAAAATATTTTACATTTAAGAAGAAAGCACACACACTATATACTTTTAATAAATGTAAAAGTTTGAACTAAAGTTCGCAGACTTTCGTCGATCTTTTCTCAATTAAGCGCCGATGTCTGTCTGCTATTTAAACGCACTATTTACAGGTATATTACGAGGGCTGCCTTTTATATTTCGGGATTAGAGAACAAAAACAAATATTAATCATCGAAAATGTCTTTATTGTTTTTCAAAATATTCCCCATGAAGATCTATATACCTTTGCATGCGTTTGAACCAATTGTCGAAGCACTTTTTCCACTCTGATTGAGGTATCTCTAAAACATGCATTCTGAACGCAGCAACCGCTTCTTCAGGTGTCGAAAAACGTTGTTTTTTACGTACGGGAATAAAAAGAAGTCATTTGGTGACAAGTCAGCACTATACGGCGGATGACTGATCAAATCGATGTTTTGAGTGGTCAAAAATGCAGTTGTTTGAGCCGATGTGTGAGAGCTCGCATTGTCGTGGTGAAGAGAGATCCGTCTCCGGTGGTTGGTTTTCCTCATTTTTTTGAAGACAACTGGCAAACAAATGGTTGTGTACCACTCAGAATTGACTGTTCTGCGTTGTTCTAGTGGTACGGTTGGGACATGTCCAGTTTTTCCGAAAAAACAGGCGATCATTTGCTTGGAAGTGCTTCGTGTGCGATCAACTTTTGTTGGATTCGGCTCATCTTGAAACACCCATACAGTCGACTGCTGTTTACTTTCGGGCTCATACGCGTAAATCCACGATTCATCACCTGTTCACGTGTTTTGAAGCACCGCGATCGTATTTTTTGAGCTTTTCTTTCGACCAATCGACACGAGCCTTTTTTTGAACGATTGACAAATTGTGTGGGATCCAACGCGAACAAATTTTTTTGTCATTCAAATGTTTATGCAATATTGAATGTATGCTGGTCCCACTAATGTGTAAGGTTGACTCAATCTCACGATAGGTCAAATGACGATCTTGCAATATCAGTTCACGCACAGCATCAATGGTTTCCGGAACAACAACTGTTTTTGGACGACCTTCACGAAATTCGTCTTGGAGAGAACTACGACCTCGATTGAATTCACCATACCATCGATAAACAGTGGTACTTGATGGAGTTTCATCGCCAAAAATTAAATTAAGTTCATCCATGCACTTTTGCTGACTTAATCCACGTCGAAAGTTGTAAAAAATAATCGCACGAAAATGTTCACGATTTAATTCTATTTTTTGGCCGAGATGAATCCTTTAAGTTACTGTAAACAACACATAGCGCTCGTATGTCAAAACGTTCTGAGTACGTATAACCTCAAACATGTCAAACTTTACGATAGAACTGTCAGTTGTCAGATTGCAACACTAGGGTTGTCCAATCCCGAAATATAAAAGGCAGCCCTCGTATGAACTGTACATGCGAGGACTAACTCTTACCCACCCCCGCTTATAGAACACAAATCCATCAGACGACTATTTTAAACATATCCGAGTATATACAGAGCGTTTCAAAACTAAGGTAAAATATTTATTATAACTGAAATAAAATTTTGCTATTTTTTTCTGGTTTTTAACATGGCGTATCCTCGGAATATATTGATAAAACAACTAACCCTATCGGGGTTGTTAGAGACTAAATTCAGTTTCAACGTCACAATAAAAATAGTTTACAGAAAAATATACTTAGAGTATGTAAAGAATTTCCTTTCTTGCCAATTCTATTTAAAAAGCAATCCTATACTAATCAATTTAGTCCATTTAGATCACAAAACAGAATTTAATTTTAACTAAATCAGTACCGAAAACAATAATTGTAATTTAATAAAAACTGGTATTAATCTCTGAGATAATTAACAGAAGGAGCTTAACTTTGCAAAATTTAATAGTAGTACTATGAAGCATGTCGCCAATATAGTAAATTTCAGAGCTCGACACTCCAGAGTACAGGTATCGATCACAACATTAATGTAGAGACAATCCAATGGACGGAATGGGGTAATAGATGCGTATGCCCCCTCCAAGACCTCAAAGTCAGTCAGTTCAACATTAAAACCAGGAAATCCTAAATCCAAAAGTCTGGAAGAAGGTAAGTAACGTTTATGGGTTTCAGTCACAAATGAGCTGTGTCTAAAGTGGTAGCACAGAAAATTCATTGTGTCTAAAATCAGCGGGACGCCTCTCCCTACCCATACTCCGTTAAATTTAATATGAGATCGCTCCTAGTGAATCATGAACTCGCCCTCCTGAAGCTCTTGTCTGTATCATTCACTTATCCTATGGCATACCAAGAATTCAAAAACCTAAACATTACTTACAGGTAAATGCAATTCGTATTTTTCTATTACTAAAACACTTCCTATGATAAAAAATATTAGATCATAGTTTTTTACTAAATCAACGTACACAAATTTTCACTGAAATAATAATGGAACGCACACTGATTTAACTAACTGTTGAGTAACAAAATTTTAATAGGGTCACTGGTTCTTGTCTTTTATTTGCATTAACCTAATCCAACATTTAGTTTGTTGGTGTTATGTTGACACAAATCACTATTTGCTCTTCGTCTCTCCCTTCTTTCTCTGTTGTTTCTCTTTTCTCTCTTCTAAATATTTTCTTTTTTTCTCTCTCATTTCTCTATTTTCTCTCTTTTCTCTATTTGCTCTCTTTGCCTTTTCATTCTTTTCTATCTTTTCTTCCTTTTTGCCCCTTTGGACATTTTCCTCGTTTTCTCAATTTACTCCCTTTTCTCTCTTTTCTCTATGTTCTCGGTTTTCAGCCTTTTGTCTTTTTCCCTCTTTGCTATCTTTTGTTTCTTTTCTCATTTCTTTTTCTATTCTCTCTTTTCTCCCTTTCCCCCTTTTCTCTCTTCTCTCCTCTCTTTCTTTTCTCTCTTTTTCATATTAGTCTCACTTTTCTCTTTTTCCTTCTTTCCTCTCTTTTCTATTTTCTCTTTTCTCTCTTTTCTCGCTATTTACCCTTTTATCTCTTTTCTCTCTTATTCCCTTTTTTTTGTTCGTTATTCGATCTGTCCAAGGGACTCTCACTATCCGCCGGTGTATTCACCTCTAGAACGCTTCATTCGGGTCTCAACAAAACCTTTATAAATAATGCAATGGTAATTCTCTAAAATTTAATTATTAATGATTTAAAAAAGGGTAAAAAAACACCAAACTCCTCCAAATAAAGTGATCCTAAGCTAACAACAGTACAACAACAATCCAAGTACACAAACAAGGAGTTTCAGGCAGGTAGGCACCATAATTAAAATTCAAACAACCTTCAAAAGATCACAAAATTACAGCCCTGCATACATAATAAATTTTATATTGGAAAAAACCCTAGTCTCTAAAAATACGAATGAATGAACAGAAAAATCACACAAATACAACAATTTGAAGAATTTGAAAAATATGAAACAATTATATTCCACCACAGTAACGTTTATTTGTAAAATTGCTCAATTGCATTTTCTCTATACTGATCGTTTTCGGTATCATTCAATCGAAATAGTTCGGTTGAATGAACGAACTCTATGCGTAACGTAAACGTTGAAAGCGAAAGTTCTAAATTCCCCCGGTTGATAATTGATGAGCGGCTCCGGCGAGAATCTACTAAAAAGCCGTTGTACACATAATGCCGTTAAAGTTAGTAGAGAACTCTTATTGAATGAAATGCCAACTTGCTCTTCCTCAGGCTATATGAAGAAGCTTGGTGGTGCGCCAGTACATTTTAAATGAGACATTTTACAAATTTGATTTATCTTGGCCTTATTCATTTAACCTGATATGTTTCTGTTTTTTTCAGTGGCATTGCTTTTATTTGTTCATTAGAATTATTACTACGAAATTATTTATATAAATATCTAAAGGGGTAAAATTTATTTAGTTATTTTTAGGTGCTAATCTCGGAACTACTGACCTAATTTAAAAAACTCTTTTGCTAACAAGAAGCTATCGTAGGTATTTGTGTGTAAGATATATTTACTTTGATAAAAATACGACTTCAGCTTAAAATGTTAATAGGTATGTGAAATCAATTCGCTGTTTGACTGCCTTATCGGTGTGTAGTGGCCAAACGGTTAGAACTTCGGGAAGATAACGTCACCTTCACAATAAATCTAGATTTAATAATTAACTCAAAACATTGGTGTTACATTAAATTAAATTGAAAATCATGATGAAATCTTTACGTTTACTTAACATCTACAGTTTGTATAAAAAGGGATCTATAAAACTATTTTCTCATCTGGGAACTTAAAATGTGCCTTGTACACCCCTTGTAATTTGGCCGCATAGTTTAAGAGATTATGTAAAACGAAAATATTCCATAGTCAAATGTAAGTATCAGTTCATAAATTAATTTACCATTTAATCGAATTATCTTACTAACTGGTAATTTTAGAGAGAAGTGTGTTGATTTCACGGCAGGTGTCAAATCATAAACTACGGTTTTTCGGGCTATTTACCCGTTGTCTATTAGAATTTGTTCATCTGCAACTGCAGCAGACATCTTTATTGGCTCAGATGTACGTCTTACCTCGGAGAATGCTCAAGTGGAATAGGAACATTATTAATATGATTAAACTTTTTAATCAGCATTACACTACCTGAGATATAATTTACTGTTTATTTCCGTAAAACCTACTTTCAACGGGATCTAGCCATTCCCCTAAACTGCAAACCTGGATTCGCCACTGTACAGCAAGGATTTGGAAAATATATAAGGCTACGCAGCAGTAATGAAACTGTATTTATAGTATTTGTGACACAAAAAAAAATTAAACAATTATACATATAAGTATCTCAATCTATCTGTCTCTTCCTCTTTAGAGTCAAAAAGAACTACAATATAATCTACCACTCTTCCTGTAATGTCTTCGATGGCACATTGCATATAATATCCAAAAACATGTATGAATTAGATGTTGCAGTTTTAGTTCAATACTGGTTCAATGCAAGTATATAATTGACGAACGATCTTTAACGGAACAATCAATAAAACAATGTATCGTCGCGTAAATGAAATCACCCAGTAAAAGTTAATCACTGACCTTTCAAGTCGAAACCCTCCAGGTGGTGTTTTCTTGGCTCTTCTTTCTTCAGAGGCTAGCAGCAGCAGGAACTGTTTTAGAGTTTCGTCTGCACGACAAGTTATACAAAAAATAGTGACGTAATGTTCATTGATTGAGCAAACAAAAAATGCGGGATTAACAAACAAATGATACGCTTTTGTAAACACAAAAAAAACAAATGAAAGCGGTTTAGCGGTTGTTACGACCGGAACTATAACTCGCGAAATCGTAACACAATAACAACAAAAAGCGGCCGTCTTAAGACGGAATCAAAAGGAGGAGAAAGTTTCCGCACTGGTCGGCGGGCACAACACGACTCCTAGTTCTTTCTGTTTTTAGAGACAAAAAAAAGGTACAAATATAAATTAGCATTGGCGCGACGGAGAGTTTTCGAAAAAGGTGCAAAAGTTTAAAAATCAATTAAATAATTCAATCAACTTTAAAAACTAAGAACAAACAAGTTGCGGGTACGCAACACTACCTTTGTACAAAAAAACTGTGTTGTTTTGGTGTCAACTCATCTGTCATCGGGACATTTCAGCTCAAAGTTTAGAGTCATTGTCAGTCACTGTTTGTATCAATTATCAATTATTTTCTGAATATTCGCGATTTTTTTTTGTTGTCAAATAAATTTAACACCAACTCCATACTTGAAATTGATACGTTTTCAGTACAGATAACTATAGATAATAAACGAAACACCTGTTTCGACCAAGGAGGATTGGTGGATGACATTCGTATTCTGAGAATATCTTTGTAGAAGACCTTCTGTAAAAAGGTGAATTATAAGAACTTCCTAAACAATCATTCAGAAATTACAAAAGTGTAGAAAATTTGAAAACCACCAACTGTTACGAACCGAAGATAGTTTAATAAAAAACAAATTTCATATCTGAATACCCTGCCAACTCAACAAAAATTCAGAGCGATTAAAAATTCTAATTTATCACTTCTGTTGAATCCATTAAACATACCCATTGTTATTGACGTAAACGTATACATATCGATGACCATGATGGTCGGTAAACACCTGAACATCGAGTTACAATCGTTCCATTTTTTTTCATGCAAAGACGACAATTCTTCATGCTAATGAGATGCTAAGATATTTTCGAGAACACAAGGAAAACATGCGACTTCTGCTTGGTAACAGATCATAATAACAATTGAAGTCACCTAGCGCATGACTTTGTTAATTGAACCATTAAAATGAGTATAAAAGGTACAAATGGAAATATATTTCTGCACAATTAAACATTTGTGAGTAAATAAATCATGTTTTATTTCATGTGTTTGATGGGTATTAAAAAAATTAATGCATCTATATATAAATAGGCAAAGACAAAACGGCTCGGTACCATTTTCTCCACCGTCCGTCAACCGATTTTTATTTATTTTTGTTTTATTTAGTAGCTATTAAAGACAGTCAGTGGAGAATGTATAAAGAATCTTTATTTATGTCTTTTAAAATAAGTAATTTAAAAATAAATTATTAATAAAATCTAAGTGAGATGACGCCCACTATGAACAAGTAGCATAAGCCCATTGTGTACAATCTTGTAGGGAAGTATTACTAAAACAATCGACTTTAACTTACAAAGATGTGGGCTTTAAAACTTTCTTTTCTATTCATTTTTGACGTTATTTTTTACAAAAACGATGACGACAGAAACTATTAACGTAACCAAATTGAATGTGTTTATAAGAAGTTTGCGCATTTACAGAAGAATCCAAATGAAAAGTTTTATGTAAGTACACTATTTAGAGATTCTAAAGCTACTTGATACATTTGATTTCCGAACCTCACGAGTTAAGTATGTAGATACATTTTTCAGTGATGAATTTTTCACAAATCTAATAACAATATGCTAATATTTTGGAAAACCATAGGGCATGCATTATCAAAAAGTACTAAAACACTCACGAGATGTTATATGGAAATATATTTTTAATTATTTACATTTATGGCATGTGCAAATGAAACTTGAATAAGTGTTATAGTATTAGTAATAAAATAAGACTCATTTCGTAGTTTTCTTTGATATAACCGTAATCTTCTAAATTAATTTTAACATCTTTTTTATATTATCTAATAATATACGTATAATGTTTGTTTATTTGTATACATCTTATTTATATGCAATTCGCGCAAACGGCACTACGATTCTGTCGAAATTCCATTTCGGGGTTTTCGAGTCTACAAATCGGGATAAATCGTATTACCGAGAAAGGACGACAATCTGACAATTATGATAGCTGTTTTGACATTCCAGGGCGTTCAATACAGGGTGATTTGGTGACCTACTTGACAGTAAAACTGTTCTTAAAAAAATTATTATAAGAATTTTATGACAATTTGATATTTTCTAGTATTACATTTTTACAGATAACCTTTCAAGATTTTAAAGTAAAAAATGTATGTTAGGCAATTTTTGGATGGGTAAAAAGTTATGTGTTCTCATGTTAATTTGAGACAAACAATGCAGTTGCCTTGAGTAGTTACATTTCGCCTTTCCATCGTCCCCACAGGCAAAAATTTAAAGGGTAAGGTCCGGGGATGTTGGTGGTCCAGAAGCGTAACCATATCTACCGATCTATCTTACAAGGGAATGTTAAATTTTGATGTGTCACTTGACAACTAAAATGTGCAGGAACACCGTCATATTGGAAGAACATATGGAATTTTTAGCCAAAGAAATCGCTTACAATAATGTTGAAAGCTCATTTTCAAGAAAGTCCTATAAGGCTTTACGCCCAAGCAACAGACACCATCACCGGATTGTTTATCAAATCACACTACATCTACACAGTGAAGCGTTCTTGAGATCGTGTCTCCACAATGATGACATTAATTAATAATTCCAATCGTCTATCTTCACCTCCTGCTCGATGTTACATGAGCTGTAATAATACAGATGGAACTATGGAACCCTATTTACTTAAAAAAAAGTATAAGATATATAGGTATCTGGATATCAAGGAAAAAAGAAAATAAAATAAAATTTAGTGGTAAGGACACGTATAACGAATGCATAAAGAAAGGCTGCAACAAATGTTCTGGAAGAATAAATGTTCCCAACCAAGGAAAATATTTCAGCCAAAGTGTTTCAAACCTGAATTGAAAAATAACAAGATAATCCAACATATATTTTAAAATATTTTATGTCTGACTTGGATTCCTGTAAAGAAGTGTAGTAACACATAATTTTATTGCCGGCTTATTGTCCTAAGTTTTCTGTACGTATAATCCCTTAGTTTAATAACAGATGGGCCGTAAATGGTATATGAGATAACAAGATTGGTGCAGGAATACAAATCCATCCTTCAAGGTCGTAACAGAAATTAAAATTGTCAACTACATACTTGTATTTTTGTACAACCTCTCGATTCAATTCTTCATTTATTTATAAACAATCTGATTCGATCACATATATAACTGATTCCCATAGTTAATAACTTAATTAATTCTATGGGAATCTAGAGTGGTACTTCAAGAAAAAATAATTAAATAACCTGTCTTCCTTCTCTCACGTATCTGCGTCAGTCTTTACCCAGCTAACACGGATTTCACGCTCTATGAGCTTTTATTACATAATATATTAAAACTAGTTGGGCAAACCTTTCGAACTACATCACAAACTTTATTGGCAACTTGATAATATCGTTTAAATCCTGCGGTTAAACTTCCCATGCTAGTGTATTGAGTGATAATTTACTTAATTTATCCGAATTTAGCCTACATCCGCATTGTGGTGGGCATTGTGATTAACGGGGTTGATATGTTTGAAACAACTTTGGAATGAAATACAAATATATTTAAAAGTTTTGTAAATAGCTAATTCTTAAGTTTTTGCTGCTGAATTTCTGTTTGACTAGCAAATTTGTAGATAAAGATGTGAATGAAAAATAGATCATTGTAATATTGAGTAAAATATTTGGTAAGGATCAATACAGCAAATCTAGATGTTAGTATTCATTTCGCATTAATACATCTCTATTACATAAGTTATA
The DNA here is from genome assembly GCA_034190945.1 of Octodonta nipae. Lineage (NCBI taxonomy): Eukaryota > Metazoa > Arthropoda > Insecta > Coleoptera > Chrysomelidae > Octodonta > Octodonta nipae. The sequence goes on from CM067223.1 coordinate 27,632,922, forward strand.
GAGCGTAAGACAAGCAAGTGCTATCGACAGTTTATAGAAAAATTATCTATGATTTTGACACATTACTTCCTGTAATAAAACAAACCAAATGCATTTTATTCCGCACAATTTATTAATAATATCTTAATCAAAATAAAATAAAACTAAATATAAATAAATCGAAAGCTCTCATCATAACAAATAAATATAAAGATGAAAAAATTGATTTTACAGAACATAAAATCAGGATTTACAATGACGAAATTCAATTTGCAACAAGCATTAAACATTTAGGCTTAGTAATTGACACAAACTTGAACTTCAAGGAACAAACAACAAAAGATAAACAAAAAAATATATTTCTTTTCCAGAATTGCAAGTGAATTATCTATTATGACTAGTATAAGAGTTTATAACACTATAATTTTTCCACATTTCAACTTTTGTGCAAGTATATTGTATCTTTTAGACCAAAATTGTAAAACAAAGATGCAAAAATTTCAAAACAGATGTATGAGAATCATTCTCAAGTGCAACAGATACAACAGTGGATGTCTTTTACAACAAGACGAAAATATATATGTATGATATATAATAGTTCACAATTTATTACCTAATTATTTAGCTGAAACTATAGTAACGAATAGGGAAATTCATATGTATGACACAAGATATAAAGAACATTTTGATCTAAGTAAAACTAACACTAATACTGGTATGAATTCAATATTTTTTAGAGGTCTTACGGATTATAATAATTTGCCTGATGCTATTAACACAAGCTCAACCCTAAGAAGTTTTAAATTAAAACTTAGGGAATATATACATACTACGAATATATAATTTGGATTGTATTGATATTTAACATAGCTTAAAAAACCCAATTATTAAAATATAGGCATATATTTCTTTATTTCTTATTGTAAGAAATTTGTTTGTATATTAGGAAATTCCTATTTAATAAAGCTTAGTTACTTATTCTCATATTATCTCAGCTAATTAATTATACACCAATTAATTTTACATTTCCACACGATAAATTATAAATACTAGTGGTCGCCCAGTGGTCGAAATTCGACTAAACATTATTAAAGTTCCTTTGTCAAAAGTATATTTTTATAAGAAATAAAGTTGGGGAGAAACGGAGAAGTAGGCGTCATATTAACAAATCTATTGAGATAAAAAAAATATGAGAATTAAATCAAATATAGATATTCCAAATACTTTTGAAAAATATGTGACCGCTAAAGTTTTGGCTGAACCGCTGCTTGTAAAATGTCTGATATAATAACTGGAGGATTGTTTTTTGTTACCTAAAGTTTCAGTCCTTTACAATTTCAATCTAGTCCATAAATATTAAAAAAAAAAGAATAATTAAGAACTGAAATCAAAATAATCAAATTTGCTAAAACGAAGATGGCCGTGAATATTAGTATCATTGCCATGATGTAGGATCTAAATATTTATCTTTAATATCACTAATTATATTCAGATCATCGGCTTTGTAATCTTTTAGCCTTTAAAATAGAAACAATATAAATTAAAATCATAATCTTAAAATAATAAAATAGTATCGGAAACACATTGATCAGTTGCCACACAAAACATAATTTTAAATTTAATTGACAAACCATATTTAAGAAATGTAAGTTTGTCTGTTTGTTTGTTTGTTTTTTCGGGCATCACGTAAGAACAACTTAACTGATTTTGCTGAATCTTTTTTTGTTGCGAAGCCTATAGATTGACTTAAAATCTGGTAGACATTTTATTTCTGTAAATAGACAGAAACGGTAGATATAGCGAAAAAACGTCTACCATGTTGGGTAATACAATTACTCAATTGGTTCCACCGCACCCAAAAAATATTAGATACTGGCATCAGCATAGCTTTTATTCAAAATTCGGAATGTGCAAATGTAACATGTTTCGACTTAACAAAAACCAACTGATATAACAAGCGTAATTTTACAGGGTGTTCTGTATATAGGAAACTTAGAGCGAAGTAGAATTACATGGATTTAAAAAATCTAAAAAAAGTTATATTTGGTGTTCTATAAGCAGCTAGATATAAACAATGTGGTGGAAATAAGGAGGAGTGGATTTAGTTGTACGGGGTAGTCCAAAAAATTATATGGGCCACAAACAGTTCCATAAACCAAGTGGTTGAAAAGGGGCAGAATATTTATACAGTTCATATGTTCATAAGATACTATAGTTATGAAATGGCTTGAAGAAATGTTAGAAGCAGTTGTTTATACAGGGTGTTTGAAACATAATATGGAGTGGAATTATAGTTTATGTTGTGGTTAAAAACTTGTTTTATATCCACAAGTAGTTGCATATATAAGATGGTTGAAATATGTAGCGGAGTATAATTACAGTAACACAGGTGGGTTTAAAAAATATTATAAAGTAATATTATGATCTACAAGCTGTTCCATTTACCGGAGGGTTGAAATATAGGGTGGGGTCGGATTCTAAGGATACAGAGTGCTACAAAAATGTTATATTTGGTGGCAAATAAGTAGTTGCTCATAAAAGGTTGTTGAAATATAGGGTGGTGTACAGTTATAATTGTATAGGGTGGGTAAAAACTGCTAGAAAAATTTTGTTACATAGCAGTCGCACATTCCCTGAAATATGGTGCGCAGTAAAGTTATAGTTATACAGTGTCATTTTAACAAGCTTAGAAAAATTTGTAAATGAAGGTTGGTTTAAATGAAGTGTGGAGAGAAATTATACTTTAATATGTCTTGAAAAGATATGATGAAAAATTGTGAAATAGCGTAATTCTTAATAAGTTGCAAAGATAATATAGTTGAAATATAGAGTGAATAAGTGTTATGATAATTATTTTAAAAATGTTTTATTGGTTGACCAATAAGCAGTAGCGTATACAGGGTAGATGTAATACATACAAGGTGATTCAAAAACATGTTGAACAAAATTGTTATATTCGGTGCCCAATAAGCAGTTGCGGTTTTGGTGAAATATATTGGACATAGATGGATATATAGTTATAGAGGGTGGTACAAAAAATGTTATACTAGGTGGCCGATAAGTAGTTGCAAATACAAGGTGGTTGAAATAGCGGGTGGAGAGTAGATTTATAGTTAAACAGGTTGGACAGTTTTTTTTGTAGGATGGAACATTAGCTGTTGCATATATCAATATCTGAAACATGGATCGAAGTAAAATTGTAGTTCATACAGTGTGAATTAAACAATATTAGAGACAGCTGCATATAAGGTGTGGTTAAAATACAAGATGGAGACAAATTATAGTTTCAAGGCTGGTTTAAATATAGTTATATAGCGTACTCCATAAGCAGTTGCATATATAAGATAGTGACTGGACCAGAGTTATAGTTAAGTGTTTAAAAATGTTATATTTGGTAACCCCTAAGTAGGTGCACATACAGGGTGGTTGAAATATTTTTAAAAGTAAAATTATGGTTATATAGGGTGGTTCAAAAATAAGTTGTAATGTTTGACACATTGGCAGCGGTGTATATAGGATGGTTTTAATGTAGCTGGAAGTAGAGTCAGTTATACAAAGCGGTTAAAAAAATATTGGGTGTAATATATTCGGGATTGGCGGATTTAGAGTTAAGTAGGGTGTTTCAAAAAATTTGGAAGAATTGTTATATATGTTTCATAAGTCATTTCTTTTTGCAAATACTTGTACATTCCGTACACGGGTGAAACCGCGGTCGGCTAGTATAATATAACTTTTTATGCGTGAGATCTTAATAGTGTGATAACGTGGAAAAACTTTTGGAACGATCAAAATTTCTTAGTTGACACACCAAATGTTCTCTACAGCATTTACATTAAAAAATGTCTTGAAATTATATATTTAGTAGTTTTTTATAGGTTTGGTGCTGTATGGATAACTTAACCTAACCTAAAAGGAGTTTGACGTTACACTAAGTATGCTCTTGAATTAATTAATTCCGTAATTTTTGTATTGTATTCATTTATTGTGATACTGTACAACTGAAGCATTACCTTTATCTATATGTAAAGTGTTTGAATTGAATGCCTTTATATGCGTTACAAAGTTCAACTAAAATAAAAACTAATCTTGCAAATAAATAAATTATAAAAACCATTCAAATAAACAGTGCCGACATAAAGAAGTATTACCGAAAAAAAAGAAGAAGAAGAAAAGAAGCAGACAGAGAAATATCGAGATCAACGAAGAGCGTATAAAAGGCATGGAACAAAAAAAATTGAGTAGACAGCTTGGAAGTGATGATCTGTTCCATGCGAATCATTGTTGTAAATAAGTTGAACGTATTGTGACTTATTTTGGCGCGAATAAAGACGTTTATACTGAATTTAAAATTTTTGTAAGATTACACAAAGGAAATTTATAACATTATGTTACTCGATTTCTTCTCCGATTGAAACCCCATTTGATTTTTTTTTTTTTTAGTTTAATAGAGTATACTTGCGGATTGGTGGAGTTTAAAATTTGAGAAAAGAATTATATTCGTAAACGAATAAAATTTGGGATTGAACACCTGCATGGAAATCGACCAATGTGCCTAATATATTGATCGATTTCTCTAAAACCCCTTGCCGATTTATAAAGGTTTTAACTTGGAATCTATTAAGGAAGATCCTAAAGTGATTTCAAAAATTTGTCTATTACTTGCAACATGTAGTTTTCCAGAAAATCGCCGAAAACGCTAATATATAAGAATTTAATTGACATTTCCTCATAAATATTTTAATTCCAACTTAATAGTGCGGAAACTGTAGACATTGAAAGTTTTAATCGAGAATTTGAAATATTTCCTATACACAAAGTAAAGAATGTAAACATTAAAAGGTAACATTTTGTACAAATTATTTACCTACCTATTTAGTACATTTTTGAAATAGGTGTTAGGCAACAAGCAAGTTTAATGAAGTAGTAGATATGGAAGTTTGCTTGGCACCAACTTCAAAAATATACTAGTTAGGTAGGAAATTATTTTTACAGAATGAGCACCTTTAATTATCTGTATTCACAACTTTGTGTTTAGGTGTGGGAACCTAACAACAGTGAATGAACTATTTATGGAATAGTGTTATGTTTTGTTAATTACTTTCGACTCTTTAGTTCTACTTTGAAGTCGGTTAAATTTCTTGAAAAAATGTTTTTTTTTCTCTTGTCGCAGTGCCCCGCTCACCCCAATTATGTGACCATAGATTTACGAACAGACAGAATACCGATAATAAATGCCTAACGATAATTTAACAATATATAGGGAAATTTTAATCCAGAATACCAGATTCTATTCTATTCTATCGTTTATGCCCGTGGGAGACAAATTCTCATTAGCATTCAAAAATATTTGTATGATATCACTATTATAGGCAGCCTAAGAAGTGGTTGTAAAATTCTAATATCTTGGAAACGAGGTTAAATATCCAGAAATGTGATGGAAAATGGGTTTTGCACAATGTCTGGCACACCGCCAACAGCTCAGCAAACGCTGTTTGGTGTTTAGAATACATTTTTCTAAGCGAAATTTTAAGGTCGCCGGCAAACTATCGTTGGTTTCCGTCAGCCTGAAGTGAATGCCAAAACTTTTGGCTTGAACGTAATTCTTGAAAAGTTATATTTAGTTCTTTCGCCAACCGGTCGTTTGCGAGGCTTTATGAGCAATTAACTCTTGTTTTCTTAAGGCAGGATTTAAATAACTTATTTTGCGCGAAGGAGGTAAATAGGTTTCGACTTTGGGTAATGGGGTGCGTAATCAGTGAATCTTTATTTTCACTTACAATGAATAGTCTAGTCGGCATCTTGAGAAATGTGTTAATTCAAGTTAAAGCAAATTAAAATATGGTATGCCGGCACATAAATAAGTGCTGGATCACCTACTAAGAATTCGGTCCTACATTCCCATTTTTTATGTTCGTCCTGTATTATGATATTTTTTTGGAATTTCTACTTTAGCTCACAAAGTAAGTGAGCTTCGTTTTCCATTTTTTTTAATTTTCGTCTTTTATTTGTTTGTTTGTTTGAACCATAAATTTTACAATTGAATGTACATCAATATTTCCAAAAAGATGATGATGTTTTGATCACTTTCCTTAATATTAAATAAACTAGCGCTTGCCCTATGGCCGAAATTCGACCAAAATCATTGTTAAAAATTTGAAGATAATATACATATATGAATTTGCATATTTCCAACATTATTTTCTACTATTATACAGTTTTATTGTGTACTTAACAAAATAGTTCACTAGTATTATAATTAAATAAAAAATTATATTTGTTATCTTACGGTTCCAGTTAATGTACATGTACGGCGCTAAGGCATATTCAATAAGCAAAATCAAATAACGTTCTGTTCCTGAATAAAAAAGAATATATACACATTTTCATGCCATCATACTATTATTAAATAAATTAATAGTGCAAATACAGTTCGAGTATTCAAAGCGGCAATAAAAATCAAGAATTTATAAAAAGCCTTGATTTGAATTATTAGCAAATATATGAAATAATTTTGTCCTGTAGCGGTGGAAAGTTTAATAGCACTAGTTCAGGTATTAAGGAATAGAGGGGACAATAACTGTTATTAACGGAAAATTATGGATGTTTGAATTTTTTTATTAATATCACTAAAAACCGTCAATTAGCAATTAAAAAATTCAAGAAAATTGGTTCAAAAACAGAAGGAAATGGTACCGAAATCTTTTGCATTTGCGTATTTGTATATAGATATTTAAAAAAATATACATGTTTAAAATTTCAATATGTTCTTTTTAAGTAAAAGTCATTCACCCTGTATTAAGACCCAAGATTTTGCAGGAACGGTATATCAACTAATAAATTAATATTAAATAAAATGTTTATAAACTTTAGTTTTTCCAAGATGCTTTACGGTTATTCATATATTTCACAATTACGATTTCAAATTCGAATAAGAAAATGCAAGAAACCAAGTCATAAGTAACTATGAAGATGCGGTATAAATAACTACATAAGTACTTACATATTAGTACACCTTAAACTGCAATGTATATATAATATCAATAATTTCAATTTAATACACAAAGTTAGCAATGACTATTTCTGTATTCTATCAAAAATATAAAGAAATACAATGCACCTGCTATTTATTATAATAAATTATACGTTTTATGTTAAGAATTTTTTAAATTGAAATGTTTTAAATAATATATTGATAATTTTCACATTGAATTGGAAAGGTACATTAACCTAACGGCTAAAATGGTAGGTATGTCAAACTCAAATCAAAATAATCAAGTTCGCTAAAACAAAGATGGCTGTGAACATTAGAATTATTGCCATGATGTCAGATCTAACTATCTTTAATCTCACTAGTTGTATTCATATCATGAGCTTTGTAATCTTAGTTAAATTGTATGAAACTATTATCCTTTAAAATTGAAACAATATAAATTAAAAGCATAATGTTAAAATAATAAAATATTATCTGGACCCATTTATTAGTTGCCACACAATATACAATTTTAATTTTGAGTTGACAAATTATATTTAGAATGATATGAAAGTTTCAAACTTGCGAATACTAAATAAATTGTTATTATCATATAATATAAATTTTTATGCCTGAGATCTGAATAGCGTGATAATGTGGAGTAACTTTCGGAACCAATCAAAATTTGTTATTTTTTTGATTAATTTAGTTTGTGTTTCGAGTCAATCCATCTTACGATTGTTTGGCATTGACAGTGTGGATTTAAATTATGAATTTTTATTTTATTTTATTTAATGAATGACGCTATATTACAAAAAATAAGGATTCTGCACTGAAGCTCGTCAATAGCTACTAAACAAAACAAAAATAAAGAAAATCAGTTGTGGGACAGAGAAGAAACGTTTTGTCTTTGCTTATTTATATATAAATTACCACTTATGGCCCCAATTCCGACAAGGGAACACAAAAGAATGAAAAATAATTTTATCCCAAATGGGCCAGAAAAGAGAAATAGTAATGCTAGGTTCTAAATGCCAGAATTGGTAAAAAAAATGAACATGAGAAAGTAGGCCCGTCTGGTGAAAATACCAAAATGAATATCGATCCAGTTTAATACATGTTTATCAAATGCATATGTTTAGAATAATGAAAGGATATTTTAAACCTAAAGAGATCCAGACATATAAATGGACCTAAATTATGTGACAACAAATCAGAATAAATACACACGAGAGTATACATATCTACAGAGTGTGGAAGTGACCACCATTTGTTAAACTAATAATGTCTACAACTTTTCATATGTAAAAACTCAAAAAAAGTTTCGTGATACGATAAACTACAAGTGATAAAGAAACCGGAACAACAGATATATAACATATCGCTAAGTACTAAAGAGGAGAACGATAACAAAGAATACAGAGAAGTTCTAGCCAGGAACTAGACTTAGAAGGCCGACAATACGGGAAACAGGGAGATTTCTAATTTTATTTTATTAAATCGGGAAGGAAGTGAGAAATTGCAATAAATTCCATACAGCCAGAAAAATGTCAAGGTTATTACAAATCTTTGCTGGTAGAACATAAAACTCAATGCAGTATATTACCTCATGGTGAGAGACATTTATGGAGAACCAATACCTTTTAACACCGAAAGAAAAAAAGGAATAGTACAACTAGAATGCACGTCTTCCTGGACCAAAAAATGTATCCCTATAGTTACTAAAGAAGGAAACAGACAAATTATTTAACATCATCATAGAAATCTTCAATAGATACTTAAACGGAGAACCAGTATCAAAGACATAGAAAGAAGGAAATACGACCATACACGAAAAAGGAAATAAGGAACTCTGTAACAATTACAAAGGCATATCGGTAACCAGTACAATTAGTAGGTTGCACGGAAAAATAATAAAACAGCTTATATACGACGAATATCACACACATGAGTCTGAGGAATGAAAAGCCTTTAGAGCAAGCAACCAATTGGTGGTATATTCTCTTTGTCCCAAATATGAGAGAAGTAAATCGTAAGACCCCAACAAGTACATTTACTGCGAACTGAACTACAAAAAGCAAATAACGAACCTAGTTCAATACAATGGGAAGAAAACTCACAGAAGAATAGCAAAAGTGGAGATTACAAGTCAACACCAAAAAGATATATGTAAAGGCAGAAAAACACCCACATGAAGACTTCGATGTAGAAGGAGAGAAATTAGAAGCCTTAAGAAATGTCTATAATTAGGCATTAAAATAACATCAACGGGACGAAGGAAGGAGATAATTAAAGACAGAATAAATTAAAGAATAAAGTTGATAGGAGCACTGAACTCAAAAAAATCAAAATACATACGAGAGAATACACAACACTATATTAAAGCAGGTAATTCCGTACTGTTCCGAAGTTTGGCAAATATCACAGAAACAAGAAATTTACTTATGTGGGGTTGAAGTAGATTTTTGAAGAAGAGGAGCAACGAGATCTGGACTCAAACATAAGAAACGAAGAAATAAGAAGACACATTAAAGTAGAAATTACGTTATTAGAAGAGATAGAAACGTAACTAAAATGGTAAGGTCGCGTGGGACAAATGGCAAAAAATGATTCCCCAAAATAATCTTAGAATGGATCCCCCCACCGGAAAAAAGATCAATTTCATGTGTATCGTAAAAACAAACAATCCTTCTATGATGCAGTATGTTAGGATTATTTCAAAATCATTAAAAAACAAGTTTACCTAACTTTAAAAGCGAGGAGATCAAATTAAGTGCTCAAAACCTTCGACCATTACACAATAGACTAGACGTCGAAACATAGATGTTCGTATTCGATTGAAAATCCCAGGAGAATCTTGAATAACTCTACAAGAAACAATAATGTTGTATTGTTTCTTGTCTTCTATGTTTTGAACAGGAGTTCCACTATAAACCAACTTTTTTAAATATCCCCAACTTGAAAATTTTATCGCATTTAAATCAGGTGAACGAGCTGGCCAAAATTCACCTCGACCTATCCAGCGATCTGGATATGTTTCGTTCAAATATTGACGTGCTCTCATACTAAAATGGGCAAGAGCGCCATAGTACATAAACCACATTCCCGCTCTGAATGGGATCAAGTAAAACCGGCAGCTCTTGGCTAAGAAACTCAGTGTATTTATATCTCCATCTAATGTAGGTGGAAGGGAATGTGGGCCAATTAGGTGATCTCCAATAGTTCCAATCCACACGTTTAAAGAAAATCGTTCCTGGTGGTGAGCTTCAACGATATAGCTTAGGTCATTTACGGAAAAAAAGACCTTTTGGTGACAAAATTAATAGTAGAACAAAACCGACATCAACGTGTTCTAATGATAAAACTTGACTAATTGACATAAAATTCAATCGATGCGTTTTTGTTTCTTATCAAAAAAAAAACAGCGAAAAATAGGTAACAATTAAGTTTTTTATCGTTTACACAAAATCCACCGATTAAACCGTGTTTGCTATAATGGGCAATGTTGAAGAGAAATGAAACACCTACAAAATGAGCTCAATTTCGTTAAATGGTTTCTTAGATAATGGAACCTTTATCCGAAATTCCAAAAAGATAAATAATCGCTTACATATTTTTTTAATTTATAGCTGAAACATTCTTATTAACTGAAGCGATAGATCTTCTCATACCCAATTCATGTTCTAAATATACTGTAGCCCTGGTAGTTTTTGCAAAATTTCAGTCAATTCTATGGAAGACATAATTTTTTAAACGACCACATTACCTCACCGGATGACCCTATCATTCTGAATAAACCACCCTTGGAAAGTAGAAGAGTTAATCTAGAGACCCTCATCTCATTTTACTAAAATTTAAAATATAAATACATATAAGTATTGAAAATATCTGGCCATTCCTTAAAAAATTATTTGGGAGAGTCCATTCGAAAAATTGCTAAGGGGTAGTACTATATCCTTATCTATACTATTATAAAATTGGGTGAGGGTTTAAATAAAAGTTTGGAGTTAGGGTGCAAAACTGTGTTTTTATATTTGTGACTCACGAAGGGTTCCACATCATTTCTATTAGGATGGATAAAAAAAGTTAAAAAAAAGTTGACCATAAACAGTTGCATTCTACTATATGGAATATCTGAAATATGGAGAGAAGCAAGATTATAGTTTTAGAGTGTGTAACATAATGTTAGAAAAAGCTCATATAAAGGTTGATTAATATATAGAGTAAAGAGAAATTGTACTTTAAAAGGTGGTTAAAAAATATCAGAAATAATTGTTATACACGGTACACCATAAGCAGTTGCATATGTCAGATTTGTATAGGGTAGAGAAATAAACAGCAGCATATACACGATGGTTGCAATATAGGGTGAAGTAGAGTTACAGTTATACAAGGTGATTCAAAAAATGTCGAATAAAATAGGGTGGCCCATAAGTAGTTGCAGCTTAGAAACACTTGTTTATACAGGGTGTTTGAAATATAAGATGGAGTGGAATTATAGTTTATATTGTAGTTAAAAATTTGTTTTATATCCAAAAGTAGTTATATATATAGGAAGGTTGAAATATGTAGCGGAGTATAATTACAGCTATACAGGTGGGTTTAAAAATATTTTAAGGTAATGGTAAGATCTACAAGGTGTTCTATTTACCGGATAGTTGAAATATAGGGTGGGGTAGGATTCTAAGGATACAGGGTCGTACAAAAATGTTATATTTGGTGGCAAATGAGTAGTTGCATATAAAAGGTTGTTGAAATATAGAGTGACTTACAGTTAGAATTATACAGGGTGGGTAAAAAATACTTAAAAAATTTTGTTATATAGCACTTGCATATATAGAGTACCTGAAGTATGGTGCGCAGTGAAGTTATAGTTATACAGTGTCATTCAAACAAGGTTAGAAAAAGTTGTGAAGTGTGAATTATACTTTAATATATCTTGAAAAAATATAAGGATAAAATGTGAAAAGCGTAGTTCATAATAAGTTGCAAAGATATGATAGTTGACACATAGGGTGAAGAAGTGTTATGATAATTATTTAAAAAATGTTATATTGGTTGACCAATAAGCAGAAGCGTATACTGGGTAGTTGTAATACATACAAGATGATTCAAAAACTGTTGATTGTTATTTTCGGTGCCCCATAAACAGTTGCGGTTTTGGAGAAATATATTTGGGATTGATGGATTATACAGGATGGTAGAAAAAATGTTATAATGGGTGGCCGATAAGTAATTGCAAATACAAGGTGGTTGAAATAGCCGGTGGAGTAGATTTATAGTCAAACAGGTTGCATAATTTTGTTTGTAGGATAGAACTTGAGCTGTTGCATATATGCAATATCTGAAACATGGATCGAAGTAAAATTATAGTTCATACAGTGTGATTAGAAGTATTTAAACATTATATATATATATATATATATAAAAAATTATGGTTATACAGGGTGGTTCAAAAATAAGTTATAATGATTGACAAATTGGCAGCGGTGTAGACCATAAACAGTTGCATTCTACTATATGGAAAATCTGAAATATGGGGAGAAGCAAGATTATAGTTTTAGAGTGTGTTTAACACAATGTGAGAAAAAGCTGCATATAAAGGTCGATTAAATTATAGAGTAAAGAGAAATTTTACTTTAAACGGTCATTCAAAAAATATCAGAAATAATTGTATACAACGTATACCATCAGCAGTTGCATAGCTGAAATATAGGCTAGAGAAGTGTTATAGTCAGGTGTTCAAAAAGTTATATTGGGTGACAAATAAACAGCAGCATACAGGATGGTTGCAATATAGGGTGAAGTAGAGTTACAGTTATTCAAGGTGATTAAAAAAAATGTCGAATAAAATTGTTATATTGGGTGGCCCATAAGTACTTGCAGTTTGGGTGAAATATATTCGGGATTGGTGGATTTATGGTTAAGTAGGGTGGTTCAAACAAGTTAAAAAAATTTTATATAGGGTAGCATATGTTTCATAAGTAATTTTTTTTGCGAAGGCTTGAACATTCCGTACGCCGATGAAACCGAGGGTAACGGCTAGTAACTTATAATCTTAATGCAAATTTAAATTTTAAGGAGACACATATTTCTATTTCTTGCATAATATGGAGTTATGTAATACATTTAGCAAAATGGAACATAAGTAAATAATAGTAGGTTCCTTTGTTTACACTTTCAGTACATTTCATCTTTATCTATACTATTATAAAATTGTAAGTTTGTGTGTTTGTTTGTTTCTTTGTTTGTTTGTTTGTTTGGGCATCAGGTAAGAACTACTGAACTGATTTTGCTGAATCTTTTTTTGTTGCAAAGCCTATAGTTTGACTTAAAATCTGGTACACATTTTATCTCCCTAAATTGACAAAAACGGTAGATATAGCGAAGAAACTTCTACCATGTTGGGTAATACAATTACTCAATTGGTTCCACCGCACGCACAAAATATTAGATACTGGCATCAGCTTAGCTTTTATTCAAAATTCAGAATGTGCCAATGCAACATGTTTCGATTTAACACAAATCAATTGATATAACGAGGGTAATTTTACCGGGTGTTCTGTATTATAGGAAACTTAGAGCGGAGTAGAATGAAATGTATTTAAAAAATCTAAAAAAAGTTACATTTGGTGTCCTATATTACAATGTGGTTAGAAATAAGGGAGAGTGGAATTAGTTATACGGGGATAAAAAATCTTAGAAAAAAATGTGTTATGTAAGAAGTTAGGATGTTTGAATTATGTTCATAATAAGTTGTTAGTTAGAAGGAGCTGTTTATACATGGTGTTTGAAATAAAATATGGAGTGGAATTATAGTTTATGTTGTGGTTAAAAACTTGTTTTATATCCACAAGCAGTATATGTAGGATGGGTGAAATATGTCGCTGAGTATAATTACAGCTATACAGGTGGGTTCAAAAAATAAGTAATGTAATGGTCTACAAGCTGTTCCATTTACCAGATGGTTGAAGTATAGGTGGAGTAGGATTCTAAGGATACAATGGTGGCAAATCAGTAGTTGCATATAAAAGGTTGTTGAAATATAGGGTGGTGTAGGGTTATAATTATACAGAGTGGTTAAAAATGCTAGAAGAATTTTGTTATATAGCAGTTACATATATGGAGTACCTGACACATGGAGCGCAGTACAGTTATGCTTATACAGTGTGATTCAAACAAGGTTAGAATGAAGTGAGGAGAGAAATTATACTTTAAAATTTCGTTGAAAAAATATGAGGAAAAATTCGATCGAAGTAAAATTATATATAGTGCATTATGTGATTAAAACAATGTTAGAAAAAGCTGCATATAAGGGGTGGTTTAAATACAGGGTGGAGACAAATTATACTTTCAGTTGTGGTTCAAAAATAATTAGTAGACCATAAGCAGTTGCATATATAAGATAGTTAGTGGACCAGGGTTATAGTTAAGTGTTTAAAAAATGTTATTTTTGGTGGCCCGTAGGCAGATGCACAACAGGGTGGTTGAAATATTTTGTAGAGTAAAGTTGTAATGTTTGACAAATTGGCAGCAGTGTATACACGATGCTTTTAATGTAGATGGAAGTAGACTTAGTTATTACAAAGCGGTTAAAAAAATGTTGAATAAAATTTTTATATAGGGTGGCCAATAAGCAGTTGCAGTTTGCGTGAGTGTTTAAATAAAAGTTTGGATATGGGGAGAAGCAAGATTATAGTGTTAGAATGTGCAATGTTAGAAAATGCTGCATATAAAGATTGATTAAAAAATAGGGTAAAGAGAAATTGTGGTTCACAAAATATCAGAAATAATTGTTATACAGCGTAGACCATAAGCAGTTGCATAGCTGAAATATAGGGTAGAGAAGATTTATAGTCAGGTGTTCAAAAAGTTATATTGGGTGACAAATAAACAGCAGCATATACACGATGGTTGCAATATAAGGTGAAGTAGGGTTACAGTTATTCAAGGTGATTAAAAAATGTCGAATAGAATTGTAATATAGGGTCGCTCATAAGTACTTAGTTTGGGTGAAATATATTCGGGATTGGTGGATTTATAGTTAAGTAGGTAGGAAATTTTTTATTTAGGATAATCCATATGTTTCATAAGTTATTTCTTTTTGCGAAGCTTGAACATTCCATACGCGGGTGAAACCACGGGTAACGGCTAGTTATTATATAAAAATGAAAAGCTGATACAAATTGATAATAGTTAACAGTAGAAGACATAAGATGTTATTCTTCAATTAGTTAACAATGCAATTTTTATGTTGTTCAATTCAGATTCCTGTTAATTTTTCGTTAATAAATACTAATTAGTGACAAGCCAAATTTCTTTAGATATATAGGTAGTTATGTGTTGATTTTTTATTGAAACATTTACAAATGGAAATGGAAAAATCGCATTTAGCGTATTATTTTGATTACTCCCTCATTATCATCTGTGGCTAAATGGAGTGTAGGTGTTCCATTTTGCTAAATTTATTACATAAATACATAATATGCAAGAAATATAAATACGTGTCTGCTTCAGATAAAATTTGCTTTAAGATTATTTATTATAAGAATATAGTACCATCCCTTAACAATTTTTCGAATGGATATTTTTTTTACGGAATGGCCAAATATTTTCAATATGTTTTTATATTTTAAATTTTGAAAAAGTGAAATGAGGGGTCTCTAGACCAACTCCTCTACTTTTCAACGGTGGTTTATTCATAATGATAGAGTCACCGGTGGGGTAATACTGCCGTTCAAAAAAATATGTCTTCCATAGGATTGACTGAAATTTTGCAAAAACTACTGAGGCTACAGTATTTATTTTTAGAATGTGAATTGGGTATGAGAAGATCAATCGCTTCAGTTAATAAGAATGTTTCAGCTATAAAATAAAAAAATATGTAAGCGATTATTTATCTTTTTGTAATTTCGGGTAAAGGTTCCATTATCTAAGAAACCATTTTGTAGATTGTTCATTTCTCTTCAACATTGTCCAGAGTAACAAACACGGTTTTATCGGTGGATTTCGTGTTAAAGGTAAAAAACTAAATTGTTTTTTTTAAACAAAAAGGCATCTATAAAAAATGTTGAATTTTATGTCAATTAGTCAAGTTTTATTATTAGAACCCATTGATGTCGGTTTTGTTCTACTATTAATTTTGTCACGTAATTTCGTAAATGACCTGAGCTAATACCATGATGATTTTCGTCCATCCACGTGTGGTTGAGGTGGTTATTAATAATGGATTCCCTAAAAAAACTTGCCTCGCCCGTGAACAAAATATGCTCAAGAAATTCTGTTTGTTGTCTAATCACATCTAGCATCCAAAACGAAAATGCAAAGCAGTTAAGAAAATCACGAGGTAAGAATGCCTTGACTCGTTGTACATGATATGGATATAACAGCAGTCCCTTTAAGATGGCAAATACCGTCATATGATCAACATATGACTGTAAAGCAGTTTTCCTAGTGCTGGTATCGGCTTGCTCGTCAATTATATTAAGTACAGCTTCTTCTAATTCTAGGGTTCTAATATCCCGATGGCGACCACAATCATGTTTTCTAGGTTTGCAGCTCCCTGTTTCTCTTAGTGGATGAAGAAGCCGTCCAAACAAAGTGTGATGAGGATACATTGCAGCATATCTTCTCGACGCTTCTAAAGAATTACCATTGGAGAGACCGTGCACGAAATACATGTCAGCCTTTTCTCCGTTTGAATGACCCTCCATATTGGTGAAAATTCGCGAGAAGTCAAGCACAAGTATCACTGTGTGTCAGTAAAAATCAACGAGAGTATATTAACAAAAATTAAGTTGGAGTTGTCATTAAGAAGAATTAATACGACAGCCGCCTACTAGAAAACTAAATAACAGAAGGATTGTTTCTTTTTTAGTGCACATTTTGTGTAAAAAAATGATCAGTATTTTTTTAGACAAAAACAGTGCCAGATACGAAAAAAATGCATTACAATATGTTCATGGGAACTTTTCGTCATAAAGTGACCTTAGGAAGCAAATCTTGAAATATTTCGCACTTATTCACTTACAACCTGCATAATGGATAAAAAAAATATGTTGCACTGATTATTCAGAAGACCTGGTTGCCATAAACCATAGGACCATTTACTGCCAATATCAAGTTTACCATAAATATCTCGTGTAAAAAAGCTTATTCTCAAGCAATATTCCAAAATTGTATTTGACTTCACTTTAATACTAGATATTTCTATTCATTTGTTTTATACAACTGATAAATAACCAAACACATCAAGAATTTGTTAGAAGATACTTATTATTTAATCGAAAGTACCAATAGAAAAATTGTATCCCAACCAAAAGCGGCCTACATGTGTAATTTATGGCTACCAAGGGGTAAATGTTACTTTAATGAGAATAGGATGGAATTCTCCGTCTAGTAAGGAATTAACATAATACACTTCATAGCGTTTGATTAATGGAATCATTTCTATGCTGCCTCAAAAAATGAAAAAGGCAGCTGAAGATGGACGTATGCTAATTTCTTTTCATTTTTAATAGTCGTTTTTATATTCAAGAAACATTTCATTCACAGAGATGAGAATAAGCGATTTGTCAAAATAAAAATAAACTGTAATTCATCCAAATAGTTGTAATTAGATCACTATTAATAATAGCTTTTTTATTTACTTCATTGTCAAATTTAGATGATAACTGTTGTAGTAGAGAACCTACAACTTCTACAGACAATTGTTTATGCAGTGAACTATATTTTATCAGTAGCATGGAACAGCTATTAAGTAGTTTTATGTTACTTATAGCCAACGAAGATCTTTAGTAAGCATTTTAATATACTTGACAATTCCTAGACATACATTATAATATTATAACCGACTTCTTACAAAAGCATTACCATGACGGTAGGCCACTTGAGAGAATCAGTTTACCTTGTGACAGGAAGTCTTCTTTTGTTCTATTTCTTATTCAGTTGTTTATTCTGTGACTTATAAGAGTTATGTCCAACATTTGAGCGCAAATGCTCTTTGGGCAACATTTGTTTGTTCAGAACAAGTATATTTTGTTCGAATACTCTGGATCAGATCCGTATATTTTATTTTTTGATACTTAATTTCCAGAGGTATGGTCGGGCTTCTTTTTCTTCTGTAAATTTCTATTTTTTGAATATCTGTTCCAAGTTTTATAATATTGTTATAAATTTCATTTTTACGCTGCCAAAGAACAAAAATTAAGAACCTTCTAAATTAATCAGTCCGATAAAAACAACACGTAAACATAAAACCGGCTGAAATAAAAGAAGAGCAACACAATGGCTATCCCGAAATGTTAATGGGTGTAAAAAAATGATCTCGATAAGGTTCCTGAAAATACTTTGACAAATCATAAATAACCATGTCTTTCGGGTATTTAAAGGAGACGGTTGTACAAGTTGAGTAGATTATATTGTGACATGTGATTAAATCCACAGAAAGAAGTATATTGTTTTCGATAATATTACTCATTGTGTTTGTAAATACTGAATTTATTTTGATGAAAATAGATAGGTTAAAAGTGGAAGTGAATATTTACAAATGTTTGAACCCACAGAATCTATTGCAATATGTTCTAAATCTATATATAAATAGGCAAATATAAAACGGTTCGGTACCATTTTCTCCCCCGATGTTCAACCGAAATAAAATAAAATAAAAAATTCATTATTTGCTCCCATACTACCAATGCTAAACAAAGAACAGTAACATTTCCGCCAGATTACTTGAACAGAAAATCATAAAGATTGATTGACTCGAATGTGAAAGACAAACTAAATTAAACGTAAAACAAAACACACTTGGAACCTTTCGTAAAGTTATTCTACACTATCATTCTATTCAAATAGAACCCACAAAAAATTACATTAGATAATATTCGTCATTTATTGGGCTCTCGCATGTATGTCAATTAAAATCAGAATTTAATTATGTTGCAACTCATCTGTTTATTTCTAATAACAAGTTATTAATTCATGTTCACGGCCATCTGCTTCGCCCCATATTTCAATCACCTGTATAAGAGAGTTTAAGAATTTTTTAGATTGGGTGCTCCATAAATAATTGCATATACAGAAGGTTGAAATATAAGGTGGCGTAGAATTATAGTTATACAGCGTGTTTCAAAAAAATGTTATATTAAGTGGCACAAAAGTGGTTCCGTATGCAAGATGGTTAAAATAAGGGTGGAGTAAAATAATAGTTATTCAGGCTTGATCAAAAAATGTTATTAAAAATAGTCACATAAGCAATTAAGATATTTGCATTATAGGGTGGAGTAGAATTATAGTTACACAGATGGGATCGAAAAATGCTAGAAGTAGTTGCATATACAGAGTGGTTGAAATTTAAAGTACGGTAAAATTATAGTTATACAGGGTGATTAAAGCAATATTAGAAACAATTGCGTATAAAGGGTGCTTAAATATAGGATGGAGAAGTATTATACGTATAAAGGGTGGTTTAAAAAAAACAGGGTGGAATTATACAAGGTGATTCTGAAAATGATAAAGAAATAAGTTATATGGGGAGATCAATATACAAGTTCGTTGCAATATAACATAATTAATTTTTTGTTATTACTGTTTCTAGGGATCTACCACAAATGAATTTATTTCTTGTCAGATTCATTTTTAGGCTAACAACACTTATGTCTTATTTAAGCTCATTTAAATTATCTGCAACTCTATGATAAGGCCAACATCATCAACAGATCTGAGGTTATTCTTCCTCTATTTATTTGGAAACCTTATGATCAATTGATTGGCGCTAGTCACTAACCAAAAGGTAACGAATATATTGCAATTTTTCGAAAACCACATTTTTAAAACCCCTGTAGATTTTTTAAATTTCAAAACAGCAGCTATTGGGCTTGGAATAGCACAACTTTTTTCTCATTTAAGCTACCCTGTATCTCCCATGTAGTTGGTTTTATGTGGGGCACAGTGTATATTAAGTGTTTCATGGCACCCAAAAGAACAGGATGAGTCTACTTCCCGCTAGCAATGATTCATTCCTCTTGTCCCATTCTCAAAAAACATTTTATTGGAATCTGATGAAGAACACCTCATCATATCAAATACAAAAGACACTCGGCCTTCTAGATCACCACATTCGTGCTTGAAAGAATACACAGCAATCATCAAGGTTGGATCCCTCCCTATATGTGATCACTCTCGTCGGTAAACCGCGTTTGTGTCTGACCATATTTCCGAACACGTGCCTTTGCTTGGCGACACATTTAAAATCAAAGACAAAAGAATTCTTTTACCTCGAATGACCTCAAACGAAACAATAACAAATGGAAAAGAAGTACATATCAGCGATTACTTGTGCCACCTATCAAATAAGCGTGAATACGCTCGATATGTGCGCTTGGTAATACCTTAATGGTGTCCCAGATCCATGAGCTTTGTATGGTATTAAAACGAACGGAATAAGTAGTGACTCGTTTAAATGGGATGTTACTTCATCGATAGTAAGATATATGCATGCATACATAGATACTTAAAAAAAAACAAAAACTGACTTCAAAACAAAAGGAACTTAACGAAAAAGCAAAAAATATTTTTTATCTACAACAAATTAATACTTTTTCAGAAGTCGGTGCCAAGTTACAGTGAAAATAATTTGGAAAGTACATTTATGAGTATGTTCAACTTTTTCGATATTGCCAATAATACGGTATTTTACTTTTAAGCCACATTTATTATTTTGATCAATATCGTTTACTGTTTAATAGAATACAGTGATTTTTTTATAAATATTTATATGTATTAAGAGAATGTTGCATATGATTCCAACCAACTTCGGTAGATCCACTGTATTGTACACGATTTGAGAATCCTCAACCATTTTAGTTCGGTTAATTATCAGAAATTTTGATTTTTAACCGACTTCAAAAAGAAGGAAGGAGGTTCTGAATTCGTCTCTATCTATGTTTTTTTTTTATGTTGTTCACCGATTACTCGGAAACGACTTGAGGAATTTGGACCATGTTACTGAATCTTGTTTGGGGGGATAGCGAAGTGGTCCCATATTTTTTTCAGTAAAATAGCTTTTACCATTTCTTGGAAAATGGGGAAAAACTATTTTTACCTATTCCCATATACTCTATGCCTTGGTGGAGGAACGTGGTACAAATTTAAAAGAGATTGAATTAGTTACGTGATATCTCAAAGTGGTCAGAAATGTTTTACAAATAGCATAGTTTGTATCGTTTCATATAGAATGGAGAAAAACTTTTTACCTATTTTCTTATATTATATGTCTTGGTGGAGTCGCCGGTATTATAAGCTTTGATAAAGGTACTGGTATTAACTATTCGGAAATTGAAGTAAATAAGATGAATTAATCAAAATAAGTGTCAGTTAATATGTCTATACAGTGTGTATTCATAAATCAAACGATTTATTTTTATTCATAATTTTAAGAGAAAAAGTTACACTCCAAAAACAGATTTTTTACATGGTTTAAAAGATAAACAGTAATCAAGTCAATTTTTTATTATTAATTTTTATTAACTGTAGACGCAGTTTGTCTTCAAAGAGGACTTGGTAATTGAGTTCTGGAAAAACGGCTCTAACGATTTCGATGAAATTTTGCCAATTAGAAGTTTCAATGTATAGAAATCCACTGGTGAGGGTCTCAGATTTGGGAAAAATCGTTTTGCTAAGAAATTAAATAATTAAAAAAGTTATTGACAGTTTGCGACAATCAAGATAGCTGCTTTGTAATTTAAAGGTGTTCAATACAGGGTGATTTGGTAACCTACGTAAGAGTGAGATTCATCTTGTAAAAATTCTTTCAATAGAAGGGTGATTTGAGAGTGAATCTGCTCTTGTAATCATTTTTCAATACAAATTGTATTTTTATGTTCCGAACAAGTAACTATTAAATGTCTCCCTGATATTTTCCTACCATTATATTTTTACACCTGGAGAATTCAAGTTTTCAAAGTGGTAAAGTTGCCAAGGCAGGCGATTTTTGGATGAGTAAAATCGTATGTGTTTGCATATTAATTTCAGGCATATAAATATAAATTTGTGGTGTAAAAATATAATTACATAGAGTAGTTATTAATATGTTAGATGATCCATAAGATTTGCTATGCAAGATGGTGAAAACATAGCGTCGAATGTAATTATAGTATACAGGATGGTTAGAAAAAAGCAAGGAAAAATAATTATATAAGGTAGCTCATAGCAGTTGGAAATTAATGATAGCTGACATACAGGGCGGGGTACAAATATTGTTATGAAAGATGGTTAAAAAAATGTTAATAGTATGTGACAGCTGCAGGAGAAGTCATTAAAAATTACATTTACAGGGCGGTTGCAATATAGGATGTACTGGAATTATAATTATGCATGGTGGTTCAAAAAAATATAACAATAGGTGGATATAGGCAAATGCATATACAGGGTAGTTAAAACATATTGTGGTGTGAAATTATAGTTATACAGTGTGACTTAAAATGTGTTAGCACAAAAATATTATATTTGAGAGCCTATAAAAAGTATTATAGATACGGTGGACCGGAATGATAGTTATACAATATAGGGCGAAGTAGAATTACAGTTTCAGAGTGTGGTCAAAAGATTTTAGAAACATAAGTGTGTGTAGAGTGGCATATACAGGATGATTAGAATATGGTATTGAGTAGAATATCAGTCATACAGGGTTATTAAAAAATATATGACAAAAATGTTTTAATGGGTTTCCCACAAACAGTTGCATATATAGGGTGGTTCAAATATAGGGTGGAATAGAATAGTAGTACCACCATGTATTAAAAAAATTTAGGGAAATAAGATTATATTACATTGATGATGAAACCTTGAATTTGAGTGAAGCTTGGTCACGCAGGTACTTATAATTTAAAAATGCATCTACCTACGCTATTGTACTAAAAGTATAATAAGTATAATAAGTATTTCTTTAACTTTTCACAACTATATACTAGATTTCAAAAAATAAATCAATTTTGTTTAAAAGTGAGCTTTATTTTTTTATAACATCTCAAATTGTAAACAAGCTAAGTTTATTAGAATTGAAAACTGCATCCAATTGTCATGTATTATTAAAAATTGTAGTAAATTGAAAGTTGACTGGAAATAAATCTAAATAAATGTCAGTTAATCAACTTCAAGGTAGAGGTCCTCAGTTGATTTCTATAAACAGTGTTACTTCATAAGTTGAATTCAAACGGAAAACTTCTTATGAAAAGTATTTAGAGAAAAAAATATTCTTCATAAAAAAATATGCATGGTTAGGAAAATATACTGTAATCATTAAATGCCACTTTTATAACTTTATAGGAAGTTTGTCACCAAATATGACTTTTGCTTAAAAGTAAAATGCCATCATTTTTCATAATGTATAAAAATCTTATCAAACAGAGGTAACAAGAATTATATTTAAAAAAAAATTAATTATGCCATATCACTAAAAACTATATAATTGATCTTCATGTCACTTTCCCAAATTGTGTAATAGGTTTAATAAAAGA
Organism: Octodonta nipae; assembly: GCA_034190945.1. Lineage (NCBI taxonomy): Eukaryota > Metazoa > Arthropoda > Insecta > Coleoptera > Chrysomelidae > Octodonta > Octodonta nipae. Next base: position 27,656,388 of record CM067223.1, read on the forward strand.
ACTTTGTTTAAGTTAAGTACCTTTATTTTTAATAACAATTCAAATTATTATCAGCCAAAGTAAATTATAACTAAAAACAACGTCCTATTATTAAGTTATATCAATTAAAACTGTATAACGATTTATTATAAGATTCCGCTGTGGGGAGACTATTACATTAATGTCAGTATAATTAACAAACATAAAGAATGATGATACTCTAATCGTCCACAATATAGCAGATCCACCTAAGTTATAGTAGTATAAAAAAATTTCTAAATATAACATACATATCTACAAAACAAGATATTCTATTGGTCAAGCTAATACATGACAGTAAAACACCTTATGTTAGGCGATATGGAAGGAGTTAATTAGATTTGAAAACTGCATAAAATTAAGCCATTGCATCACTGAAAATTGTAAAATAAATACATTTTTAAAAAAACAAAAACTGACTTCAAAAGAAAATTAACTAAAAAGCATGAAATAATATTTTGCTACAATTACATACATTTTATGAAGTCGGTGCCAATTTGAACAGCGAAGTTGCGCAGTATAACTCATCAATGTACTCAATGTACCTCACAAAATATTTTCACTTTCGCTTGGCACCGACTTCATAAAAAGTATTTAATTGTAGCAAAATATTATTTCATGCTTTTTAGTTAATTTTCTTTTGAAGTCGGTTTTTGTTTTTTTAAAAATGTATTTATATTCCAACTTCATTCATTTAATGGTTTCTCCTCCGCCAAATTTTGTAACAAATTAGTTTTTTTTTATTTAAAAAAAAAATTATATTCAATATATATTTTTAGGAATAGAGCATAACTGGATGCAGTTTTCAATTCTTATAAACTTTGTTTGATAACAATTTTATATATTATAAAAAATAAAGGTACTTCACTCTTAAGCAAAATTACTATTAATTAAAAAAGTGATATGAATATTGATTATACAATATGGCATAATTACATGTAATTTTTAATTCCAATTACTTCTATATGAAAACGAATTTAGATATTATCAAAAATAAAGGTATTCACTTTTAAGCAAAGTTCATATTTGCTGACAGATCTCGTATACTGTTAAAAAAGCGACATGCAATGATTGCAGTGTACGTTTCAGACCACGAAAATCTTATGAGCAACAACTTTTTCTCTAAATATTATTCATAACAAAGTTTTCCGTTTGATTCCAACTTATGAAGACACGCTGTATATAGAGACCAAAATCTCCACCTTGTAGTTGATTAACTCAAATTTATTTTGCATTAATTATAATCTATTTTCCAGTTATTACACCCTCTTCATCACAGAGCATTTCCTTTTTTCATGCTATCGCCTTCACCAAAGAAAGTCGGTTAAAAAGTTTTTTCCGATTTTCTGAAAAACGGTACAAGCTATCTGCTTGAGAAAAATATGGTATCACTTCGGGATCCCCTTTAACAGAATCCAGTTTAAACGATCGAAATTCCTTCAGCCGGTTTCGAGCAATTGCAAAACACACATAGAAAACATATGAATTGAGAACCTAATTCCTTTTGAAGTCGGTTAAGAACAAATAAGTTCTTCATATATGTTATTTATTATGTTCCTCAACTGAAATTTTAAGATTTTAAATGTCAGGCTTTAATCCCAAGACTGTTTGATTTTATGGTTTACCTTTACGGATTTTTACCAGTACCCACCAATTTTAAATAATGTCTGCGTATTTCAAATACCCCGTTTTTAAGTGTTGTGGGTATGCAAAAAAACTGTAAAAGTTCAGCAAACGAGATATATCAAAAACATAAACAGCACATTTATTCTTGTTAAATATCTACATAAAAAGTAAAAAATCTAAACAATTAAAGGTACTGATTCTGTATAAATAATTACCTATTAATCGGTGCAGAGCAAACCTAAAATGTCTTACATAACTACTACTACATCAAACACTGTGTGCTAATTCTCTCGAAAATCCTAGATGTCGGTCTTACATCTCGCGTTTTCAAACTTTATTATTTAGGTTTTATAAATTCAATAGAATCTGCAGTTGGATTTTTATGAAACATTATTGAAATAAGAGATTTTTCAATTATTTTCTTTGTATAAACTTAATATAAGAGGAGCTGGTAACTCCCAAATGCCCCCCGCTGTAGCAGAATAATTAATTTTTGTTTAAATCCACAGTTTACAATAAAGTGAACAAAATGAACTTGGAATGTATTGACCTAATAACCCAAAAATATATTTAATTAAAATCCCGACTTGACCATACAGTGTATGGCAGCACACTCCCTCTAAGGCACGCATAGCGTACCTTTAGGGGGAAATTCACTAAACCCCAGATACAAGTATACTACATATCAAAAGGGTTTAGCTCTCTGGGAGCCCTTGCCAGGTTATTAAGCCTGTGGTTTGCGTCGCGGCTGCAGCCTCCCATGAATTTTCGCACCCTCCGGGCTGTCCCTAATAAAACGGCCTTTTGCATCAGTTGGTAAAGATGTTCGTCCAGACCAAGGTATTTCAAATTGTTTAATAGATGTTTTGGGACTACTCCAGTTGTTGACATAACAACTGGTACCGTTCGAGTGTTGTTCATGTCCCATTGTCTCTGTATTTCAAATTCGAAATCCCTATATTTGGCTATTTTTTCAGCCTGCTTAATATTTATATTATTGTTGTTAGGGATTACTATGTCAATTAAGGTTGTTTTTCTCGAGACTTTACCTACCAAAACTATATCTGGTCTATTGTGAGCAACAGTCCGACCGGTCCGTCCGGTCCCAGTACAATTTGTAGCTGTTATTTTCTAAAATAGATTATGGTTTGTATATATAGTAGGGTGTTCTTACCGACTGTGATAGCTCAAGTTTCAGCGCTAGTTCCTGGTGCAGTATTTTTGCCACAGCATTGTGTCGTTCTTTGTATTCAGTTGTAGCGAACGCTTGACAACCTCCTATGATATGCTGGATAGATTCAGATGTTTGGCAACCATATCTGCATCTGTCGTTGTTGATATAGAAGGGTCTTGGACGATGTACTTTAAATAGTTCTTAGTTGGAATTACTTGATCTTGGATTACCAATATAAAGCCCTTCGTTTCAGGAAACATATAACCAGAGATCGAGCAGTAATTCGTCGCAGAACTGTCGATATAATCTTGGTTGACGTCATTTATATGTCTTCCATGAAGGAACTTCTCTTTCCATTGGAGCAGTTTCTGATCAGTTGTCGGGTGATATACTTAAACTTGTTGTTCTGTCAGTCGTAGAAGTGTTGAATCATCAACCTGACATATGACTCTGTGTAGATCAGAAAATTCTGCGAGTTTCTGGAAATATCTGCTAATCCCCTTTCTCGTTCACACCGGGGCAATGTTGTACGTTCGACACAGCTTTTGAGATGGTGATTTTCAGCTTTTGTTAGTAGTACTCGAAATTTCCGTTGTAATTGTTGTAATTGTACAATGTCGGTCTTGCACCAGTTAACTATACCGAAAGAGTAACTAAGCACTGAACACGCATAGGTGTTAATAGCCTGCAACAGATTTTTACTGTTAAGTTTGGTCTTCGGCAGTCGGCTTACCCTTCTCTAAAACTCTGTTGTTAGGTCCTTTTTCATGGCGGTGTAATTAAAATTATTATTATTACTATTGCTTTTATCACCTTACTTTATGATTTCATTTGCTATGCTAAACACCCGGTGTATGATCTCAGAATAGCAATTTAGATCTTGACATGTGTTGCCACTGAATTTTCTATTAGACGGGGTGAGTCTGTGACACTAAATGCTCCTTCATAGCAAAATGGAAAAAAATATAAAGGGATAGTTAACAGGTATAACAATAACATCTTTTTTATTCTCAAACAAGGCAATGCCTACTTCGACAATGCATTCCTTAACTATATCTGTGACTGATTTCATATCGATACTTAGTAAAAGTCAACGAAATACGTAAAGAAGCCTCACTACATTTTTCCAGTTCAGTCATTAAAAGACTCATGATTGGAGTCGAAGCTGTGTAACTGCAAGATAAGCTAGTTTTTGTGTTTGGTCTCATAATGTTGTTTTATATTCGAGCTTTTAAATTAAGCCACCGTTTGTTGACAATCAAGCACGTTAGTATTGCTTCAGTACGATTTGGCAGTGTAAAGCAATACAAATCGGTCCATTCTGATAAAAACTGACTAGATTCCTCTAGTGACCGCACAAAAAGGATTCATCTCGGCGAAAAAATGGAATTAAATCGTTTTCGTGCGATTATTTTTTACAACTTTCGACGTGGATTAAGTCCAAAAACAGTTGTTGTTCCGGAAACCATTATTGCTGTGCGCGAACTGATATTGCAAGATCGTCATGTGACCTATAGTGAGATTAAGTCAACCTTACACATTACTGGGACCAGCATACATTCATTGCATAAACATTTGAATGTCAAAAAAAATTGTTCGCGTTGGATCCCACACAATTTGTCAATCGTTCAAAAAAATGCTCGTGTCGATTGGTCGAAAGAAAAGCTCAAAAAATACGATTGCGGTGCTTCAAAACACGTTTGTGACACAGTGACAGGTGATGAATCGTGGATTTACGCGTATGAGCCCGAAAGTAAACAGCAGTCGACTGTATGGGTGTTTCAAGATGACCCGAATCCAACAAAAGTTGTCTAAGTGCTTCTTGGGAAATAACACCACAGTTTAAAGAAAATTGCTGTATATTCCAAACGTTTCAGGGTCTAGATTAGACCCCTTTGTCAATGCTTAAGAAACTATGGATTAAAAAGGCACAATTCTAAGATGTAAATTAAAATATTTGACAATGTGTATTATTTGATTTTTGACGTAACTAAGAGAAATTTATTTGTAATACACAGGGTAGCACAGAAATTTCTAAAGATCATATAATCATAAAGTTCCTTTCAAATTGGAAGAATTTGAAAGGGAGATCTTCAGGATTTCATGTGGCACTCCTAGGTGCGACTTTGTTATAAGAACTTTGTTGATTCAGTAATCCCATTAAAATCATAAGGGAAAACCTAGGAAAAACCTTATGAACTATCCCGATATTGGGTTGTTCACAAGGACATGACCATTAGCAATTTCTTCCTTAATCATCAGCAACCAGGAACGACTGAATTCTACGGAGGTAGTAGCGATACAGTCGTTTTCATTTAACAAAATTAAAGCAGACTCTTTTAGTTTTCTTTTGGTGTTGTGTTCTTCTTTGTGTAATATAACTGAATTTTGAAACTGTATTTTATGACCAAGGTCCCAAGCATGTTACAAATTTTGGATTTTTCAAATTGTCTTTTTTTATGTAATTTTTGTGTTCGTTTATTCGAACATTCAGAGGTCTAGAGGTTTCTCCAATATAGAATTTATTACATTCACACGGGATTTTATAAATACAATTTTTTGTATTTTGAGTTGTGTTATTTGGTTTGGTTTTTGATATAATTGATTTTAGTGTATTTCTTGTTTTAAATGATGTTTTGATATTATATCTGTTTCCCACTCTTTTTAGTCTTTCTGATAGACCCTCTATGTATGGTATAGTTATTGTATTAATGTGTTTATCTTGGGAGTCAGTGTTGCTTGCTGAAGTATGATGTTGGTTGTTAGGGATTATTTGGTATTCCATTTTGTTTAACTCGTTATTAATAAATTTATTTGGGTAATGATTGGGCAGAAAGTACATTTTTTATAAACTTTTTTTTGTTCATTGAATTTATTGATATTAGAACAGTTGGTTTTTGCTCTGTCATATACAGATTTAATGATACTCTTTTTACTCAACTTGGATGATTAGAGTTAAAGTTGAGATATCTGTTAGTATGAGTTGGTTTTCTGTAAATTTTTGTTTCAAATGTCGATTGTGTTTTGGGTATTAAAATGTCTAAGAATGGTAATTTGTTATTCTGTTCAAGTTCTAGTGTAAACTGAATAGTTTGCACTGGTTCAGTTCAAAATTCAGTTATATTACACAAAGAAGAACACAACACCAAAAGAAAACTAAAAGAGTCTGCTTTAATTTTGTTAAATGAAAACGATTGTATCGCTACTACCTGTGCTACCCTGTATATTACAAATAAAATTCTCTTAGTTACGTCAAAAATCAAATAATACACATTGTCAAATATTTTAATTTACATCTTAGAATTGTGCCTTTTTAATCCATAGTTTCTTAACCATTGACAAAGGGGTCTGATCTAGACCCCGAAACGTTTGGAATATACAGCAATTTTCTTTAAACTGTGGTGTTATTTCCCAAGAAGCACTTAGACATTGAAAAATATGCCGCAAGTATCATTCAGAAAACAACCAACAAAAGTTGTTCGCGCACGAAGCACTTCCAAGCAAATGATCGCCTGTTTTTTCGGAAAAACTGGACGTGTCGCAACCGTACCACTAGAACAACGCAGAACAGTCAATTCTGATTGGTACACAACCATTTGTTTGCCAGTTGTCTTCCAAGAAATGAGGAAAATCAACCCCCGAAGACGGATCACTTTTCACCACGACAATGCGAGCTCTCACTCATCGGCTCAAACAACTGCATTTTTGACCACTCAAAACATCGATTTGATGAGTCATCCGCCGTATAGTCCTGACTTGTCACCAAATGACTTCTTTTTATTCCCGTACGTAAAAAACTAACTGAGAGGTCAACGTTTTTCGACACCTGCAGAAGCGGTTGCTGCGTTCAGAATGCATGTTTTGGAGATACCTCAATCAGAGTGGAAAAAGTGCTTCGACAATTGGTTCAAACGCATGCAAAAGTATATAGATCTTCATGTGGAATATTTTGAAAAACATTTTCAGTGATTAATATTTGTTTTTGTTCTCTAATCCCGAAATAAAAAAGGCAGCCCTCGTATACCTAAAAACCTTCTAAATGTGTTCATTCCCAAATTTCATCCCTTTACGAATAGACGCTAGACCTCTTTTGACGATCATTAGCGCTTAGACGTGAAATAAAAATAAAATCTATAAATATATGAAATAGAACTTATAATTATGTGAAATGAAACATAATTATTTATTTCAGTTAGTATTTAAAACAAAAAAAAACTTGGCGATCTGCTACCCCCCCCCTAAAAACAAAATATAGTATGGACAAATTCAGGATGGTTGAAATATAAGGTATAATAGAATATAGTTATACAGAGTGGTTAAAAAAAGTTATATAGTAAGGGTGAAATTATTGTTATTCAGGGTGTATCAAAAAATTCTTATATAAAATATATAAATGGCGGAGTAAAATTATAGTAATTATAGTTATAAGATGTGGTTCAAAAATGTGAGAAATTTTGTCCATGAACAGTTGCATAAGTCGAATACTTGACGTATGAGGGAAAGTCAAATTATAGGTATACAGGTATAATTTATTGCGTGGAAGGAATTTATACTCATACAGGGTGGTTTTAAAGACATCAGAGCGTTTGCAATAACGTGTGGAGTTGAATTATAGTTGTACAGGGTGATTTAGAAAATGATAGACAAATAAGTTATATTGGGTGACCAATACACAGAAGCAGATACAGGGTGGTTGCAATCTAGAGTAAATTAGAGTTACACTTACAAAAAGCGATCCAAATAAGAAAACAAATAAAAAATGTTAAAAAACATGTGGAATATATGAAAAAAGAAGACATATTAGAAGTAGGGGAGAAAGAGAGAGATCAGAATACGCTAAAATAATCAATAGAATTGTACCTTAAATCAGATTAAAAAAAAGTTTTTAAGTCAGCTGAAGTCGGTTATTTTTTAAATATAAATTATTTTATAAAGGGAAACGATTTTGAAGAAAACTAATACAAATATCCCCATTGTACATGTCAATAAATCTACATTAAAGTCACCATTAATAATGTCGTTATGTATTTTATGTTAAATAAATTTGAATACTAACGATCAATGAAACCTGTTATTCAAAGCATATGATCTGCATAGAGCACTGATATGTAGTTTTTCAGTGTTATTCAAAACAAAACAAATTTTAGGTCTAGATTTTACTTTTTTATGGACAACAATCTTAATCCTGTTTTGCATATTCTCACAGTATGCAAATCAGAAGCAAGTATATCACAAAAAAGTTTATTTAGTTACAACATACACTTTGACTCAACGTTTCTTACAATGACTCAACGTTTCTTACTAAATTAATTCATTTCACTAATAGATGCATTTTAAATCGTATAACTTATCTGCTTTTGAGACATTTAAACTACAAGCGTAATTATTTTCAATCGTTTTATGTATTATTTCTTGGATAATCTCTGAGAAGCATAATTTGTTGTGCTTGTCAAGTAAATTTGATATTGACATTAGAGTAATTCGGACATTTATAAGCTTTGCTTAGTCTACAATCTCTTAAGATCTTACCTCACTAGACTACGTTTTACGGGGGTAATTGAAGCAAAATTCGCCTTAAAAGGCTAGGCGAAAATGTTGACCATTTGGAAATAACAATTAGCAAACATTAAATAATATTTTTTTTTTAAGAAAAGGTTGTTAAATATATTCAGCAACACGTGCAGTCAAGATAAAGCTGTATACCTCTTAGTGAAATTAAACAAATACGGATATTAATCATATTTTTAGGTCAAGACTGAAAAACCGGAATTTCTTTGTTATTTATGTAATGAATGAAGTTGCATTTTGAAAAAAATGTTTTAAATTATCTATTTAATATAGGTAAATCTTGTCAAACAGATTAAAAGATTTTCAAATTTGCCATAAAAATTAATTATCTGAATTATTGACTAATCTAACAAATGATAATATCATTTAGCAATTTTTTATTTTAAATTTTCTTAAATATCATAGTGCCTTCACTGCAAAAACTGATTTAATTTTTAATTCCTATCAACATTATTAAATTATAGGGTCCAGAACTTTTTTCTGAATTTTAGTTATAAATTTATGTTTTCAGACATACTATTTATAGTGCATTATTTAACGAAACTGTTGGTACAAATAAAGCCCAACCTGTTAACATCTACGAAAGTAGCACGGGCCTTTGGAATTGTTATTATTTTCAGTTTGCGGTCGTAAAATTAAATGCATAGTTGTGTTTTGAGCATGTACAATAAACTGAAGAAATGTCAACTGTCGTGAAACTTTACATCATCAAAAAAATCGATATGAAGAAACAACAATGCACAATTGACTAAAATTGTTTGCAAAACCTTCTTCTTTGTGTGCATACAATAAGAGAAAGAACCTTGTCATCATTCACTTTTTTTGCATTCGATATGCAGAAGTTGCATTTGAGGTCAATGACGTATTTTTCTTTGAAATAAGTTATGTAAAGCACTATCACTAAGATGACATTTATTATTTGCTTTGCAAAATGTTCTTTTTCATTTTTTGTTTCCCAACTTAAGATTAATTTTTTTCATGTAGAAAATCTCTAATATTTCCTGGAACTAACTAAATAGCCTGTACAGGTATTTCCGGGTACAGCATTAGCAAGCTGCCTATAATCCTGTAATTAACGACCATTTCCGGGTATCAAATTTATAGAAATCCCGTCCCTGTGCCTATATTCATGAAACTTTCAACCCCAAATAAATAGAATTATATAAATATGATATTATTACACAAGTACAGGGTTCAAACAAACTTACAAAGTTATAGACACACAAGCTCTCAATGCCAACTCAATAAAACTTCCACTAAAGTTATTTCAATTAACATACCTGGGACGAAAACCAACCAACAAACATTAAATAGAGATGATAGCACAAACGAAGTACTACTGATAATTGGAATGCTCCTAATAATATCGGTCCATAAGACCATTCCATACCTAAAATATCTACATAAAAATAGTCACCCGATTAGTATAAAATAAAACTAAGCCTAAGACAAGCAGATAATCTCTCACTATAATACTTTAGAGGATGCTTTCCCATAACTAAACTTCCTGTCAAATGAAAGAATGTTAACTAACTTCACATATGTGGATGATATTCTTACTGCAGAAACTTCTGAAAAATTGCAGATAATGTTAGCAGAGCTAGACAAAGCAACGTGTGAAATAGGCTTATAAAATGAACCTAACAGAAACAAAAAAAATCATTTATAGTTTTGCAGTGCAAGAAATATACATTAAAAATATGAGGTGAAAGTGACTAAATGTAGGAAATAGCACTTAGAGGTCATTCAATAAACACCTGGATAAGAAACAAAGCAAAAATAAATGAGGTCGACGAAACAATAGCAAAATTCAAATAGAACTACGCAGGTCTCTTAACCACGAACATTGGACCAGCACCATTTTGAAGTGAAATCTCTATTTACGGAAGCGGTCTCATCAGTTCAATGGATAGACCATATAAAGAAATCTGCCAGCAGACGATATGCATCCATGAGGGACGAGCTAAGGACGTAGAGCAGAAAATCAGGAAGACCTCTTTGTCGAAATGGAATGCTGATTAGACGAGATGATGAAGAAGAGAAAACACATGTGATTTTACTTCGAATGTGATACCGAACTGTTGTATATCATGTACGCGCAGGCAACGTGTCCAGAAAACATCCAGAGGTATATTCGATCATTTAAAAATGAATAATGAACAACATTCGACATATGCATGTCATTTATGCAAGAGCTTATAGGGTAAAATGATAAAAATATTAAAACAACCAGTAAAGGCTTTACACTACTGTCATATCAATCAATTTCAAAACGAGTAAAGACTTTCTACAGGGATTCTCTACCTGACATAATAAGACAATTTAAGACAAAATTCAAAGATATGAGAATGAAACAATCACTGGACCTTAACAGATTTAACAGAGATCTATCGATAACGCTCATTACCACTTCACAATTCCTTAGAGGTTGCACATGTCTTACCGACATAAAAATACAGCAGGGGAACTGGAAAAACTGTAAAACCTTTGGTGTGTCACAGATGTATAAACACAAAGTTTTGTAACCTCACCAAACCTTTATTTTTACACTCTACCCCGTTTCAAAAGAAAAACTGTCCAATCCAATTCTATGCACACATACACCTCATTATTCTTTGAAAACGTGGTCAAACTACGGATGGTTCAACTTTAGACGAACCTATCATTTTGTGAATCCATTACCTTACCAAAAAAACTTTTAATTTGCAACAACATTTGTTGTAAGTAATCTAATTTGGAAACATGCTTTATATATGGCTAATCCAATTTATTCTAAAACAATGACTCTTTACCATCTTTAAAGGTACAGTTAAATTAAAACCATCATCATTGACGTAACATTTTATCACTTCCGGGTCTCAAATTATTTTTCGTTAATAATTTTACCCTTTTTTCATTTAGTAAGAAATAGCTGACGCAGTGTTACAACACATTTTAAGTTTTCATAGTAGATTTCTCAAAAAATGCAAATTCGAGGTCAAGGAAAGACATGTCGCGTTCTTTTTATAGAACTACGGAAACTTATAACAAAAATTTGTAAAGAAAAAAATCAAAGTCGCTTCTTCAAATTTTTTCGAAACAATTTTCCACAAAATTTTGGCATGAGCACATAGAGCAACGTAATAAACATATTGTGTTAAACCTATTTCTGTCATTTGACAAAACTAAAAGTAAATTCATCTAATTCATCTGGAGTAACAAAGAAAACAACAAATATGCTTGAATGAACTCTTAAAAGATGCAAATTTTAATATTTCTATTAATTACTTGCTTTTGTTCAGCAAAAGAAATAAGTCATGAAAATTGTTACATACTACATGTCTATGTAAAAAAATCATGTCTTACCTACTTCTAAGGATCTCTAACGCCGAGTGCAAAAACCTGAAAAAAAGTACGTTTTATTTTACAACTTTTTCAACCATTCATAGTAAAAAACAGAAATGCTGTAACTTGAACAAAACTAGGCCGCCTTTGATCTTTTACTTGAATACCGGTGTCTTTTTTGTGGAAAACTCAGAATCTTTTATATCAGTGACACGAAGTTTAATTGTACTTAAGGTTTTCCTTCCATGGTTATTTGTTAAGTATTTATATAAATCGGTTTTTAGTTTTCTGAAGCTTTGCAGAAAAATAGGACTATCAGATATAAAATTACAAAAAAAAAACAATTGTCATTTCTTCAACTTTTTGGTTTTTATTTTTGAATAGATGCTAAAGAAATTAATACAACATGAGCCTAGATCTGTAAAGGAACGGTACGACAAAATTCTTATATCTGAGAGGACTATAACATAGTGCTGACATTAACTTTATTGTAGTATGGCAGATGATATAATACTGATGCTTATTTAAAATGACGTTAATCCCAAGCATTAAATTACATGAAGGTGGTCTTTCCTATGCTTGGGATTGACCGAAATTAATGAGATTACGACAACGAGAATCCAGTATGCAAGACATTAAAAAAATAGAAGAGGAAGTAGAGATCCACAATCACCACGTACCGAAAGAGTGGGTCAGGGGATAATTTTTTGGGGAAAAAATTAGATTTACGCAACCTATTGGCAAAGAGATGGTTGCGGTATTTAATACCTATATTGATCTTTCAATTTTTTCAGTATAGTTCGGATAAAATTAGCCAGACTTTTTGTGGTAATGTGGGTCCTCTAATACAACCTCAAAATGAAAAGCAATCTACACGCCTTTGTTGAAGATTATATTTTCGGGATTCAAAAGCTGTAGTTATAACTTTTCCAAATTCATCAACAAAATCTTCTTAACGAAGGCCCACACTTACACTATGAAAATAGATGAGCAAGGGAATGAAATACATAACTTTAAATTTAATTTGACCGACCAACATCACACACTGCATGGGTAATGTATGGAGAGTTTTTGTATTTTATAGAAAATCAATAATAAATAGGAAATAAATTAATACAACATCCAAGAAATATACAATACCTGCACAAAATTTGCTTTTCGTTCTAATAAACATTCCAAAATTCTCTCTTTGTGATATATTAAATTGGAGACTTGACATACGTCTGAAATTAAAAAGAATACCACACAAAAAGGCAACTTGGCATTAAATTTTCATACTATCAACGAATATAGACTCATAAAAGGATCATTAAACAAACATGTCGTTTCTTTACACCATTTTGTTATCGTAATAAACAAAGTACGTTTATCACTCACTAGAGGCACTGATGTTACATACAGCCGGAATTTTTATATCCTCTAAAGAACATATTCATACTTTTTTTTAATATTACGTCATTATTATTTAATTTTGTGTACTATTTTCAATTCACAGTTTATTATTACAATAAGAATAAGAACTTAAAAATTTTAAATTGTTGCTACTGTTGAATATATAGGTATATAATTTATTCTAAAGTAATATTTCTGAGGAAACCTATGAATGACCCAACATCATATAGACCCATTTGTCTGTTGGACGTTATGGGTAAGGTATTAGAAACACTAATAAGAAACAGAATAGACAAAGAATTAGCAGATGAAAAAATTTCAGAAAGACAATTTGGGTTTCGAAAAGGGAAATCAACAGTAAAAGCAGCAAACTGAATTCCTGACAAAGCAAGGAGCTCTCTGGGTGATACTCATCACTTTTGACGTTAGAAATGCGTTCAATTCGGCATCATGGAAACGGCATCATTAAGGAAATGAAGAAAAAAAGGATTAGTGAATATCTAATAAGAATAATAGAGAGTTATTTCTCCACAAGGAGTATTATACTCGGGAAAGAAAAAACGTTAAAAATGAGCACAGGCGTACCACAAGGATCAGTACTAGGACCGACGTTATGGAATATATTATACAATGATCTTCTAAAACAGAAACTGCCAACTGGTGCAAATACGATAGCATTCGCAGACGACCTGGCACTATATGTGGAAGGGCCAAATGCTGACAGGCTGGTTGAAAAAGCAAATGAGGCAATAAGAATAATAGGAGACTGGATGGATGAAAGAGGCAAAGTTGAAATGGGCACCGGAAAAGAGCGAGGCGGTGCTACTCAAAGGTACAAAGATGCAGAAAATAAGAGAAAAAATAGAAATAGACGATCTAAATATAACACCACAAAAGAGCGTAAAGTATCTTGGTATATTTATCGATCACCAAGGTACATACGGCACACATATTGTAAATGCAGTAAGGGCAAAGCGGGTGATAAGTTAGCAAAACTTGGAAAAAATATGAAAAACATAAAGGGACCATCACATGCAAAGAGACGACTGCTTTATGGAGTGGTACAATCAACACTTTTGTACGGGGCACCAACATGGCACAGAGGTATGAAGATAAAAAGATATAAGAACATGATGTTAAAAAATTCAAAGACAGGCGCTGCTGCGGGTAATAAGCGGATATAGAACGATCTCGTATGAAGCAACGACAGTTATAGCCGGTATTCCTCCGATCCACCTGACGGTAGAAGAACTTAGAGACAATTACGAAAATAAAAAATACAGAGAAAACAGGAATAATACGCTAAAAGAAGGGCAAAAAGAATGGGATGCGCTAACAGGAAAAGCGGAATGTACAAAGAAACTAATACCAGACCTAACAAAATGGGCGAGAAGCAAATATAGAAGTACAGATTACATTTTGACACAGTTTTTGTCTAGGCATGGTAGTGTCAAAGCATACCTGAAAAGGATTGGGAAAATGAGGAAGAGTAACTGTGATATATGCCAAATTGAGGAGACAATGGAGCACGTGGTTTTTGACTGCGAAAGATATGCAAGGAATAAAACAAGAAAAGAAACAACGATTGGTGAAAGGATAACACCATCTAACGTGATAAAACTAATGAAAGTAAAGAGAACAAGGAAATTATATACAAATGGATAAGGGAAATTATAGAGGAAAAGGAGAAAGAAGATTTAAATAGAATGGTGTGATGAAGGCAAAGAAAGGCAGGAAGGTGGCGACGCAAGTTAAAAATAACAGTACCACCACCTTCGGAAACTGCAAAAACAACAAAGTGGTTTTAGTGGGTGCGAGTCCCACACTAATTTGAGTGACAGACTCTAAGCTCAATTGTCCATAATGGATTTCCAACTTCAAAAAAAAAGGTATATAATTTATTGTTTTGTATAAATGTTATGTGTTTGTAATGATGTTAGCTAAGAACAAAACGAACTTTACTTTGCATCTTGTCTTCTAATACTTATTCAGATGAACAAATCTATTTATTTAATATTTGAGTGGCAACAAAAAAGTGAGATTTATTTTAACTCATCTGATGTTTATACCCATTACTAAGAGTGACACAAAGAAAGATAATTAGAAACAATGAGAAAACGAGAGAAGGAACGAATATTTCGTAAGAAGTTTTCGCTTCCATGGTTCATTCTCAAATGACGCTCTTTTTTTAGTTTTCGATTAGTTTCAGATCCTATTGATCAGAGAAAAGACATCAATGCCTTAACCAATGTGACGACAATGGTAGCCAGAGAATAAAACAACACACAACTACATAGTCATATTATCAGTATCAGGTCAAATAGAAACAGAACCGAGCTCAGTCGATAGATACTGCAAATACATTGATCAGTTCATATTCGCAAAACAGGTTAGTCTTCTACGCAGTCTTGAGAAGTAACGAGATTAAAATCTCAAACTCAACCTAGGCTTTAGGCTTTGAAGATCTATTTAAATCAGTCTTCTAGTGAGATTTGACAAGACTCGCTAAAAATCTTTTGAAAAAATGGAAAATTGCGAGTTGTCAGATAATTTATGAGATCTATGATTTCCGAAGTATTTTTCTTCCTGAACCAAAATCCGTTATCCCCTAGTCAGGGAAGGAACCCGGCTACAGCTTCAAGGGACGGAAATATCGTGCACCACGGGAGCGATCTTATATCAAATTCTGCGGTTTTAGACACATTCTACTTCCTGTATTATTACATTTCATCCTTTGGCGGTATAAACCCATAGAAGCAACTTTTCTCTAGTCTTTCTTCTGAAGGATCCCTCTTTGACTCATTGACTTTGAAGCTAGCGATCGTCCTCTCTCTGGATCCGACCCTGGTACTTTCAACTTGAAATTCTCATTGCTGAAATCCTTTGAAAAATCGCGACAAATCTTCTGAAAAATATAGAGTTTTGAGTAGTGAAGCGTTCTGCACATGCTCTGGTGATCTGCAGCGTCCGCCAGAAGCCGGAACCAAAAGATGAACGGAATTTTTTTTAATACTTAAACGACTTAAAGTGTAGATTCTTTAGAACGACTACGTCTCACAGACAATTTCATCACAGCGAATTCGTAAAACGTTCTCACGAGTAAAACCATTCAAATGTCTAATTTATTACACCTTTAACAGGAAGCAGGATTTGGATGTCCTTTACACAAAAGAATATAATTCTCTGAAAAAAAAACTGCAACGGGTTTCCCGAAGAAGCGCATAATATTAGCAGATGGAAGGAGTCTTTTTCTCGCTCGTCATGCATTAAATCATTGCGCGGATAATAATGAATAAACAATAAGACATCATAATTTTTTACAATGTAATTACACCGAACAAACACTAATTGAAATGTCATGTTTAAACCTATCTAGTTATTTGTATTACAAATTGGCGATATAATAGCTGCAACTACATAGGTAAACATAGTAAACATGGTAGTGGCTTAAAAAAACTGTAAAAAATACACTTCTAGAACATGAGTGTGCTGTTTTCATGTAATATGATGAATTAGTTATTTATACAGGGTGTTTAAAAAGAATTGGTCCAATACTTATTTATAGATTTGTCATCAACAAAAGTTTGTATATACAGGGTGTCCCATAACTAATGAACAATACAATAACTGCAGTTACAGGCGATGAAAATATACCGATTAACACAAACATGCCTTAGTAAAATGTTTAAAATGTTTGTAGTAAACAATATATCTACAGGGCCCTAAAGTGGTTATTTGGTTTTTGAAAATTTGTGAAATATAACAAACCGCGATAAATAATGAAAATTGTCATAATTTCAATACAAAAAACGTATACTTGTTGAATCGCCATATTTCAAGGAGTTTTTGTGATAATGCACTTTAAATACCGTACAGCATATCACCGCAAGCAGCTTCAAAAAAGATATATTTTTTAAGTAGATTGTGAATTTGACATGAACAATTGATTTCTTCTTTGCATACTCTCGATTTATTTACTGTGTTTTTAAAAAGAATAATTGGAATAAATCCTTCATTAAATATGCCTAGAATTAAAGAATTTGCAAATAGTAAACTAAGGGATATGATTTGTGTTTATGCACAAGTAAATTATAATTCAAGTGCTGCAGTTATATCCAAATCGAAATGTTCCTAATCGTAAAATATTCCAATGATTATACACAAATTAAGGTGAAATAGGTTCGTTTCACACCAAAAATTCTGGTGGCCGACCTAAAAGAATTCGTGAAGCTCATTTTCAGCATGAATTTTCCATTAATATCTGGTGTGGAATTATTGGCGATCACTTCATTGGTCCGTTTGAACTTCCCACTAGATTAAATGCATTACGTAGGTATTTAGAATTTTTGGAAAATAATTTGGGTAATTTACTCGAAAAAGTTTGTTCCTGTTATTGCAAGACATCATATATGGTTTATGAACGATGGCACACCGCCACATTATCCCTGTTAAATAAAGTCCAGCAATACTTAAGTGACTACTTTCCGCATCGTTGGATTGGACGTCGCAGTGAATGCCCATGGCCACCTCGCACTCCATAACTTAATCCTATGGATTGCACGTATACGTATACATCGAAAATCAGGAAGTCGGGAATATTCTTAAAAATAACATTGCAACCTTTTTCAAGATACCTAAGACGACATTTCATAAAAAGTGTAATAAAATGCACTGATACTAATGGTGACCAATTTCAACATTTGATGAAGTGAATCTATTTTTTTTTTTCATAATTAAATTGAATGTTTTTCAAACCTTTAATGTTTTATTTAAATGGCTAAGCGCTAGTCTTAAAATGGCAATATCTCAATATCTCGAAAATGAGAAATATGAAATATGGAGATTCAACAAGCATTATTATGAAATTATGGCAGTTTCATTATTTATCGTTGCAACTTATACGGGGTGTTAAAAAATAAACATGGACCTGCCTAATTCGACCTTCGTAATAAACACGAAAACTATGATGTACCAAATTTGAGTTCAATATATGAAGCCGTTTTTCAAATATATCAAATTTTCAAAAAGCAAATAACAACTTTAGGACCCTGTATATCGTTTACTACAAACATTTTACCAAGGCATGTTTGTGTAATCGGTATATTTTCACCGCCTCTAACTGCAGTTAGCGTATTGTCCATTAGTTATGTGACACCCTGTATATGTTGGTCCTAAAATACTTACTTAGTGTTCAAGAAACGGGGTGTTGAACATTTTTAATGAATCAATCAGCACAATCAACAGTTTTGGAGAAAATTATCAAAATGATTATTGTGTATTTTTCAACAAGAGGTCTTTTTAGTTTTCTTGGAGTAGTCGGGGCTATTTGGCCAATTTGTAAAGGGTTTCCAGGAAGGAACCTCTTGAAACTATCCAAAACTAAGATTTAAAAAAATCCGTGACTAAAACTTTTCTTTACTGTTAAGTATTTAGCAGAAGCTGCGATGTGAAAGTGTTCTTCTATACAGATATACAATTGTTGTTGGCTGTTTGTTTATTTGTTCAAGCATCACGTACATACTATTAAACTGATTTTGTTGAAACTTTTTTGGTGACTATATTGGCAGAAACCAGAAATCATGTTGTTAAATAATTTATTCTCTGTAGGAGTTAATGGCGCACTCACTAAATATTATATATTCTAAAAATTGCTGCTGAATACTGGGCTTTTGTCATCAAAATGAGTCCATAAAGGTTTCTGTAGGATACCGTATTAATACATGACGTCTTGATATTAGCATTTATATACAAAATACCTAACAAATCAGTTTATAGTAATTGTTTTCTAAAGGATAGTTGTGGCATCTCTGTTTTTTTATTTTTTCTGAGTTCTTTGAGGATAACATCTAACAATTCGAAAAGTCAAAAATTAGTGAACAACCCTGTATCAGGATAGTTGATAAGGTTTTTCCTAGGTTTCCCTTGTGATTTTAATGAGATCTCTGGAACATCAGAATTTCTTTGGTCTCATTTTTGGCGAATACACTATCTGTAGCGCCACATGAAATTCTAAAGATAAATCTTTCAAATTCATGCAATTTGAAAGAAACTTTATTATTTCACATATTCTTTAGAATTTTAGAGCTACCCAGTATATATCAAATTTGCAGCAAATTCCATTAAATATATCAGTTTGACTGCCAAACTGTCAAATTGTGATATACTAAATTTGTCATTTCGAATCCTTTTAATTTTTAATTTTCTTGTTCATTTATGTTCAGTTATTTACCACAGAAAACAGAGTCTGATTTAGACCTTCAAACGTTTGAACTATTTGAAATATACAGACTCTCAAGTTTATGTGGTGTTATTCTCGAAGAACTCAGAAAAAATAGGTTATACTATATTTTTATCAAAATGGTGCAGTAAGGGAATAAAAAATCACAATGAGAAAAAGTTTGGCTTGAGCGTAAACTTTTTTCTTATAGACAGATGAACGTGAAGAATTTGCCACTTGTGAATTCTTCTTATGTATTACTTCCAGTACTCCATATCAAGTTAGGCTTTGTGAAACATTTTCGAAAGATCGAAATGCAAATGAATTTTTGTATTAAAAAGAAAAATTCCCCGTAATAAATGATGCTAAAATCAAAGAGGGCATTTACATAGCTGCTCAAATCAGAGAATTGATAAAGATACACAATTGTATTATGTAATATAATTGTGGTCACCCTGCTTTATCTTTATATATTTTTTGCGAATAACACCACATTTGGGCAAAAAGGTTGTATATTTCAAAATTTGAGCAGCTTTCAATTATAATAGCGTAAGTAGAAATTTTGAAATATACAGACTTTTTTGTCATTCGCAAAAAATCAATAAACACAAAGAAAAACAATTCAAATAAAAAATGATATTTTTGGAAAAAGCAGTCTTGCCATGCTTTAAAGCTGTAAAACTGTAGAATTTTATTGGGTAATCATAAGAGTGACAACTATATAAACTTGATTAACGACCTATTATTGCGGGCAAAGCATTAAATTGCGCTGTACTAAAATTAATTTTCTAGAATCGCACTCAGTATATTTACCACATGGGGCTATTAACAATCATGTAGAAATACAAAAACCTTACAGATCCTTGTCCTTTTTTGAAAACATTTCTTATATATTTGCAAATATATTCAAACCAAACTTGAAAACCTCTGTCAAAACGAAAGACATTTTAGGTTCAATTTTAATAAACTATAAAGACCCGATTGATTTGACGGATAGAAGTAGAGTGTATAGATTGACCTGTGATACTCGTGGAGCATCATATATAGGTAGAACAATAAGGTGCTTTAAATTTCGTCATAAGGAATATCTTAGATGTCTTAGAAATAATAATTCATATGGTTTTCCCCAATTTGCAAAACATTTATTAGAGAATCACCACACTTTTGATAGCTCTAGTGGGGTAAATATCTTACATACAGTCAATAAATGATATATTTTTTAAAAACTTGGAACATTTGGAAATTTTTAGGTCACTTAGAAAAACTAGTATGAATACTCTCAACACACAATTAAATCTTGATTAAACACCTTTATATTCGGTCATGATATAGAAACATTATATTTACTGAAGGTATGTCTCCATATGCTACAGCATCTTGCATAAGTTCTAATTTGTTTAAATCCAATTGTATTCGCTTCTTCTATGGTGTGATGAATTTGAATAATTTAACTTTATTCTTATACTTACATATATACATCGTGCATATATGTAAGTAATATGGTATTGTAACAGATTTTTGTGAATATTAAGATTAATTTTTGTAGCTTTCACTCCGAAACTAATCAGTTTGTCAGCATTTTTTTTTTTTGAGAATTAAACTATTTTAAAAGATTTGTAAGTTTTGGGACGTACTACTTCCTTATAAATTATAAAATGTACTCACACCTACCAATACTTCATTGTGTATATTATAACAACTACTTCCAAGAATAGTCTAGAGATGCTCCGATATTTAAAAATATCTACTTAAATAATGTTCCCATAATTTAATCTGTTATAATTAAAGTGACCTTGTTATATATTCAATACAACAATACAATTCAACAAATTTTATATCTTAATTTGTTCCTTTGCAGTTATATATAAATTAAAAATTAATTTACACATTAGGATTAATACTTGAATTGTAGCAAAATGGTGACAATTATTTAAACTCTCACGAAATTTATATCCATTACTAAGAATGACACATAGAAAGAGAAACAGAGATAGGGAGATAAAGAAACCCTATATTTCGCTTAGTTTCAAGAGACTGCCGCTTTTTATATTATAATTTCCGTCAAAAACGGTGGTCTGACCTAGGCTTTGAAATACAGGTTGAAACTTTTGAAAGATTCAGACTTCTCTTTCAATTGTACTTATTGCCGAAAACCAGTAAGGACAAAGCACTTCTAAACTTGTGGTAATGTTGTACACCGATTAAAAAAGTAACGCCGGAAATAGCTAAATTGTCTCTCCTTGATTGACACCTTTATGTATTTCAGCGCGCCCCATTTCTTGAAAAAATTTCGCCATGTTTGTCAACGTGTTAACGAAATTTCAAAGAATTCCTAGTTTGATATCGGTGTTTGAGGTAAAAGATAACATATGATTTCCCGTCTATTTAAGAAAGCAATCGAACACACGTATCAACAAAAGTATCACGTATACCAATAGATTGTGCAAGACCCACTTCACCTTAGATATAAGAGCTATTTTTGTTGGTGTCTTAGCCGGATAAAAGGGAAAAAATTCAAGGACCCCCTTCTACCCGTCAATTAGGTGAAGTGATGAAAAACAAATAGATTATGTTCAATATAATTATTGATAAGATACCATCAATCAATGGTGCTAAACAGAAAAAAGGTATTTCTGGTGCTACTAACTTATCTTGGATTACGAACGTTGAATGTAATTGCAATGGTGGAAATTTTAAAAATCAACATTGCCAAAGATCTATTTGTTAATATGGGTTTTAAGACTCGAACATCTTATCTTATCGCTAGTTCAATATTACAAGAAGAAGAGCATGCGATGATGGTGGTCGAGATTAAAAAAAATACACACCACATAAATTTTGTTATAATCGCATCGCATGATCTTTGTTATCATGCAAGAAAAAAAAACGCCATAAAATGACGTCGGCAATAAGTGTTTGTCGGAACGCGAAGTTGATCTTTGAAACGAATTTAATGCAATACCATTTCGATTTAATATCTTCCTTGGAAACAGTAAATGAAAAGGTAGAATATAATTCGTCTGTGATAATTCTGACAAGACTTTTGCGAACAGAAAACAGATTAATGAACAGAATGTTTTGAAACCGTTGTCACCCTCATGGAATAAACCAAAATTATTCTTCTTCTTCTCAAGGGTGCCGTTGCACAGGCGAAAATGGTCTTGAACCTAGTGTGGATCCTTATTGACCAGCTAACAGTTTTTAATTCCTCAAAATGTTATTAAGATGTATAATTAAATGCTTGAATAAAAAGTATAAGCCATTCAAGTAGTTGAAAAAATTCTTCGCCTAAAATATATATATCTAAATAACCCAAAGGCAGCCACAAGGGATTTCTGTCCATCCAAAACCATACGAACATTGAATCACTAAACAAAACAGCAAAAGGTCTACATCACTACATTAGCGTCTTTCACTTCATAAAGCGTCCAAGGGGAATCTTCAGTGTATTCGTCTAATTCAAATCTATACTTTAGGAATATCCATAGTTTCACTAATATCAACAACGTTTATCAACACAATCCACACCCGAAATTCAACTTTTTGTAATTAATAATACAACTAAAATATATTTCTTATTGAGAGAAAATTTAAACTTAATTGGATGATTTTTATAACTTAAACTGATTGTTCTATACGAGTACTGTACAAATAAGTGGCCGCCTTGCCATCTTGACCGAAAATCCTAAACCAAAATTGAATGTACCTATTATTTTCGTTAAATCACTATAGAGAGGAGCGGATCCAAAGGAGGCAATCATCGCTTTCCATAATATCAAAGTTAGTAAGTTTAGTATGAAAAAGAGAGAATATTAACTCCAATAGCTTGGTGGAAAGTGACTTCTATGAGTTAAATTAAAGATGGCTTATTATTTAATTTAATTATTTATGAAATTCCAAGGGGGGCACCTTTTTGGGTAAATGTAGCATGAAATCGCTACCCCTAAAGTTTCTTTCTAGGTCCGCCCCCGACTACGGTAATTTCTCATAATGAGCCTTTTTTACTTGACCTGCTACATTGGAAGTATTATATTTCCATTTTTTAAGGCTGAATAATTTCGATTTTTATATATTTTCATTTAACATAATTAAGTTGTTTCTAAATGATTGAGGAGACAAATAGTTATTTGGATGTTCATGTGGGTTTTTGACAACGATTCCTGATAAGGAATCGAAACGTCACATAAGCATTGTGAGGAGTGAAAACCCACATGAACATCCAAAATAACATCATTTAAACAAATTATTCTAAATATACGGAAATAATATATTTAAAGTTCTGATATATTAGTTGGTATGCTTAAAAAATATATTCATTATTTTTTTCAATTTCCTCCTCAAAATAAATACGCTTGATATGTCCTGTCCAAGTGTGTGAATGTGTGAATTTTTATATATTTTTGTTAATATCTTTTAATTAAATTAATTCAGAAATATGGATAAAATATATTTGTTCCTCATAAGAAGACCTTTCTTTTCAAATATTTTAATTGTATATTTTTCATTTAATTATAACAATAATTATAATTTGCCCTCATAAAATTTATATTGGGATTTTCACTATATTTTATCCATAAAGTTCAAGGCCCCATAGTTCTAATTTTTTTCAAACTTTTGGGTTTTATACCTTCGACGATAAAGAGTGAATTCTTCATGAGCCCCTACATGCCATTCTGCCTATATTGCCCATCCATCGCGTCGGTGGTCTGTCCTGACTGTCCTCTTATTTTCACAGGGTCCCTACCTTAACATTTTTATCTGTGATTTTCTTAGCTGTTTTTAGTGAGCGCTCTGACCCATACCTTACGACTGGGAGCCCAAATTGATTGTACAAGTATCTCTTAAAATTCATAGGAATTCCTTTATTAACTAGATCCTTCAATTTGCAGCTTGCTGGCTAACCTAGACAAATTCTTCTTTATATGTCTTATATCTGGTGATTTTTTTTAAGTCGTGATCAAGGTATCGGTATTGTGTAACTTCGCCTATGATATTGTTTCCCAATTTCATTGTTCCAACTTCTTTGGTTGCCAGTTCTAGATCGTCAACAATATCGTCGACGAATGTTATGTTGCTAAGCACTTTTCCAGTTGATCCTTTGATGATCTGAGGTTGATCTCATTCCAGTTGACTTTTTTTATAAAATCAGTCAATACTTTATTCTCTGTCACAGACACTTCTCAAAACAAGTGACACCTCCTACACAAAGACCAAAATTTTCATAGATATTTTAAGATTGATGAACAGCTAATCCAAGTACATTTAGTAATTAAGCATCATCATCAGGTGCCCCTCCTACAGAATACCAAAAACATAAGCAATATTATCTAAGTTCTCTTGAGGTAACAGAAAAAATTTCATAATTTCACCGTCTAGGTACAAATTAATACATACGTTCAAAATGTAATATCTATCTACAATATCACTATTATCTCCTATGTATTAGATATAAAAATATTAAATCGATAATAAATTTTGACTGCGTGCGACATCTGCCTTTATCGAAATTAAACTTAATTTACTAATAATGCTTAGATAAGTCACGATAATTTGATTAAGGGGAATCCATCAAAATGTGTTTTATTGGGATAACCAAACCAATATACTCAGTGTCAGAAGTGTTACATTCAAAACAAATAATTTCTGAACGTTTTGGCAACATAATGACTATACACAGGGTGTAAACGGTTTGAGTGCAAACATTTTGAGGATCAATACTTCGGCTCAAAACAAATCAAAAAGCTGTATAACATTTTCAGAAATATACTATAGTTTTGCAAAAAAAATAAAACAGTTAGAACTTAGATAGCCTTTATTACAGTGAATAATAGACTATTTCCGGCTTCAAAATGCTTGTAAAACTAAATATGTACATACTCAATACACCTTTAATAACTGTATTAACAAAAAAATATATTATTGAACTCTAAATTTGCCGTACGTTTATCCGAACAGATGTGGCAACGTGGCATATACACAACTAGCTTAGTACATGTTTACTTTTAACTACAGCTGACCGCCGCCACGATTGTTTCTTTGCTGTATCAGTTCTTGTGGGAAAATTTACATCTAAGTGAAAATGATTTGCGTGATATTCGATGTAGACCTCGTGATTTGATTCTCATTTTAAAAAATAAATTGCATAAACAAATAAAATCATTTGTGGATTGTCAGTTTAAGTGTGAGGGTATTAATCTATGAGAAATAATGGCAGGTTGCAGAACGAGGGAAAGTCCTGACATATTATTAATTTGTGTGGAAAACAGATGTAATAGCAAGAATGTTGAATTTTGAATAGTTACTATGAAGAATTCGTTTTTTCTCCTGAGCTCTATCATGATGACATATCCTGTAAGTACATGAGTATTTATTTGTCTAACATAAATAATATTAATTTAATGAGAAATAAATATTTTTCGAATAATTTAACAGACAAAAGAAGTACATATAAGAAATGTTTTGTTTTGTTTAGTATACTTTTTATCGAATTATTTCTTTATCATATGTAAACAACTTTGTATCCTCCCTTCTTCAACTTGATACATAAAATAAATCGCCAAATATACGAGGGTGAATCAAATATGAACCGGACTTTTGTTTTGAAAAATTTTATTGGTACGATCAATACAAATTTTAATACATATTATTTTTCTACATAGTCTCCTCTCTTATGTATACATTTTCCCCACCCGTTTTTTAATACCTTTCTCAAAGAATGAAACTGGTCGTGTCGATAACCAATTGCGCACAAACGTTTCTACACCTTCGTTGTCCTCAAAGTGGTGGCCTCCCAGTTCTTCTTTATGGCCCAAACATGTGGTAGTCACATGGCGACAAATCAGGACTGTAAAGCGGATGTTCTCCCAATGCATTTTGTTCAATTTTCCTCGAGTCAATGCAGCTGTATGTGGCCGAGCGTTTTGCAACAGAATCACACTTCGGATAGACATATCCCGCCTCTTTTGCCGATAGGCAAGTTTCACTTGTTGGAGTAGTTCGCAGTAATACTCAGCATTAATTGATTCGTGCAGAAAATCGATCAGCAGTACGACTTTCGAATCCCAAAAAACTGTTGCAAGAATAAAAAGACAGGTCTTGGCTTTCCGCGGTGCTGCCTCTCCAGGTTTTCGTAACTCCATGCTTGCACGTTTGGACTCCGGGGTATAATGATGCACCCATGTCTCATCCCAGGTGACAATATGTCTCAAAAACTCATCCCCCTCTGCTCGATATCTTGCTAACAGCCTTTCACATACGGCAAGACGGTTTGCTTTCTGATCTTCCCTTAGAAGGCGAGGAACCCATCTTGCACACACTTTTCGGTAACCCAACTCATCTGAAATGGTTGATTGAGCACTCCCATATGATATTCCAACGTGTTCAGCAATTGCCAATACTGTAAGATGGCGGTCACCTTCAATCAGCTCACGAATTGCGTAGATATTCGCCTCATTGATGCTTGTCGTGGGACGGCGTGCATGAGGCTCATTTTCTACTGTCTCTCGGCCATCTGAAAACTTTTTGTGCCAGTCGTACACTTGGGTCCTTGAAAGTGTTTCATTGCCGAACTGTGCAGATAGTCGACGCAAAATTTCAGACGGTCTAACGACCTCCCGCGCCAAAAATTTGATAACAACACGTTGCGCAACAGACGTATGCACCTCTTGCTCTGACATGATGCTACTAACAGCGCATCGACTACGCCTCGCCAAACCGACGAACTCCCCTCTTCTTAACATCCCTACCTAACATATAGCGATACGTCACGCCACTCGAATTACCTACAGGGCGAGAAACAGAAAACTCCGGTTCATATTTGATTCACCCTCGTAGATATTCATTTCAATACATAGTTGTTAAAAGCATAGATTTTTGAAAATAATGTTTCAGAAACTTTGATTTATCTAAATAAATCTAACGGCACTAGAAACATTATTATTCAACACACAAAAAATCACAGGTGTTCATGTTTTTGTGGTGACTAATTTCTTTATTATTCGCACTAAAGCCTAGTTCTGACTGTGCTAGTAATTTAGTCAAGTGGCGAGTAATTTAGTAACTATCCGTGTCTGAACAACGAAAATTTAGTCGAGTAGTTTAGCAAGCAATTTAGTGGAGCCGATCCATTTTGTTCTATTTTTCGGTCGAGTAGCGTCCCCCACCACGCGTCACTGCTCACTGGTTCATCAGCTAAACAAGTCCGAACGATTCATTAAGTCGAGTTCAACTACTGTATGAGCTGTGGAGTTATTAGCTACCGTTTTGTTGGTTAGGTATTACAAAAATGTCGTTTCTTTCGAATAAAGAACAAAGAGGTTTATACGTAGAGTGAATTAGGTATGGGCGTTATTGTAAGTGGCAGTGTAATAACAGTAGAAAGAGAAAGACAATATCAGAGAGCGCTTGCTATGTCTCTACCTTACCAATAGTAGGCGTCACCACTGACACTGACCAATCAGGAACGACACGCTTATTCTCTCTTTCTATTGATATTACATGAATTTCGGTACTTCACGTGCTCTACAGTATTAACCTCTTTGATAAAGAAACAACTTTAAAATGTGTTTTCAAATATCTGGAATATGAGTGCATATGGAATATTAAGTTGTTCAACTTGCAAAATACCCTAAACTTGTGTACTGCACTCGACCGCAGTACGAACATTTTTGAGACAATAATCACTGGAATAACTCGCCACTCGACTAAACTACTAGCGTAGTCTGAATTAGCCTTAAGGTACACTTTGAGCTACGCGACCGAGACAAGCGACGGCGACAAGAGACAGGAGGTTGCGACACGCGACACGTCTGCTTTCTATGCAATTATATGAGGCACATTTGAAGTGCGAGACAGAGACGCGCGACAGCGACGGGAGACAAGAGACAACTTTGATGGCGACTGCTTCTGAAGCAGTAGTGTCGCTTGTCGCGTGTGGTTTGGAGGTTAAAATGACGGATTTAAATTTCTCTTTTGATGAAGACAATCTTCTTATTAATTTAATAGAAGAAAATAAATCATTACATGATCCTCAGAGTGCAATATATAAAGATGTAAGCGTTCGGGATAATATCTGGAGGGAGATTGCAATGAAAATTAAAAAAAACAGGTATGTTGTTTATATCGAGTGATAAGTGGTTATTAATTAATAGACAATAAAAGCCCTCTGTGTTTCTACTCTGATACAATGGATTCATTTCACATCTTCTTTTTCTGTATAAATAATACAATAATAAATCATCATCTCCTTCTTCTTCAAGAAGTATTTGGAGTTATTTTGATGCCATTTTTAATTCACGAATACACGTATTTATGAGGACAGAACATCTAACCAACTGCTTGTCGCTTAATATCAGTCGTGTTTCCCAAATAAATACGAGCGACGTTGTCTCTTGTCGCTTGTCTCGGTCGCGTAGCTCAAAGAGGTAAAGTGACAAGCGACGTTGTCGCGGTCTCGTGTCTCTTGTCGCTGTCGCTTGTCTCGGTGGCGTAGCTCAAAGTATATCTTTAAGAGTGAATTTTACCGTCGCGCGACGTCGCCGAATTGACAATAACTTACGTAACATGTATTTGTAATTTTCTCGTTTATTTAGGTCTATAAACCATATTGTTATACAAGTTTTTGTTTTACTTGGTGTATACTATCTCCACCTAAAATAAATGCGCTCAAACTATTTAGACCCCTGTATATTTATAGCATTACTAGGATGGCAATGCCACGTTTTATCTCTGACATTTTTTTGAGAAATCAAAGTTTACTGTTACGTAAATTTATGACAGCTAACTAGTACAGCATTTTTTTGTTATTGCGCCTGAGTGTACTTATGTTAAGTATAACAATAATAAATAAAATGTGGACAGCAGAGAGTAGAGAAATTCGAAGAAGACCAATCAATCGAAGTATGGCACTGCAAAATCAACGAAAGGTTTAGTATTTTTAAGTTTATCCATGAAAATGGGCCTAAGCCCAAACAAAATTAATATGACAAAGTAGGTATTGTCAATACCTTTCAAATGAGCTATCACTTGCCAAGACCGTAGCCAGAAGATTTTTTCGGGGAGTGTTGGATATTTTTTTCGGGAGGGATACTTTTTTTCGATTGGTGATAGGCTAATTAGGTGTGCGCAATTAATATTTTTGTTCATATATTTCTAGGATATATGAAATTGTATAAGTATAAAATTTATTCTTATGAAAATTCCCAAATTTCGGGGGGTTTGAACCCCCATACTGCCGTTTATTCTCACCATCCAATTTCATTATTGTAAGTATCACCGTTCGAAAGATTCGAGGGGGGAAGGGACTGGCATTGTATGTAACTCTACTAATATCTTCTTCCCTTCTTCCCAGTTAGGTTTTTGCCGTCCTGGGTTTACCATTTTTGTTCCAACAGGTCTTTATTTTCCCAATCTCTATTTCTAGTCCCTTTTCAGCCATCACGTTTTTCATATGTTTCTACCAAGTCAGTATAGTTAGGCATCCTTTCCAGTTTTCCCTTTGGATATCATTCTATAATATTCTTGGCAATTTATTTTCTGGCATTCTGTTAACATGTCCATACCATTGGACTGCTCGTTTTTCCAGTGCCTTTGTTATTCCCATTCTCTACCAGATATCTTATGTTTTTAATTTCTGCCAATGTCATTGATAATTGATAACATATAATACTCTCTTCGAGGTGTCATTCTTTTGTACACAATTACGGGTAACAGCAATTACATGGAACGGCTCCAGATTCGGAACCTCTATGTGCTAGTTTCACCGAAAATCCTAGATGTCGGTCTTTACATCTAGCGTCTTCAAATATAACATATAATGTATACATTATTGTTTACATTATTGCAAAGGCAAGATCGATCGAAGACAATGAACAGTTTCCATACTGCTCCCTAACTCACTTCACGTTGGACTTTGGCAATGGCAGACGTCAGAATTCTATCACTAGCATAGCCAGTCTTTTGGCTTCCGCAAAAACTCGCTCATTTGAGGAGTGCCAGGCAGCGTGATTGGCGGCGGCAGAAGTATGATATTTAATTTGACCTATTATTATCATCCAACGTCAAGAAACATACCTTGAAACGTTTTAATTTTTTAATATACTTACAGTTTTTGTTCACTAAATAATGTAAAGTTAATCTTGACAGATATGTGCATAAGTAAAACCAATAAAATAAAAGTATTGAATGCAATCGTTCGTAGCATAATTGCTCCTGGGATAAAAACTTGGATTACAAACAACTCGAATAAAAGCAATACCGCATTAATGGTAAAGAACTACAAAAAAATAAAACATACTTCATTTAATAACATCGATATATCGTTCATAAAGATTCAAGTCATTTACGAGTTAGAAATAGAAACCAAGGATTAGTTAAAGGAAAGAATCAATGTTGCGTTCCAAACAATGTGATCGATCTTATTAGATGAAATCCCATTGGAAAACAGACCAATAATACTCAAAAAAGATGACTGCCTAGCACATTATTGGCTAACTGACGGAGAGCTTCTAGACAATTAATTCCAAAACGCGTGGATTGAGAGACTGACCTTATTCTCTGGTCTCCAAGGTCCCCAGACCTGACTCCTTTTGATTTTTTTGTATTGGGGCGGGCCAAGCAACTCGGTTATGAGAGAGAAATAGAAACCAAGGAGCAGTTAAGAGAAAGAATAAATGCTGCTTTTGAAACAATGTGGGATGAGATGCGACTAGCCAGTATGACTGTAGCAGCCAGAAAAAGGCTTTGCGATTGCATCCGTAGCGGTGGAAGCCAGTTTGAACAAAATTTATAACAAATTATTGCAACTTGAAGTATGTTTTATTTTTTGTAGTTCTAACCTTGTAAATTACAATCTCAAATTTTATTGTGATACTAATTACTTTCTAATACGTGTGGTATATCGTTGGAAAGGGGTTGAAGTAGAGAAGTTTTTATAAGCATTCGAAGTTCTCGATGTGCTTGTTATTATTATTATTATTTTTTTTGAAATGTGATAAAGTATTTAACTTAACTTTTTTATGGAATGAATGCGGAAGAGCAAACAAACATCATAGAGTCGATTTAAGTTTATTTGGTGAAGATACAATGAAATATAAAAAAGTTACAAAGTTTATATTTAATAATCTGAGAATTAAGAAAAAAAAAATGAAAATAAAACAAACACCGTATACTATGTAGATGTTGTATAGGCTACATAATATCGCACATAACCCCACCTATCGACCCACCCTCCATGTTTGGCGAACCTTCTACAAAACACCCTATATATAATAGAATCTAATTTAAACTTTGAGTTGGTTCCAGTTTTTTACTTTCTATTCAGATGTTGTGATTTTCAAAAAAAAAATTGTAACTATTCGTAAATCATCTAATAAATAAAAAACCGCTGTATCCAAAAGGGACCGCTTCAACTTTAGATATGGAAAATAACAAACAAATCTTCAGATTAGAACACCAATCTTGTATAAATAATGGGGAAGAGATAAAAGGTAAATACCTCTTTAGATTGATTGATGACTAATTGCAGATTTACTGTCAGATATTTCCCTTGAAATATTATATTAGGTAATCGCCCAAATAGAAGGTAGGAGCATTAAAACAAATACTAACGAAATCCACCCAATTCATTAAATAGGCTAATTCATACATTATTTGAAATAAAAACAATATTAGCTGCAAATTCTATCATTTAAAATTTAATAATATGGTCATATGCGAGCTGAGATCGAATACTAATAGTTACACTCAATAAAAATTTTATATGATTTAAAACAAGAAATTCTTAGAAGAACTATTTAAACACAAAAAAAAATTAAAAGTCAAATTGACCAATGTTATTGTTATTGTATAAATTATTCAAGTCATTTTTAATACTAGTTGTATTAGCTTGCCTTTAACGTTCTTTAGTACATCTTTTTGTACTGGTTCGACAGTTTCTAGCTTTGTTCCCCAATTTTTGGGAAACTAATTCATTGCCTATTAATACAACATTTTAATTTAAAAAATGAGTTTGAAAATTGGGTGCGTAAAAATAACAGTGATTAATAGAATACTGTACCTGGCACCCAGCAAAAGTTGAAAAAAATTGCAGATTTCAATACAGCAAGTATTTTCTGTTTCAGTTGCACAATTTTCAAAATCATTATTTTTTAACATTTTTTACACAAATTTTCACTGTTGCGTAGCGGAAAAATTTTCCAGGCTGGAAGAAATATAGTAATAATATTCGGAGGAAACTTTTATAACCAACAAACTAACCTCCATTGATTGCCAACGTAGTTAAAAAAAAATCTATTGAATCAAAAATTTAAGATTCTTGCTAGCTTTAGAACAGGTTTTTAAATTTTGCACATTAAATTCTTACCCTGAGAAACCTCCAAATATAGATAAGGATTCTTAAGGAAAAAATCATCATAAACTTTTGTAGTTGACTTTAATAAATCTTCAGTATTCTATTATTTTCATTTATTAACCTTTCAATCAAAAGATAAATTTCTAATCAAAATTGTAAATTATAATCTCCTAGCCATATATTGGAGTTCAAATTTAGTTGTTACATATTGTAATGTTTTTATTTTTACAATCGGGTTCTTGGATTTATTTCCAACTCACTCTAATTTCTTTCCACTATTTACAATTTATCTTTAGTATACGGCAATCAAATACTGAATGAATCCTATCTCCAGCTGTGCGAATCTATATATTTCTTTTACGAATTCTCCAGAAGGTCAAGGAACCGTCGGGATATTTCCTTCATATGTTCTCCAAGATTCGAGGAAATTCCACGAATTTGTGTTAGTGTCAGCCGTCGGCCACGCGTCGACAAGCCAACATTTCGGGTATGAATGCCGATTACAGGAATTATCGGATGAATTCCTGTCACAATATTTTATTTTAAAATAAATATAGTTTCATACTTTTAGTTATTGTACATTTTTAGAAAAATCCGCTGAAAATAACGTACAAAAATGTTATTGTGCCTGTTCATTAGGGTTTTCTCTACTCAGATTTTTCCTGCAACAAGTAAGTATTTGAAAATTGTAAATAAAGGGAACAGTGTAGTAAGATAATAGTAGGGCAACTTGAAAAAATTGCCCAGATTACTGGTTGTCAACACACAGCGACTGTCAACAACTTCAAAGTTCGAATTGAAACGTCCCTAAAGACAGATAAGTACCACACAATATACAAAACACTTATTTATATACAGGAATACTTGTTAACCATGTTAAAGACATCTCTTTCTCTCAGAATAACTGTTAGGAAGAATTGCTGTACAGACAACCAGTAATCCAGGCAATTTTTAGAAATTGCCTTACTGCACTTTGTTTTTCATTTACAAATTTTAAATACTTATCTTTTACAGGAAAAATCGGAGGATATAAATCTTTAATGAACAGGCAAAATAACCAAAGACCTCATTATTTTCTAAAATACTTACAAACATTGTTTTTTTTTTCGTCCTTAACCGAAAATTTGATTTTAATCCCAACATCTGACCATGAAGGCTTTGCATCAGTTGCATCACATAATTTACTTTTGTTACAAATTATCGTTAGATTAATATGCAATTTCCATAGCGCTATATTTTACGAATTAATAGACAACCATTACCCACTCATTTTCATATGGCATCCTACTAAAGACCACCTAATTTATTCAGCACCATCTTTATAAAAAGTTCATCTTCATAAACGATCGTAGAATAGAAGAAGTACTGCATTTACATAATGTCAAGGAATTTTTGAAGAGTTGCTTCGGATGGCTTTTGCCTTTTTGAGACGAGGTCGATCTTAAGAAACACTGTCTACTTCGGGAAATGATGTTACGTTTTCAATTTGGTATGCCTAGGTCTTCCACTTCATCCTAATATATTTTCTTTGCATTTCTGACATAATTTACACATCTCCGATTTAAGTTGTTTTTAGAAATAGCAGTATGAAATTGAAAAACAAATGAGCTTTTTTAAAAACAAGAGGCTTCAAAAAAACACAAAAGTGACATAAATAATTTATAGTTAAAAAAGAACCGACTACAACTGCCCGATTAGAAACCGTGTGCAATCAATTCACTATTTTCTATATATATATATATATATATATTCGTTTTTAAGTTTTCCCGGGCACTAAATGTTTTAGGTAGTTTCCGGGAATTCATCCGCCAAGTTGATAACTGATCCCTGCCGGGATCGATGGTAAAATGACGACGTTTCGGCAGAGTCACATCTGCCCTCTTCAGGTCGGTTCGCATAATTCTCGTAGCCTTCTGCTTTCGCTTCTAGTTACTCGAATACTAATACTAATACTAGTATTCGATGCGAACCGACCTGAAGAGGGCAGATGTGACTCTGCCGAAACGTCGTCATTTTACCATCGATCCCGGCAGGGATCAGTTATCAACTACGCGGATGAATTCCCGGAAACTACCTAAAACATATATATAATTAATCTTATGTAAAGTACAATTCTATTGATTATTTTAGCGTATTCATATCTCTCTCTCTCCCTTTCTCTAATTTGTATTTTTTGTATATTTTAAACATATTTTTTAACTTTTTTATTCGTTTTATTATATTTCTATAAGTGTAACTCTAATTCACCCTATATTGCAACCCCCCTATATATGTTTGTGTGTATTGGTCACCCAATATAAATTACTTGTCTATCATTTTCTGAACCACCCTGTACAACTACAATTAAACACCGCACGATGTTGCAACCGGCCTGTATAAGTATTAATACTCTCCACCCTATTAACAGTTTCCATTCTATTGTTCAAATCACTCTATATACCTATAATTTTACTTCGCCCCATATGTTAAGTATAAGCAACTACTTGTGTTCCACACTATATAACATTTTTTTAATCACCCTGTATTACTATAATTCCACTTCACCTTATATTTCAATCATCCTGCATATGCAAGTTCTTCTAGTATTTTTAAACCCTTCGCCCTATAACTCAAATATCTTTACTGCATATGCTTATTTAACAATTTTTTTAACGTTTTTTCAAACAATCTCAATAACTATAGTTTTACTTTGTTCTTATTTCAACCACCTAGTTATGCAACTACTTATGTGTCACCCAATACAACACTTTTTGAACCACCCTGCATAACTTTAATTCTATTCTACCTTATATTTCAACCCAATGTCAGATGTAATTTTACTTCGCCCTATATTTCAACTGCGCATATTGCTTCCAGCTTAAAGTTGCTCGCACACACCTACCTCCAGAAGTATAGGGTCTACAGTGACAATATCCAGTCATTTTTCTTCCGTATTTAATTAATAGTGGTGCCATCTAGTGGCGAAAGGTAATACAAATACAACAATATATTAATATTGTTGTATTTGTATTACCTTTATGAATTACATGAATACAACTTTTTGAACTTTTACATGGTAAGCTTTTAAGCATTATTCAGACGTCTTAATGTAAAATGTTTTCTTTATAATATGAAGCCCTATGACGCATGTCAAGTCTCTAATTTAAGATACCCCAAAGAGAGTATTCGAGTTTTTATTAGAACGAACAGCAAATTTTGTGCAGGTGTTTTTTTAATTGTACAAAAAAATCAAAATATACAGGGTGTTCCATTTGAAATTTGTATTTTTTTTGTCATTTCCGATTTAACCAGAGAAGGTAGGAAAGTTCAAATAATTTGTCTTCTGGTGCTTATTACTATCCTTAATTTCATTCATGTAAAAACTCTAGAACCTACAGCTTGTATATTAAATGCGTTGACGGCTGAAATGTACAGATTACAGACGTATTAATAAGAGTATTTTCCTTTCTGAAGTCGGTTAATAAGAAGTTTTATCTTGCCATTTTCTTCATGTTTACCTTTTCAAATCTAAAGTCAAACAAGACTTTTACGACATTTTTTGTAGAGTAAATATCTTAACAATTTGTGGAGAAATTGCGAAACAGACTATTGCCAAACGAATCTTAAGAATTTCAAGAGGTATCAGGGAACTAACCGATTGTATGTCAACTCTGTAAATATTTCTGAACTCATTCTACGTTATCTTATCACGAAACTGACGTGAAAAAATATAATTATTCCAGTGTAAATTTACAACATTTCTGTTTCCGGACTGCCGTTCTTTGTTTCCTCAATGATTTGAGGATGTGACGAAGGGTTGTCGGCAGAAATTGCGGTCTATTCGTTACGCAATACTATACACGTACGCAAAGAAAGGTTGAATAAACCATTAAATTACTTTACAAAATTTTACCTTTAGTCCAGTCAATGAAGGCAAAAAATGGTAATACTGGGTAATTTGTCCAAGCAGCACCGAGTTTGCTAAAATTGTGGATTTAATTTCTGCTTACCCTCTACGGCAGAGTTGACCCTGTGCTAGGGGTTGCTTTTTTCCCGGGGGGAGGGATCCTACCCCTTCTCTGGGTTAAAAAACCCCTCCTAGGGGGTAAAAAATATTATACGAAAAATAGTCCGTTAATGTATAATGTAACTAATTAATAGGAAGTTTTGCTCCATAAAGTTTCTTTCTGAAAGTCAATTCTTTTCGACTTAATCGCAAGTGAAAATATCGATTTTTCAACCAAAAAAGAACATGTCTTCATACGGTTTTTCGTAAATAACTTTAAAACTATGCACTTTAAGAAAAAAATCGTTTGAATCAAAAATGTAGCTTATAACAAAGTATCGTGAAGTAACTGAAAAACAATGCATTTTTCGGGAAAAATTTATAAACATTTTTTAAAGTGCTTAAAAAATCCTTTGATTTGGTTTTATAAAATTCTCTAAGAAGAAAATTAAGCGAGTTATGATATAAATAAGGATGGTTTTTTTGTTTTTTGGCAAAAAATGTTCAAATTACCCCCTAAATACCACCCCAGTTGAAATTAATTGCGACCACTTCACAAATCAAAAATTTGTAGGTTTTTTATAAGCTAAAAGCTCATTTAAATTGAAAATATATTTAAATTTAATAGTACTATTTACGAACATGTACCAACTTTAAACGGTCCTCTAACTTAATTTTTATCCTACAAGAAAAACATATATTAAAATAAAACAAAATCTACAATTTTGTACTCTAAAAAAATTTGCCTATCTCCCATAGTTTTCAAGTTATAAAAAATACAATTTGTTGCAAAATTACAAAAATACAATATTCTCTTGAGGCTCGGCTTGTTTCGAAACTACTTATTTTAAACCGGTCAAACTTTCTGAGCCTATTTGAAATAAGTAAGTCAAGTTATTTGTGAAGTTGTAGCAATTAATTTCAACTAGTGTAGTATTTAGGGGGTAATTTGTACATTTATTGTCAAAAACAAAAAAAACCTTGTTTATGTCATAACTCGCTTAATTTTCAAGCTAGAGACATTTATAAACACCCAAATATTTTAAAGGATTTTTTAAACACTTATAAAAGTATTTATAAACTTTTCCCGAAAAATGCATGGTATTTGAGTTATTTCAGTATAAACCTTTCAATTTTTGTTAGTCTGAAGAAGAATTTTGTTAGTCTGGCGTCAATTTTTGTTTTGACATAATAAACATATACAGGGTGTAAATAGTTTGAATGCATAAAGAAAAAAAAAACTCTTATAACACTATGGTCTAAAGGCCTTAATAAGCAAGAAAATTTGAAATACATGTTAAGTAAATTATTGTCAATGTGGCAACGTCGCGCTAAAAATGAGATTTGCTTGTAGCGTGAATAATAAAGGAATGAGTCACCACAAAAAAAATGAACACCTGTATTGAAATGAATATTTATTTTTGGCGATTTATTTTATGCATCAAGTTGAAGAAGGGAGGATACAAAGTTGTTTACATTATGATACAAAAATAATGCGATACAAACTATATTAACCAAACATTTCTTATATGTAGTTCTTTTATGTGTTAAATTCTTCGAGAAATAATTGTTACTAAGAAATTAATATTACTTATCTTAGACAAATAAAATCCTTTGACCTGCAGGATGTCATTATGATAGACCTCTGACGAGCAAACGGATTATTTATAGTAAATATTCAAAATTCAAAATTCTTGTTATTACATTTGCTTTCCCCACAAATTAATAGCATGTCAGGTCTTTACCTTATTGTATGATTGTCACTGTTTGTCACAAAATAATACACTTCAACTCACAATTCACAACAGAGTTTATTTATTTTTCCAAGTTATATTTTAAAATGAAAATCAAATAACTTACGCTATGTCGAATGTCACGCAAAAATCACTTTCACTTTCTTAAAAGAACCGGGCAGCAAAAAAGCATTCATAGCAGCGGCCAGCTGTAGTACTGAGTATATGCTATGTTGCCACATCTGATCGGAGAAACGTAGGGCAAATTATAACAGAATATTTAGAGTTTAAATAATAATTTTCTTTGTTAATACAGTTATTAAAGCTGTATATGCTATTGAGTATTTACATATTTAGATTTACAATCATTTTGAAGCCGGAAATAATCTATTATTCACTGTAATAAAGGCTACAGAACTTCTAACTTTTTCATTTTTTTTTGGCAAAACTATAGTTTATTTCTGAAAATGTTATAAAGCTTTTTGATTTGTTTTGACCTGAAGTATTGATCCTCAAAATCTTTGCACTCAAACCGTTTACATCCTGTATATAAACAAAATTTTAACTACATTTTTGATTAAAATGTTTTTTTTCTTAAAGTGTATATTTTCAGTTATTTACGAAAAACCGTATGAAAACATGTTTTTTTTGTTGAAAAATCGATAACGTCACTTGCAATTAACTCGAAAAGAATTGACTTCCAGAAAAAACTTTATAAAACAAAAGTTGCTTAAAATTAGTTAATTTATTGATTCCTGGACTTTTTTTCATATATTTTTCACCCCCGGGATAAAGCAACCTCCAGCACAGGGTCAACTTCGAAGCAGTAAGTAGTACTCTGGAAAATTTATCTGTTTCATTTTTTCATTGAACAAAAAATATGATAAAATGAGACACAAATCAAGGTTTAATAAATAAGTTCTAACATTTCATTTATGGTCGAAACAGCTAACATTCTATTGTTTTTACCCTAATATATAAAGGGTTGAGCAAAAGTCTGAATCCCTGCAAATATATATTTTATGGGAATGGGAGTAACGTTGTTTATTTAAATATAACAACTTGTATATTTTTTGTTTTGGAATTCGGGTGGAGTTACTAAATATGAACCAGAGAAATTATTAAAAATATATTAGAATACAATGTATCCCTAAAATAAAAATCCTAAGAATCAAGATGGCATTCAAATTGACTGCCGTCCAAAAACTTGCATATTTGTGAAAAAAATTTTGGATGGCTTTGTCAACGATCTTTTAAGATTATTCCTACTTCATCAATTGTTCCCTGTCGTAATCCTATATTCCGACTATATCGAACGTATTGTTATACAATACTTCTTCTTTGTTAATCATTCTAATAAAAACACTCCGACTACGAAACAACGGTGATCCCAAATAATATCAAAAACGGCACACCAGAGTCGACTGAAAAAATATTCGAAATATTGTACGAGGGTGAATCAAATATGAACCGGACTTTTCTGTTTCTCGCCCTGTAGGTAATTCGAGTGGCGTGACGTCTCCATATATGTTAGGTAGGTATGTTAAGAAGAGGGGAGTTCGTCGGTTTGGCGAGGCGTAGTCGATGCGCTGTTAGTAGCATCATGTCAGAGCAAGAGGTGCATACGTCTGTTGCGCAAAGTGTTGTTATCAAATTTTTGGCGCGGGAGGGCGTTAGACCGTCTGAAATTTCGCGTCGACTATCTGTACAGTTCGGGAATGAAATACTTTCAAGGACCCAAGTGTACGACTGACACAAAAAGTTTTCAGATAGCCGAGAGACAGTGGAAAATGAGCCTCATGCACGCCGTCCCACGACAAGCATCAATGAGGCGAATATCTACGCAATTCGTGAGCTGATTGAAGGCGTACTGCTGCTCGATTTTCTGCACGAACGCCGTACAATTAATGCTTGCCTATCGGCAAAAGAGGCGGGATATGTCTATCCGAAGTGTGATTCTGTTGCATGACAACGCTCGGCCACATACAGCTGCATTGACTCAAGGAAAATTGAACAAAATGCATTGGGAAACCCTTGAACACCCGCCTTACAGTCCTGATTTGTCGCCATGTGACTACCACATGTTTGGGCCACTTAAGGAAGAACTGGGAGGACAACGAAGGACAACGAAGGTGTAGAAACGTTTGTGCGCAACTGGTTATCGACACGACCAGTTTCATTCTTTGAGAAAGGTATTAAAAAACTTCCGATTCGGTGGAAAAAATGTATACATAAGAGAGGAGACTATGTAGAAAAATAATATGTATTAAAATTTGTATTGATCGTACCAATAAAATTTTTAAAACAAAAGTCCGGTTCATATTTGATTCACCCTCGTATATAAGACGTGACTGCCTGGAGTTTGACAGTTTAGGTCGGAAGCGGCCTGTAGCAAACCAGCTGAAAGTATTAGTCATTGGGTTTTGTAAATAAGTTTATTTTGATAAAAATAAAGACGTTTAAAGTGAGAGTGAATATCTCTGAAATTGAACCCATAGAATCTACTACAGTATTCAAACGTATTTTGTATAATGATTAGATAAACTTTTCAAGAGAACATGTCGGAAATTTCCATAATTAATTCAACAACAATTTTCATTAAATGTGTGGATCGGTGTCCCTAATAATAATTTGAGTTTAATCTTAATAACATTAAATGGAGACGCAAACTGTTACTTCAAAATATTTCCTTGTAGAAAGTGATTATGTTCATAAATTTGTATCAGATACGTTTTTTTCGGTATGTTTGACTACTCTGAGTTGTGGTTAATAAGCACACTAATATAAGGCGGTTAACATTTTGTACTTCATGGTAAAATGTTATCTCGACATTCAGATTAAGAAATAGTCCATCTTATCCTGAAATTCTTTACGATGAATAAGAATGCTTTAAAATCATATTTATTTTTTCAGGATGCCCAGAAATGAAGAAATGGTGGAAGCTATTGCCAGCTTCAAATAAAACAAGATAGGATGGCTTAATGTCTCCAGAACATTCAACGTGCTGCAGGCCAGACTGCACATCTTGGTTGTTTCAAGGCAAGCTGCGAAATAGCTACAGTACAACAGTTAGTGGAGCATATACGTCATTTTGAACCTGATTCTTTGGGAATATCACCTCTGATGTCCGAAAATTGCGATATCAGTTTATAAAAAAGGCAGCCATGTTTAATAAAAGATTCATTTGATTTACACAAATGGGTACTCCAGCAGGAAGAACAAGAGTTTTTGATGAATTTTAAATGATGAAGTTGTTTGATCTGTTAGACAAGTAGGAGACTGATATTCATATTCCAACGACAAACTGTTATAACATGGATGAATCTGACTTTAACATGGTCCA
Organism: Octodonta nipae; assembly: GCA_034190945.1. Taxonomy (NCBI): domain Eukaryota; kingdom Metazoa; phylum Arthropoda; class Insecta; order Coleoptera; family Chrysomelidae; genus Octodonta; species Octodonta nipae. The sequence continues at coordinate 27,698,116 of CM067223.1, forward strand.
AATGTCACCAAAAATAGTTGCACACAAAGGAAAAACGCAAGTGCAGAACGAAGTAAGCAGATCTCTACCGCTGTGTGTCCCAATGCTGCTGGGAATTTTGTTAAATATTTGGAAAGGGTACTTTCAGGAACCTTGCCACTATATTACAATAGTGATTACATGATGGGTGACTTATTTGTGTAAGGGACAAAACATTTCTTCATGTCCACTGGCTGCAACGTTCCTAACAATGTTATTCTGATCATCGATTGTTAAAGTAGCCACAAGACCCTAGAGGTACTGGATCTTGCTGGGGCGAACGAAGTCCTATGGTTCTGTCTGCCGCCGCATTATACCCATCGGATGAGCACCTGATCAGCAAAGTAACTGACAATGCAACTGCACTGGAGACGGACGACCGAAAATGCGAGGAGGAAAATGACGAAGAACTTCCAGGTTACACATGATCCAACTTTACCGAATCAATACAGCAGTATCTTGAAGATGCTGCTGGATCTTCTTCATCGAGTGCAGAGCAGTCGCAAGTCATTGGCTGGATTGTGCACCAACACTTCCGTGCATACGAAGAAACTCAGAACACAAAAAGGAAAATCTCTGGTTCTCAGGTTCTGATAGGTTCTCCTTTTATGGGCGAAGTTAAGGCCTAAAGCAAAAAGGAGTATGAGCTCAAAAGCAGGGGATGCGCACCGTCCTTCAGGATGATTCCGATTCCAAACCTGAGAAATATTTTAGGCATAACGGTGTTGAAATTGATGTCTCCAATGCTGCACCTACTTTAGTGCTACGAATTACATAGTAACTAAATCGGTAGCACTTGATATGTTGCCAATTATATTAGTGACAGACATAGCTGGCGTTGTACCAAGAAGTAAACTACTCAACTGTGAATTGTTTAGTGTGTGTGTGTGTGTGGGTATTATTTTGTTTTTTTTTATTTTATTTTATTTTAAGTATTAAATTTTCCTTGGTGTTAGAAATCATTTTGGGCTTTGTGAATAAGCTTTATTAATGTAGTAATCGTTCATGTATTTTATATCACCTTTGAATTTTCAAACATTTACCTCAAAATGAAAAAGTATGTCATCTTAAAGACAATGCTTATAGAAGTTTGAGAAAATCAGAATAACAGAAATATTTGTCTTTATTACTTCTTTAATGCGAAGTATCTGGGTATTATTTTATTATTTATGATCAAATTAACAATTTTATGAGAAAAACTTAAGACATTTTTGATAAGAAGCTATAGAAGATTAAACAGTTTTGATGTAAAATATTGTAAGGGAAAATTTTTACTCCCTTGCGATAACATTTTAGGGTTACAAAAATCGAAAAAAAAAATGCAAATTTATCTTCAATAGTGGACCTATAAAATAAACACTTTTTCTCCTAACTTTTAAGGCTGGAAAACAGGTTTTGAACAAGAAATCATATGTACGGCTCACTCCCTTAGTTTTTGCTAAAATATCACATTTTAAAATATCTAACGTCAATCTAGAAACACCCTATATACATAACTAATAAATATGTAACTATATTTTAGTTATTAATATCACATTTTTGATTCAGCACCTAAGAGCAGACTCCTTCACGATGGAATTCCCATTCTTATTCGACACAGTTACGCCATCATGGCAATTATTCTTTCAAATATCATCCCCAAAAGAAAAATATTCATGAATATATAACGAAAAATCTTTTCAGCAAAACCAGTTCGAGAATTATTTTCCAAGTGTAAAATTTCGGAATATCTCGGAGCCTCATTCATCGGTTCAGCCTTAAGAAGTCGAAGAGAAGAGAAAGACGTCCCTGGTAACCGAGGAGGGTGGTAAACCCTCCGGACTTCGGTATTGATCGCCACAGCGCAAAGCAACTCTTCGGGATCGTCCTTGTAGTCCTTGTTTGCCGACTGTTTGTTGCTGGCTCTCTGTATCCTGGCCCTGCCTGGGACAGGACAGACTGAAGAGGGTCGGGGTCGGACTCCACCTGCGTGTCAAAGCAGAGTTCTTTCACTTCACAGACCATAATATCGGGCAGGGAGAGAGAGAGAGCTCTTTGTCCTTCGGAAAGAAACAAAGAAACGTATGAACTGCCAAAAACATCCGAAGAGAAACGACATGTGAGGCGGGAATAGTCGTCTGGCAATTTGTATTAATGTTGAATTTGGTATAGATCGAAGTTCATTGAAGATATGAACACTTAAATATACGGAATGTCCATGAAGTAAATGTTCATTGCTGTGATCGTAAATTAAAAATTAATTATTGCTCAATTAATTAATTGAATATATGGCAAATTTGTTACTATACAAATTTGATAAAAGATCATTTAATTTTCAAACAAAGAGAGTTAAGTAGATTCTGAATGTGTTGATTTGGGTTTTCGCTTCTCTCAGTGGTTTCTGAAACATACAGTTGGGTAATTGAAACCAAAGGTCTAAGGGAAATTTGTGAATACTCTGCGGAAACCTGGCTGTCATCTTACAGAAAAACTGTCTCACAGGATTCTCTAAGAGAAAGTAGTTCTACGGATACGTCAACTAGTTTTTCTGTTTAATATTGCTGCGGATCCCGTGGGTTCAATTATACACCTGTTGTAAAATTAATACTCCTTTATTTACGGTGAAAACAAATCCTTAACCTTCAAACTTCAATACAAATTTCTTGCAACACAGATCATACAATACAAAGCACAATACACAATTCACGTTGACATTTGCTTTACTTTAGTACTTATAATCACTGAACTTATGAATTAAACTGACTCTAACGCTCACAGAACATCTATTTATAGAAAATTTTTACAATCAAGAGTCTTCGAATTTACTCTATGGCGCTTATATCGAACTATATAGATGTCTCCCGAACTGACAGTTATACTTGGTAGGTATATATATATATATATATATATATATATATATATATATATATATATATATATATATATATATATATATATATATACAGGGTCCTCCCTCGGCCGACGTTATAACTTTCCGTAACAATATGTTTAAATATATATTGTATGTATGATACTTATCTGTATAATGTAAGAAGCAACTTATTTATGAAATACCTTGAAGAAACCTTTGTCTCTATTTTAACAAAAAAACCTAAGGTATTTAAACTCATTTTTAGACTCTATTAATAATGAAGTACCCAAAATTAGACTTACCCTTGAAATAGAGAGTGAAAATAAACTTCCATATTTGAAAACTAGCGGAGATGCAGAAATGGTTAAATTGGGAAAGATTTGCAGTTTTACTGGCCCAATTTAATGACACTTTCGGATTTTTAAAAAAGTCATGGCTTACTAGATATTATGAAAAAACGAAATTCTGTCGATTTAGTCAAATCCCTCTAGCTCCTTTGTTTTTGATTTTATAAAAAAGTGTAAATATCAAAATTGAAGGGAATTGTATCTCGAATATGATTGTCATGTCCTCGTTTGAGTGACAGCTCTCGAGATATGACACAAAATTATCTTTTTTGAATGGAAGCCATAGTTGGCTATGACCTCAAAAAATCGGACATTTTTAGAGCTTTTCAACGATATAATACTCGATATAGTTATTCATAAAAATAACGGAGTTATGGATGTTTTTCTCTCTTATTTTCACTTTTAACGTAGGTAGCCATGAAAAAGATTGTTTTCACTTTGACGTTTCTTTATTTGAGAGTAATTCCATTAGTAGTGCTGAACTGACAGTCGATATTGACAAGTTTTCATGATAAAATGGAGTATTCTAACAAAGAAAAACTGAATATGGTGGAATGTTATATCATATGCCATAAAAATTCAGTTCGTGCAGCTGAGGAATACTTTCATAGATATTTTAATCGTCGTCAACCTGCTCTATGTACATTTAAGAGGCGTTACGATAGTTTACGCATATATGGATCTTTTACTAAACCACCAAAGGACAAATAAATGTTTTGACAATGGTAAATCAAAATCCATTTTGTTTAGAGACATGTGCCTTGACAATCCACAGTTTCCATTAAAGGTGTTATGGTCAGATGAAACTAGATTTACTAACTGCGGTATGTTCAATAGACACAATGAACATATCTGAGCTAAAGAAAACCCTTTCCATGTGGAACAAAGACGACCCCAGATAAAATTTGGTTTTAATGTTTGGTGTGGTATAGGGTCTACAATTCTGGGGCCTTTTATCTATGACGATTCACTTACTGGGGAGCGCTACTTGCATTTCTTGCAATACACTTTTCAAGAAATATTGCATAATTTAAACTTGAGAACTCGTTTACACATTGAGTGGTTCCAACATGATGGAGCACCTGCTTATAACTCGTTATTAGTACGACAACACTTAGATAATATCTATCCAAACTCTTGGATAGGAAGAAATGTATACAAAAGAAAGTATGAGACATTTGGTGACCTAAGGGAGGCGGTATTACAAGCAATTGAAGAAATTGATAGGCGGTCTGTGAGGAAAGCGGCAATGTCAATCTTAAAAAGATGCAATTTTTGTCTAAATAACAATGGTGAATTTTTCAAGCATAAATTGTAACCATTACTATGTACTTATTTAGTTTTTTCGTTATATTCGATATACCTAATGAAAAAATCGTTCAATGTTTTTTGGAACAGTTATTAATAAATCAATCTATTTCATGGCTAACTACGTTAAAAGTGAAAATAAGAGAGAAAAGCATCCATAACTCCGTTATTTATATATAAAATATCCGATTTTTTGAGATCATAGCCAACTATGGTTTCCATTCAAAAAAAGATAAGTTTGTGTCATCGAAAACGAGAGCTGTCACGCAAACGAGGATATGACAGTCATATTCGTGATACAATTCCCTTCAATTTTGATACGAGTATTTATACTTTTTTATAAAATCAAAAAAAGAACTAGAGGAATTTGACTAAATCGACAGTTTCAAAATATCTAGTAAGCCATGACTTTTTTCAAAATCCGAAAGTGTCATTAAATTGGGCCAGTAAAACTGCAAATCTTTCCCAATTTAACCATTGCTCTATCTCCGCTAGTTTCCGAGAACCCCATACTGATCATCAAAAAAAACTCACCCTGTATAGTTTTTCTTTCAGCTTTAACAGAAATGTTTTTAAAACAGAATAAGTAAAAAATTAAATGAAGTGTTACAATCAGTACAACGGGCGAAACTTTCACAAATATTGTGGTACTATGTAATAATCAAAATTTAACAAAGAAATCGCAACAGCCAGAAGAAGATGTTTAAATTTAATATTGTTATAGTAAAATATAGAGGCTTTAGTAAGGAGTAAATGACTAAAATTTGGTTAAGTTTGGTGAAGTTTTTTCATGTAAACTTCTTTTTTGTCAATTAATATTGCAGTCGTTTTTAATTTTTTTAATTTACCAAAAACACAGTTTGATGGGATCCAGAATCGTAGTTTAGTAATGTTAAAATGCCTAGAGCACGTGTATGCCGAATGTATCCACATCTAAGTGAATTTAAAAGAAGTTGAATTATTGGTTTAAGGGAAGCGGGTTTTTCATTTCGAGAAATCGCTTACCACACGAACAGAAATCCAACTACTGTGATGAGACATCATCAAGCGTGGTCTGATAATACCCAAAATCAGAGAAGAGTAGGTACCAGACCTCGAAGTGTTAAGGAGAACAAAGTCATCTTGCAAGTGTCCGAACGGTTTACCTTCGTATATAAGGTCTTTTGGATTGCAGCATTATCGACCTCATCTTGTGCTACCTCTGACCGCTGAACATCCACGGCAACGACTACAGTGGTGTAGCGAACGACTACATTGGAATGTGGAATGGCATGAGGTCGTCTTCTCTGATGAATCTCGATTATGCTTGGGTGGACATAATGGCCAAAGAAGAGTTAGACGAGGTCGAAGAGAAAGACGTCAACCTCAATTTGTTGTTGAGCTACATATACAGCGAACAGTAGGCGTTGTGTTATGGGGTGCTATTGCATATGGAGTAGGTTACCTTTAGTTTTTGTTCGAGGCAACATGGCAACGTAACGTTATCTTCAGGTAGTAGTATGCCCTTACCTTAATCGGCTCTTGGATCCCATATTTCAACAAGATAATGCTCGGCCTAATATTGTTCGAGGTTGTTTAAACTTTTTCGAAGAGACCCATGTGAACCTGTTATCATGGCCACCCAGATATCCAGATCTTTCGCCCATAGAACATGTTTGGAGTATGATAAGTAGAAGGCTCAGGAATTTACCCCAGCCCCCACAGACTTTGGAGGTTCTAAGATATGAAATACAGGTAGCTTGGGATAGTATTCCTCAAAAAGAAATAGACCACTTTATTGAATCAATGCCAAGACATGTTGGGAAGTATATGGATAACCGCGGTGGAGAAACACATTATTAACAAACTTATTAAAAAAAAATACTCCTTGCTGATTTTTTATTCAAATTTTAAACATTTACTCCTTAGTATAGCACCTATATTTTACTAAAACAATATTAAATTTAATCATCTGCTTCTCGGTCAGTAAGAATATAAGTATTCAAAGAATGCGTCGTAATATTGTTGCAACATGAACATGTATGTCAATTCAGACATACTGACTAGGCAAATTTAATAACTAAACTAAACACTTAGGCCGGGCAGAGACCTGCCGTTTCTGTTCTGTTCTTATAGAAGGCTATGTACTAACTCCATATATCGGCACACACAGCCCGGTTAGAACCCGACGCCGGCCATTTTACCATAGTTCTTCTACAACTGTGCTTTTGATCAGTTCGTCATCTTCGATTACGAATTATGATATATTCGATGTGTCTACCACAAGCGCTAGATAACGACTGAAGCACAGATCAAACACAAGAGACTGAAGGCAAATCAAGAAAGCCCGGCAACGGGCAAGTGTTTGGCGATGAACCCAGATTCTCTTCTGTTCTTATAGAACAGAACAGAAACGGTAGGTCTGTGCCCGGTCTTAGGTTGTTTTAAGTTGACGAATTTTATTTACACAAAGTCAATGATAGATAGCCCAACTTTATCATCTTCCTTGCAAGTCATAGATTAAATTCCACCTTCATAAATATATATACATATTATTTAAATGTTCACATTTACGCAAGTTCTCGCCAAATGCCATTATGTTAAACGTTTTTCAAAGAGAGAAAATACTTAGCACCTGTTTATCAAATTTAGAGCTGTACGGCTTTAGAAAAAACTGAAATGAAATCCACTTAGTTTCCACAGGATAACTACCCTTTCAAAAATTTTCTACTTGTTTGAAAGCACCCTGTATAATCCAGAAACACCACTAATTATTGTGAATATTTATTTTCGAAAGCTTTTCAGTATTGTCATTTCATCTACGCCACTGTAGTACTTATTTAACAAGTCAACAAACCACCAACCAAACAAAAGTTTCCTTTTCATTCCTAATACGATTAAATCGGGCGCAAACAGTTCAACCAAATTTTCCGACGACCATCCGCTTCAGCCTATTCCTGCATTTATAACATTTACAAACTCCGAAACCATCTTCTGCCTGTGGCTCGATGACTACAGTAAATACCGAGCTCTCTTGCCCCCTACCTCGCCTGGCAGCGTCTCTTCGCCGCACCTCCTGCCGCCGTTCCCCACCTGCTTCACAAACATTCCTGCTGATAAGAACCTTATCGCAATGCTACACTCAAGAAGTCGCATCGACAAGAACACCAACTTGCACGTACGTTAAATACGTTGAAAAAAAAACAAAAGTCGAATGATGACGAACAAAATAGGACTCTGTACTAATTGCAGGAAGTTCATTTGACTAAAAATAGCGTCCCGGAGGTTACGAGAAGCCCTTCAAATGAAGAGATTCTATCACGATGTCGGCAAAGTCTAGGAGATATCGTTGGTAAACGGATTATTTGTTTCGAACCTCGACGATTACGAATTAGGTCAAATATTTCAGTGTATTTAAATTACGGAAAGACATGAGCTTACCTCGAGTGAGAGAGAGACAGAATTCCTGACTTCTGGATGGCCGGTCCAGTTGTTCTTTCGCCACACTACTGGTTGTCACAATGGCGATAAACCTTCCAGTTCCCCTGGCCGACTCTGGCGAACGATGTTGGCAAGACTGAGGCGGTCGCCTGTTACTCGAACTCGATGGCCACGCATTGTGCCAACGATGTGCTTGCTGTCTTGCGTAACATCCACGACAATGGCAATGGTAGGCATGATGCCTCATGGAATTCTTACCCTTGAGACGAAGAGGGAACGTATTGAGGCTCCATAAATTAATGAATTCCTTTGCCACAATGGCCGTGTATTACTTTTCCAGGAATTCTGAGAATCGCTAGATTTAAAAGCTATTTCATGTAGTTTTTCTTATGGGACACGATTTATTACAATCTATTTTTCCATACAGTAACTTTAAATGAGTAGAAGAAGAACCAATTTTCACATAAGTGTCAACAAAAAATAATTAAAAAATAAATAAATAAATTATCAGAACTGTATCACAAATTGTATTTATTTCGGTCAATTTATGTCTAAAATCAGGATCATATCCTAGTCCAACAAAGCAATAACTTTTCCCCTTTGAACTTCTTATGAGGAAGGCATTCTTAACTAGATATTCTAAAATAATATTTAATTAGCATTGACGCGCAATGCATACATGATAGTACTACTGCCATTGAAGGAAAAATTCTTTTTAAGCTTATACACCCACCTTGTTTACAACAATAATTTTCGCTTTTTATTATGTTTACATTTTTCAATAAAAAAAAATTGTTTTATAATTAGAGGGTGATTTCATATAAGTTTGGTAGAGTGTAATATCTGATTGATTTTATAACATTGTTTATCGCATTAAAAACGTCTAAGCTGGTCAATTTACACATTCGTAGTTACAGAAATGCATAAGAAACTGTAACTTGGTAAAATTGCTCAAACTACAATTATAAAAGAAATCTCAAAAGTCCTCATCGTTCCGGTGTGTGGAAAAAAATTGGCTCGAGGTGAAATGTCAAAAAAATGAGTTTTTCGCGATTTTCAGCAAGACAGTGAGTTGTAGATCATAAAATTCTCTACAAAAAATTTACTAATATTTTTGTTCCTAAGAACCACCATTTTAGAGATATAACGCTTTAAAGATTTCAATAAGTTGTAATCGTCCTAATTTGCACATGTTTACACACCCCTTATGAGGTAACGCGTTTTTTTAAGTACTTTTCCAGCACCCAAAGTGAAGATGAAGAAGAAGAAGGAGAAGAAGAAGTGGAAGAAGAGAAAGAAGATCAAGAAGAAGCAGAAGTGGACGCAGAAATATTCGAAAATTATGATTGAGATGAATAAATTTAGCTACTTTTTAGGGTTCCGTATATACAATATACGGATACCCTTATAATATCACTCAGGATTTCTGCCTCGGTCACATCACAGCAATTTTCTCCTAAACTACTGGACGTAAGAGGTTGAAATTTGGTATCAATGTATAGTTTGGTGACCCGATCAGGAGTACATTTTCATCAGAAATTTTAGTTTTAGGGGGAAAAAACTAAAAAAATCGACCGTTGCCCCTCCATGATCTCCGAAACTACTGAGCCTAAAATTTTGAAAAAAATAGGAAATATAGATCGTTGCGCGAACTTTACAGGAAAAATAAGGACAAACCATTAATATTAATTTTGGGGGGCAAATTATAGAATTAAATGAAATTTTTTTTTCAAACGCATCATGTAATATATCAAATGAAAGGCCCCATTCTGAAGAATACAAATATTTTTTTTCATATTTAAAAAAAAGTAATCAAAAAGATATTAACGAAAATATAGCAAAATTTACCCATTCCCCCCCTCCTTAACTCCGAAACTATAAAACGTAAAGTTTTGAAAAAAATTATAGGTATAGGGTCTGACCTGAGGTTTACTGAAAAAATAAGGAGAAACCTCTACTTCTAATTTTGGGGGCAAATTACAGAATTAAATGAAAAATACAAAATTAAAATTGTTTCTAACCCATCATATTATATATCAAATGAAAGGGCTCATTATGACAAAAACAAATATAGTTTTTCCATATTTTTAAAATAAATTAATTAAAAGATATTAACAAAACTATTAAAAAAATTACCCATTACCCCCCTTATCTCCGTAACCATTAGCTGTAAAATTTTGAAAAAAAATACAGGTATAGCGCCTCACCTGAACTTTACTGGAAAAATAAGGATAAACCCCTAATATTCATTTTGGGGGGCAAATTATAGAATTAAATGGAAAATAAAAAATTATAATTATTTCTAACGGATCAAGTAATATATCAAATCAAAAGGCTCATTATGAGCAATACTAATATTTTTTTATTTTTTTTTTTATAATAAATATTTAAAAATATATTAAAAAATATTTAAAAAATTACCCATTCCCCCCTTATTCCCCAAACTATAAGACCTAATTTTTTTTGTTTACAGGAAAAATACGAAGAAATCCCTAATATTAATATTGGGGGCGAAATTATAGAATTAAACGGAAAATAAAAAAAAATTAAATCATGCAATACATCAAATGAAAGGGTTTATTATGAGGAACACAAATATATATTTTTCATATTTTTAAAATTAATTGTTTACAAGATATAAAGATATAAAAAAGTCTCATTTCTCGCTTTATTTCTAAAACCATACTACCTAAAATTTTTAAAATAATTAGGAGTACTGGTGCTCACTTGAAATTTATAAGAAAAATTATTAGAAAACCCCCTTAGTAATTTTAGGGACAAATTATACAATTAAGTGGAAAATAAAAATTCAATTGTGTGAATTACAAATACATCATATTTTTAGAAACTACAGTATTTAAATTTTGAAATATATATTTGATTTGTATTTTTAAATAGTTTGAATAATATATTTAATAATTTATAATTTAAAACTATCTATTTTGCCCTATATCTTCCAATCTACCGAGCCTCAAAATTGAGACAGTAGATTATAAAAGGCTTCCCTGAAAGTTTATTAGTAAAATAAAACTCTAATGTTAATTTTTGGGGGCCATATTAGAAATTTAAATACATTTGTATTTATATAAAAATCAAGCGAATCCTGAAACAGATAAAATAAAAAGTCTATGTGTGATTAATGAAAGTGTATATTTTTTTATAAATTCAAAACGCTTCCTTTAAAAGATATTAGGGCAAATATAAGAAAATGCACTCATTCCCTGCTTGTCTGAAACTGGAATATTAGAATCTTAAAGGTGGTACGGAACCCTTAGCATGCGAGTCCAACTCGCACTTGACTAAATTATTTTGTAACTACACCGATTCTATTTTTACCAACCCTTATTAATAAACCCCGTTAGAAAAACGCGCTAAATAAACTACCTCATAGGTGGCGTGGAAACGTGTGCAAATTATGACGATTATAAATTATTCAACTTTATAAAGCGTTATATCTCTAAAACGTTGGCTCTTAGGAAAAAAAATAATTGATACATTTTTGTAAACAATTTTAAGGTCTACAATTTTTGTCAGAGGTAATTTTGCGATAAAAGTCACCGTTATGCTGAAAATCGCCAAAAACTTATTTTTTTGACCTTTGACATCGAGCCAATTTCTTTCCACAGCCCGGAAGGATGAGGACTTCTGAGATTTCTTTTATAATTGTATTTTGAGCAATTTTACCGAGTTACAGCTTCTTATGAATTTTTGTAACTTCGAATGTGTAAGTTGACCAGATTAGACGTTTTTAATGCGATAAACAATGTACTAAAATCAATCAGATATTATACACTCAACCAAACTTATATGAAATCACCCTCTAATTATAAAAAAAAATTGTATTGAAAAAATGTAAACATAATAAAAAACGAAACTATTTGTTGAAAACAAGGTGGGTGTAAAAAGAACTGTTGCTTCAATGGCAGCATTACTATCACGTATTCATTGCGCACCAATGCTAATTAAATTTTATTTTCAAAAATCTAGTTAATAATGCCTTATGTGAGGTTTTCAGAAGTTCAAAGGGGAAAAGTTATTGCTTGTTGGAATAGGATATGATGCAAAGGAAAATTGCACAAAGGGTTGTTTAAAAATCCTATAAAAGGTTTCTGAAAATGGGAACTCAAAAAATGAGCCCAGCAAAAGGCGTGCAAGAGTTACCACATAACGCCAGGACCGTTTCTTAAGCCTTCGCCACACAGAAAGCGTTATAAGGCGACGTTCAGCGTTACTACGTTACGTTTGTATTACTCAAGTTTACATGGTCCCTGCCACACTCACGACGTTATGACGTCCCGTTACCTTACCTAATGGCGGCAGTTCACTTGGTGTTAGCGTATTTTTGTTTTGTGTCGCTATAATCGTCCAAATATTTGATATATTCGCAAATACTCCAAACGTGCCATCCACACATATCGCAAATCACTCAAACATGCCAAATATGTTTGAATACCAGTAAATGTGACGCATGCCTCACCGTAAAGATAAATAAACAAAATTAATGAAAAATGTTTTTTATTTATTTTTTACCTACCTCAGTATTCGTAGATGGGTTGCATTTATAGATGGCTCCCAGAAAACTATTCATGTATGTATGTAAAACCATGTGGGTTTGTATACGCTAGACGTGCCTGCTCCTGATGTTTCTGATTTCTTAATTTTTGTGTTATAATCCCTGAACGCAGACATCAGATTCCCTCTTTTTCTTTAAATCAGCGATTGTGCATGGTTGTCCCATATTGTTTTGGATATCTATCCATGCATCATTTATTATATTACTATTTTTTGTGGCTGGTATGTTTGGGGTCCCAAATGCAAGGATGTATTTGGTATAACTCGAGAAACCACTCAAATTTGCCACAAACACTACTTTGCCATTAAAAACAACAGTTGATTACGATCGTGCAACTGTATGAACCAAGTGTGGACGGCTAAAGCAAATATTTGGCTCATTTGACTCCTTTGAAGTGTATTGAAAACCGACAACTGGACGGTAAGGCGTGTTTGCTCTTAGCGGTATTGGGACTTATTTGTACAAATAAAGCAAAAATAGCGAATAACCTCTCCACAAATCACCGTTTTTGGACAAATGTAGCAAATATACGAATACGCTACACCAAGTGAAGTGCCGCAATAACGCGACGTTAGGCGTTCGGGTTGTCACAAAATATAAAATAACGCGCGTTACTTACCTCTTTCTCAATCAAGATGTGTTAAGAAACAAAAAATTAAGCGAGCACGTGAAAAAGTTTCATAGCCAATATACCGAAAGCATTTTCCACGACACGGCGGGCTCGACTGAGTTGGGCAGTGAAAAATTTTTTTTTTTTTTTTGGATCGATCATTCTAGGTTTAGGATACGGCCTCAGGTACGTTTGAAGTGCGAAGCCTTCATCCCTGATGATGACATGAGGCATGGGAGTAGTTGTGCCAGGTAGAGGTTTTGGAGGGAGAATGTTAATAGGGTGTACCCAACACCGTCTTTTCCTTTCACAACTCACAGCTAGAAGAAGCACAGCTTCCTCCTCACCCAAACTAACCATTGCTTTCTATTCAGATATGTACTTACAATAGAAACACTCAGGTAGTACTGAATCCTTTTCCCAGATAATGCTGTGTGTGTGTCATAGCCATATCCCTGAACGCCGAGGAGAACGGGGAGTTCGAGAGCTGGCACAATTTTTTAGGTATTTATTTGAAGCAAGCTGAAAACTTGTCATATACCTCTCCTATTATACCCCAACAAGGAACTGGAGACCTGGCTGGTGAGTAGCGGGGCTAAATCAAGGTCTAAATTTAAAAAAAAAAAATCCAAAAATATATTTGAGACAATATGCAATTTTTATATGTTGTAGTTTAATGTTTAAAGCATAAAAACATAAGGTAGACGATTTGGTCGAGGTTTTAGTATTGTTAGGAGAGTGCAAAAATATTTTTCAAAAAAATATAAAAAATGTATTTGAGGGAACTTGTAATTTTAATAGGGTATTATTTATAACTAAAAAAAGATTCTCAAAAATATAATAATTTATTTCTGACGTGGAATGAATTAAATTTATATATTTGTATTCATAATAATTTTTCAGTTGTGTAATTATTTTATATCAATAAATCTGATTTTGTGATTTTATATTTTTGCAATCACTACTTTCTTTTATACCTTTATTAATTTTAACGTGAAAAAAATTCTAATTTCTGTATAAATCTTAAATTTGAATAGTGTCACAGAAAAAAAAGGTTTTTTAAATTCTGAATGCGGCGGCAATATGTATTATTTGATTTCTGACGTCAGAATATTGTCAAATATTTTAATTTTACATCTTAGAATTGTGCCTTTTTTATCGTAGTTTCTTAACCATTGACAGACTCCGAAATGTTTGGAATATACAGCAAGTTTCGTAACTGTGGTGTTATTTCCCAAGAAGTAGGTACTGAAATTTCTCAATCTATGTACATGTGAAACAGCCAGTCTTGAACTTCCGGATTGTACCACCCCCCCCCCCCCCCGCGGACTGCGGGCTTACTCAAAAAATATTATTTATGTGAAGGCGTAAGCAGTTTTTTTGTTAAATTTTATGTCAATAAAAAATTTCTAGTGACTGACTTAACAAGTTTTGACAAATATTTCCATAAGTAGGCCAAAAATTGTAAAATTACCGTATTTTTAGGTTTTTTCAGGAGATTATGACGACAAATTAAACTACGTGTTGCTCTGGAAAACATAATTTTATTTTAATTATCACATTTAAAAGAACACTAATTACATTATCATAAGGTACAGTCATTACCTGGAGAACAAAGAAACGACATTAAATTATTTTTTCTAATAGTGAATTCAATGTATATCAAGACACATCAAAGACATTTTAGAAAATACCCATAACATAAACATAATATTTATTGACAACCTTCGGATATAATGGTCAAAATTGGCATGCGTTGAATTTAGGATAGATTTCAGATTGTGCAGAACTTTTATAAAGAATAAATAGCGTTTCGTAATATTAATTCCACAAAGGTTTCCTTATGATTCCAATCTTGAGCAGACGCACTGTGTATATTCTTTATGAACGCTTAGGTGAAACATTTGTTTTGTGTATGAACTTGTATTAATGATTCAAAAAAAACACAAAAATAACAGCAACAATTAAATACGTATTTGTTTTTCAGTTGCTAACTTGACACCTATTTAAAAAAATATAAAATAAATTAATAATTAATAATAATTACGTAATAACCGGAATAACGAATAAATATTTAGTTGTTGTAGACAAATATTATTTCTTGCGTTTTAGTTAAGTTAATTCTGTTTTTTTTGTACAAAGTCAATTTTCTTATATTAAAAATCTTACTTATAATATAGATATGTACAAATATACAATCGTTTCACCTGGGCATCTATTGACCTACATTTTCCAAATTTCGTCGCTTTAAGTTTATCTTTCCAACACTCTCATATTTGCTTTGATAACTTCTTATATATAAACAAGTTCTTGTAGACACATGATACGAAAGAGGTAAACTATTAAATGCTTACACATATACATACTTGCACTACAAATGTAAAGATAACCAAATACGTTATGTAAGTAGGAATAAGGTCATTCCGTTGTCAGTATAGTACAGAGTGTACTCATCTATCCACTATCAGAATGAATGTGGTCGTAGATTAAAATAGCACGTGTTTGGAAAAAAATCCAAAGAGTGTTTGGAACCAATTTTGAAACTTATTTTATCTTTACCAGGACATAACAAAACTAATTTATAATTTATTATAATTTACTGGACATAGGAGTCTACGCTATTTAACGTTCGTTAGCTGCTATTATTTGCAGGAGTCATATTTTCGATTAAATGAATATAGCCGTATTTGTTGGGTGCGCAATTATAACACCCCAACATCTGTAAACTAAAGGAAGCTCTGAGCAGTTGTCAAATTGCTGAACCGGTTTGTTTATTTTTTTAATTTGGCGTAGCCAGACCTAATGTTTGTAATGTTCTTGTAAATAATTTAAAATAAATTGTTTTCAATATACCGCTACGGTCAGACTGGCGGGATTTCACACCGTGTTTCGGCAGGAAAAGACACAAAAACAATAGGCCGTACTATTAGGCTAAGGCCAGACTGGCGCGATTTCACGCTGAGTTTTCTCCTTTTTTTTTCGAGTTCTCACATCGTATGCCAGAATAGCATACAATAGCAGTTTTCACGCGCTTGAAATCCAGCTCTACCCTGGCCACACACGCCGGTTGCAGTCATTCACGTGCCTTCTGTTTGGTCGAGCTCCATGACTAAATAAATACTGCATTCTTTTCTATCAGTGTGGCCACTCAACAGCCTGAAATAACGCAGAAAAATGGAACCGATCCTATCGTTCAGCGGCTGACCTTGAAGATGCGCCCGACACTGAAACGTTGGCTGGAAATTCACGCCGCGTCTGGCCTCTCCGATTTGAAATAGTACGGCCTATTATGTTTTTTCCTGCAGAAACGCGGCGCGAGATCCCGCCAGTCTGGCCTTAGCCTTATAAATCGGCGTGAATTTCCACCAAAACGAGTCGGTGTCGGGCGCATCTTCAAGGTCAGCCGCCGAAAGATTGGATTGTTCCATTTTCTGCGTTATTTCAGCCTGTATTGAGTGGCCACACTGGTAGAAAAGAACGCGGTATTCATTTCGTCATGGAGTTCGACCAAACAGAAGGCATGCGAATGACTGCAACCGGCGTGTGTGGCCAATAAAATGCTTAAACCTTAGTTTTTGATTTTTGACATTCTTGAAATTATGACATTTTTAACATTTTTAACCTTTTTGACATTTTTGACTTTTTTGACATGTTTGATGTTTTTAATATTTTTAACTTTTTTACATGATTGACATTTTTTACTTTGTGACATTTTTAAAAGTCAGATAGTAAATTGTTTTCTATTTGCCCTTCAAAATGAGACATTTTTTCGCAGTATTATCTGTATTAACACAGATTCTAAAGTTTTTGCGTAATCCTTATTGAGACAGACAAACATACAAATATTCCTGTTTTGTATTCTAAATAGACGACTATCTAATCATCGTACTTTTATTAGTATACTAACCATTACCCGCGGTTTCTCGCGCGTACGGAATGTACAAGTCTTTGCAAACAACCTACTTAACTATAAATCCGCCTATCCCGAATATATTTCACCCAAACTGCAAGTGCCTATGGGCCACCCTATATAACAACTGTCTTCGACATGTTTTTGAATAGCCTTGTATAACTAACTCTACTTCACCCTGTAGTGCAACCATCCTGTATATACTGCTGTTTATTTGTCACCTAATATAACTTTTTTTAACACCTGCTTATAACTCTACTCCACCTAATATTTCAGCTATGCAACTGCTTATGGTCTACGCTATACAAGAATTATTTCTGATTTTTTTTGAGCCACCTTCTAAAGTACAATTTCTCTCCATACTATATTCTAATCACCCTTAATGTGCAACTTTTTCTAACATTGTGTTAATCACACTCTAAAACTATATATAATCTTGCTTCGCCCCATGTTTCAGGTATGCAATATAGTAGGATGCAACTCTTCATGCTCTATATAACAATTTTTTAAAACTTTTCGATCCACCCTAATGGAAATGCCTGTGGAACCCTTGGTGTGTCACAAATGTAAAACACAGTTTGGCACCCTAACACCAAACCTTTATTTAAACACTCACCCAAAATGCAACTGCACTTCCATCTACATTAAAACCATCCTGTGTATACTGCTGCCAATCAGTCAAACATGATAGCTTATTTTTTAACCATCCTGTATAACCATAATTTTACTCTACAAAATACTTCAACCACCCCGTATGTCCATCTACTTAGGGGGCACCAAATATAACATTTTTAAACACTTATCTATAACTGCTCCACTCAGTATCTTACGTATACGCAACTGCTTATGGACTACTATATAACCATTTTTTAACCATCCTGGAAAGTATAATTTGTCGCCACCTTATATTTCAACCACCCGTATATGGAAATTTTTCTAATGTTTTAATCATACTGTATAACTATAATTTTACTTCGATCCACGTTTCAGATATTGCATACATACAACAACTCATATTCTATCCTACAAATTTTTTTATACGACCTGTTTAACTATAATTCTGCTCCACTTTCTATTTCAACTACCTTGCATATACCTACATATGCAATTACTTATCGGTCACCCAGTATAACATTTTTTGTACCGCCCTGTATAACTATAAACCCATCAATGCCCAATATATTTCACCAAAACTGCAACTGCTTATGGGGCACCCTATATAACAATTTTGTTCAAAATTTTTTTGAATCACCTTGTTGTATGTACTACTTCTACCCTGTATACGCTGCTGCTTATGGGTCAACAATTATAATATATTTTTTAAGACTTAACTGTAACACTTCTCCACTGAAATTGATTATGAGCTACGCCATTTCACAATTTTTCCTCATATTTTTTTAACCACATTATAAAGCAAATTTTCTCTCCACACTTCACTTACAGCACCCTTCATTTGCAACTTTTTCTAACCTTCTTTGAATGACACTGTGTAACGATAACTTTACTGCGTCCCATATTTCAGGTACTCCAACTGCTATATAACAAAACTTTTCTACCATTTATTACCCACCCTGTATAATTATAATTCTACTCCACCCTATATTTCAACAACCTTGTATATGCAACTACTTATTTGCCATCCAATATAACATTTTTGTACCACCCTGTATCCTTAAAATTCTACTCCACCCTATATTTCAACCATTCGGTAAATGGCTTGTAGCAGCTTGTAGATCATAACATTTCTTTATAATACCTTTTAAACCCCCCTGTATAGCTTTAATTATACTTCGCTACATATTTCAACCATCCTATATATGCAATTACTTGTGGATATAAAATAATGTTTTAACCACTCTATAAACTATAATTCCACTCTATCTCATATTTCAACCACCCTGTATAAACAACTTGTTCTAACATTTTTTAACCCATTTGATAACTATAAGAACTTAAGAACATAATTCCTAACTGCCATTTGACATTTTTTTTCTAAAAAAAAATATCCACCCTGTATAAACATTCTACCCTTATATCAACAATATTGTATATGCAACTACTTATGAACCAAACAATATATCATTTTGTTATCCACCGAAAATATAATTCTACTCCGCGCGTTTATAAACCACCTAGTATATGCAACTATTTCTGGCCCAGTCAATATAACTTTTTTGAACCACCCAATATAACTAATTCCACTCCCCCTTATTTAAACTACATTGTATATATGCAGTTGCTTATGGGACACCTAATAAAACTTTTTTTTTAGATTTTTTAATTCCATGTCATTCTACTCCGCACTAAGTTTCCTATATATAGAACACCCTGTAAAATTACGGTTGATAGAACAATTTCCCCCTTATTTTAGCAACATTGTATATATGCAGCTGCTTATGGTTCACCTAATATAACTTTTTTTAGATTTTTTAAATCCGTGTCATTCTACACTAAGTTTCATATATATAGAACACCCTGTAAATTTACGGTTGATATATCAGTTGATTTTTTCTAAATTGTAACATGTTACATTGGCATATTCCGAATTTTGAATAAAAGCTAAGGTGATTCAAGTATCTAATATTTGGTGCTTGCGGTGGAACCAATAGAGTAATTGTGTTATCCAACATGGTAGAAGTTTTTTCG